>JAOXYF010000019.1:4396145-4408289 GCA_028565775.1 Sternarchorhynchus goeldii
TATTCAGTTGAAATGGTGGACGAATCCAAGATGTAACACGTTTCTCTGTATCACCAAAATGTTTAGACTAGATTAGCTTTCTCTATGTGTGTGTGCTCGCTTGTATTTTGATTTATTAATGCAGCAGGGAGTCACACAGACAGCTGTCGTTAGCAAAGCACATAGAAGCTCTTAAGCAGAACAGCGCCATCTAGTGGTCCTTTTCCAACGTGACAAATAGCACAATCAAAAAACTGTACATGTGGGAAAAATTCATGCTGTGCATACTGTGACTTTTCAAAGTAATCCGCACAATTAAAACGAAAAAGCAAAGCAAAAAAAAGAATATACAGCATTTTCATTTGCAGAGGATTTGGCAGGGGAAATGTGTGAAACTGCTTCATAAATTCGAGGCCCCTGTCACTAGTTATTCAATGTGAGATTAAGGACTGGGTTAAAGAATTGGGTCTGCGGCCTGTTCATACACAAGATCTATGGTTTTGTCGATGTAGCATCAATAGTTCTGTCTCACAAAGTATCCTTTCAAATGCAGTATTTCCAAAGTTTTATTATTACGTCCATTTTACTGTGATTTCCTACAACGAGATAAATACTGCAAAATATCTTGAAGCAAACACAGTCACCCACGTCTATCAAGCACGATGTAATTTTAACAACGCTTTATCTGAACCACGTGGTAACTTGCTAAGGGTTTACTGAGGTCGTTAAGAGTATATTCAGAACTGATTTAAGGCCAGAATGAATATCCAAACGGCCCTCTGTAAATGTAGGAAAACCTCGCATCTACATAAGTAGACTTGACTGTCTGGCTTCACAGACTGAAAATAAAGTAAGTCCTTAGTAGTTGGTTAGTGCCTTGAAACTGAGGAAAAGACGCTTTTTCATAGCTTGCTGACATCAGAAGCTGACTAAAAGAACAAATGCCAAAGAAAAACAGTTAAACAAATTATCTGCTTTTGTAGTGAAATAATTAAAATACTGAGAAACAAATAAACAGACACGAATCGATTAACGTATTAAATTACTTGGTACATTTGGCTACCTATCATGCTAATTTAATGTCACTAATACTAGCTAACATGGGTCTCGTGTAAATAATGCATTGTACCATTCTTTGTTTAATTAAGTTTGTGTTCAGCAACCACATAGAGATCAACACCGCGGTAACAATGACAAAATAACGATACATCGAAAGCCTACGTTTTATCCGATGTTGAAACACAATCGTTTGAAATATAAAGTATCCTTTTTGCATTGTAATTGTATTTCACGTTGTGACCATAAGGTGGCGCAACAAACATGAAAAAGAGTTCGCCTTTATTTAGGCATTATAGCCATTATACGGACGCATTTAACTGTAACAACTTCAAACAAAGTCAAATAGTAATTGCTCTGTTGGTTATATAATTATGAAACCATGTAGTTATAATATATTTTCTGTCATAGGCCTGAAAATATCTAGTCAGTCTCAGCTGAGTGTACTTCCTGAAATGGTGACATTTCACAATACAGGATGTCTAATACACGAACTTCAATTATGAAATGTTGATTCTAATACAGTATACCAGGGAATGAACTCTTGCATTCCGTTTTCAGTGTCTTGTGCTGGCTACTAATAGCTGTTTAATTTTGCTGTCTCATGTATGTGTTGGCGCAGTCTTCTATGTTCAAAGCTGCTTCCTGTTCTGTAAATGTAACAGTATGTTTTTTTTTCTTGTTGTCTTGAATGCTCCTCATTCTTACACTGTAAAGCAGCTTTACTGCTGATAGGTAATGTATATCTGGCATGTCAGTGTTATCTTAACCATGTCTAGTGTGTTCCAGAAGCATGGAATTTGAAATACCCATAACTCACACTGACATAATCCGTGTATATTTTACCCTCAAGCCCCACACCACTCCAACTTAACACCCGTCTTTCTTAAATATGACCATTTCTGCCACTGAAAATATTACCTTTACTGCAAAGGTCTGTGAAAGAATTAAGATTATTGTTTCTACACAAATGTTTTTGCCATTCCAGTCTAATTAAAGTATTTAGATCATTTAAGCAGCATGTATAATGTTAATAAAAAGATATCGACTTCATTGAAAGGCTATTTTTCTCCATACTGTTTTATTGTACTTTTTGTGGTGCTCTATTTAACTTTATTAACTGGATGGCTTTGGAGCCGTGCACAAAACCCTTATGCTTCTTTGCTTTTAAGTATCCATCTTGAAGTTCAAACATAATTATTTTCCATAGGGTAGGACGATATCAGGACCGGTTTTGTGTTTGGATTTGTTAAATGTACAGTCCTGGGTTAAGGCCTAGCTCCATTCCCCCTGTCCTTAATACAGCTACAGCCTGCTTGTGTTAAACAAAAGGCACTCAGTCAGGAAATGTTTCAGCCAATCAGCTGCTGGCTTCCATCCTGCGAGTGAGCACCATCCAATCACTGCGTGGCTTTTATGAGCATGTTGGCTCGGCTGGTTTGGAGCGCCGAGGCTGTGCTCATGTAGTGAGAGAGGGCTGAGGGCTGTCCTCCATGTTTTAATAAGCATTGACATTACACACTTTTTAGCCATGCATCCACAGAGGTAAGCTTGATTTTCTGCTGTTTCACTTCCTCTTAATGTTCCTGGTAATGTTGTTTAATGTATTAACACATAAATAATGTTCTTAATCTGGGGTGGTGGTAAAAGAAATTCTATCCCAACTCTACAGATCTGGATCCTGACAGGAACAGGGCTCTGCCTGCCTGTCTCTCTGTCTCTGTCTCTCTGTCTGCCTGTCTCTCTCTTTCTGCTATACTTGTGAGCCCTGTACACAGACGACCATGACAAAGATGGCCTTCTGTGCTTTCTCCCAGCTGTAGTGTTGATCAGGCTGCAGGGAGCAGGATTAGGAGAGGATCACAGCAGTGTGAGGTGCTGTCACAGGCCAGCCCTCTCAAAATGGAAGGCCCTGTAGCCTAGGCAGCCGTGGCTGGGAAATCCGAACCGCAGAACGGCAGAGAGCTTCAGCTGCAGTGTTGACTCATGGCTTGCATTATATGCACTACTGAAATGCTTGATTTACTGCTGACAGTTTCATTTGCTCTTGACTGTAGGCTGTAATCCATGAAAAAATCAACGACAGTTTGCTTTGTTTTTTTGCTGGTGGACCAACTACCAGCAGAATAGAAGACTGGAGTTTATATTATGCATATAGATGAAGTTTATTTTTTTGCAGCATTTCTTGGTTTCAGTTTCGGTATGAAAGGTTTTGGGGTTTTATATGCATTGATATAGGCCTTGTGAATCATGTGATGCAGTCGTTCTGTCAAAACATGATTCTTGTAGGAGTTGCCCGCCATTTCGGTCACCTTCCCTTTTTGGGTATGTAGCCTGTAGGCCTCTCCCTGTACACTGTATGTGTGTACAGTGCATGTAGCATTGGAGATAAGAGGTTAGATAATTGTATGCAGGAATCTCTTAGTGCCTTAGCTAGGCCTTAAAGATAAATATACTGCGGTTGATGCAGAAATTAAAGTAGATTCTATTTAGATTTCGGATTATATGAAGATTTTTTTTGCGGTATATTTGATCTTCATGTATGGTGTATTTTGACTGCTACTGTATGAGTGTAAGATGTTGTTTTCAGGAAATTACCTCACTGGTTGTTTGTAGAATCAGGAAGTAGGGGAGAGCCTACTGGAATAAAGTGATCTTAAATGCATGGTCTCTGAGGCCAAACCCACCCTCCCATAAGCAGCAGGAGGCCAGTGTGCCCAAGTCAAGCCAGGTCTGTGTTGTTATGCTTCCATTGCCTGGACTGATTAAAGTCTCTTATCCTGACTGATGCGCTTGGCATCATGTGCGTTTTAAAAATCTAGGTGTTGTGGTTTTAGTGGATGATTAATCTGACTTTGTAACCCATTTAACATGTGCTTTTGTTGGTGGATTATCACAGCCCAGTCATTCGAACACAGCATAACTATAACAAGAATGACAATATTATAATCACAACTCGTAGATAATTACAATATGCAATTATTGCTTTACATACATATGCTTGGAAACATAAGCAGATATGCTATACATGTGTGCTTGTATGTTTGTAAATCTTAACAAATGAAGAGCTCAATGGAAGGTATAGCAGGGTGTTGTCCAAGAACAGCTCTTTACTACAAAGGCAGGTAATGTTTTCCTTTTGGTTATGTTCTTTGTCTCCATGCCTGTGTGTGTGTGTGTGTGTGTGAGGCCTTGCAGCATTCCTGTGAGCCGCTCTACTGGCAAATCCAGTGTTCTCACAGTTGCCACGGCGAGCTTAGAACGTCTACAAAATGGACGCCTGAGACTGCTCTAAGCCATTAGAGAAAGGATGTAAAAGGACGAGAGGCAGTGTGATGTGCGTTTGTCATAGTGCTGCAGGAGCTCTCCCCGGTACATACACGCTTGCCTTCTCCGTGAAGGTTTTCTGGGAGAAATAGAGTGTGGTTTGGAGTGTATTTTTGATGGTGGATGGCAGAAGCAGCTCTCCCTGCATTGCAGCAGTAGATCGGAGCAGAGAGAGGGGAGCAGGGAGAGCCAGCGTGCCACACAGCATCCACCGCCCAATCACGCGCCTCCGTGTGGCTCTCAAACCAATCGGCAGCCTACAGCTGAGGTTAAAGATTGACAATCGCACTGAGAGCAGCAGGGAGAGCAAGGCCCTTCTGGAAAATTCTGCACCCATCTTTGTCTCATCCCTTACAGCTATTATAATTGAGAGAAAAAAAAATGAAAAGGGCCCTGCCTGAAGAATCTGTATTGTGCACGTAAAGAAAATTTAAGGTATGCTATTATGTGTCAATTGTTTTACATTGAACTTAATGTGATGTTAGTGTGATGTGATTTAATGAACAGAAGGAATGATTTTCTGTGTGTTGCGCTGCCTTGCCGTATGAAGGTTTGTGCCAGGTGCAGATGGTGATATTGAGTGTGCAGGGGAATAGTTTGTCACTGAGGACACACAAGGATACATGGTGCATGCAGGGAGAAGGAGGCCAACATGGCCAAGTACTGCAGATGTTGTCGTGTGTGTGTGTGTGTGTGTTTTCTTTCATGTTCTCTCCTAGATGTGCAGACTGGGAGAGAAAGTGCAAGAATCAAACCTAAAGACCTGTATGGAAAGAGCGAAGATATTACTGCCTCCAAAAGAATATTTTTTTCTGAGAAGTGGCATCCTATAGTCAAAATGCCTCTTAAAACCCATTACAATGCCACATTTTAAATTGTAATCGAATGAGGTTTTTACCTCTCAGCTTCACTGAGTCATAGGCAAACATGCAGAAATAGACATCCAACTCTTCTTTCCCTCCTAGTCTTTGTTTAGACTGGTTGAGCGCATGAGCTTCAGATAGCGGATGGCTGTGTTCTTGATGGAGCAGAGTGTGGTGTGCAGTTCTCTGGCAGACATGAGTGGCAGGGAGCAGGGGCATGGGAGGAGAAAAACAGCACAGTGTTGGTGGCTGCAGTTCAGGAGCCAGCCTGCAACAGAGCTGGGCACGTCATTGAGTGACTGACATTGCTTGGCTGAAGATTTCAGAACCTTTTTGTTGTTGTTGTTGAACAAGGAATTAAAAATCTTCATGATAACTTACCTTTAGCTCATTGCTTCATGTGTGAGGCCATCACCGAGTTTGTGTCTGTTTGGGGTTTGGAAGCCTGTAATGCAAAAGATATGTTTAACAGAATCTGTGCGAATCTTTCAATTATGTTTTTATTTTCCAGGCAAATGATTTAATGCTGTTTTTAACCACCTTTGTTTTTGCATGACTGCTCTTGTGATTTGGCTTTGTGCTGCTGGGGGCATTTTGGAGAGAGAGAGAGCATTTTCATCCCCACGCTCTGGAGCTAGTATTCAGCTTTCACACAATCATGCAGAGCCCCTGTTACTTTACCTTCTTAGCTGATAATGCTGATATGTACATTTTTATAATTTTGCTCTGTTTAAGTATACAGGATAAAAAATATATATGTATAATGATAACATGCATTCAAATCCTGAATTTTTGTGGTGTATTTACACTAAATATTTCATTTTGGGTTCTGAGGTATGGCCTCTCCGATCTTGATATTTCTCACAATAAAGTTTGGCTTTAAGGTTTTTTTGCTTTTAGCCAAACGTCCAGTAGAGACTTTTTCACTGATTGTGGATTGTCCACTTTTATTTACAAATGAAGTGTTTGTTCCATTAGGACTTGTGTTGTCAGTATTTGCCCATGGATTGTAGACCTCTCTTTGTGAACAGCCTCCGGCAATGACTCTTAGGGAGACCCTGAGCTTCTGTCAAAGGAGCCCTTTCACTAAGAAACTTCTCTGTCTTCCACATTCAAAGCGGTGGAAATAACAAACCGGACATGACACATTCAGTGAGACTTCTTGGCTGCATCAGAGCCTCTCTCCCGCCCCCAACAACCCTACTTCCTTAACTGGTCAATTGAAATTTCTCAATGATTCTAGAGCTTGGTGACTGAACTGACTTTTCCAAATGCCTGTGTTTGCCAACCTTTCCACGCAAGCTTTGTTTACTACGATAAGCATGTTTACCATGTAAATATAACTGCTTTTTTGTAATAAGAATCATGTGATTTATGAGAGCGTTTGCTAAACAGGTCGCCTTTTTCCGTTGTATATTTACACTGAGCCAATTTCACCCAGTAAAGTTGTTCCCAATAAAACCCCATTCACAGTAAACTTAAGTACCGATGCACAAGTGTGAAGGTGAGCATACGGTTCTTCTCATACCTACGAGAAGACAGCCATCGTATATATTTCCCAGCTACTGACCACATGGCATTATGGAGTACCTCAGCACATTTGAGTGAGCGTTCAGTGTGGCCCTGCAGAAGCAGGACCAGCATGCCGTGTAGGAAAGAGGGTGGAAAAGGAATCTTTCCACCCTTTGCGAGTGAGAACACAGACACCTGTGTCTGGGAAAATGGCACAGCTGGGACTTGAACATGAACTCACATCTCTTTTCTTTGGCAGGTTGACCTGCCATCAAAGTCAAGCAAACTCTGGTGTTTTGGTGGGTTTATGAAGGCTGTAGGAATGCTAAGTCGTAATTTGAAAGGTTTGTTATAATGAGCAAGTTTCCTTTTGTCTATGGCAGTTTGGCACAAGAGGAGGTGAAGACAGAGTCAGATTTGATTGAAGGGATGGAGATTGCAACACGATCCAAGGGTGAGGAGACCATAATTAATATAAGTTCATTGTTATTCTTATGGTAGTGGTCCTGATTTTTTAAAAATGTATTTATTTTATTTTAGTGATTTATCTTTTGCTTTTTTGCAGTATCTGATCCGGGGTCAGTTGAGCGCTCTGCTCCCAAACGCAAAATGCCCAGCCCCCCTCACTCTTCCAATGGACATTCTCCTTCAGAAACATCTCCAAGCCCTGTCAAAAAGAAAAAGAAGCCAGGAGCCGTTAACAGCAGTAAAGATCAGGTGAGTCTTTTGCTTTTTGTCTCCACTCGCCTCTCAAACACCTCACAACAGTTTCTTTCGCCATTGCTCACTTTTTCTGATACATCAAGTCAGTTCAGCCATTATTACCACACAAGGTAATAATAACCAAAAAAGGTGTCAAAAGGTGTCTGCTGTTCTTGCTGGTCTCTGGGTCTTGGTTCTCGTGAAGCAGTGGCAGATTGTGTTCTAGCTCTCTAGTTAGTCACACCTCAGCAACATACTGGGAACTGAAACTGCAACTTGCACATGGGCAGAGAGAAAGTCACACATGGGCAGAGATAAAGTGAATTTGTAGATAAATTCTACAAATTTGCTTTGTAGAATAATGGGTCACCAAATGCAGTACCGGTCAAAAGTACGGACACGCCTACTGTTATTTACGTTTAAGATTTTCTACATAAAAAAATAAGAATAAAGCTTTGTGACACAATTATATAACGTGCGGTTATGCTGTGCTAAACAAATGTTCGCTCTATTAGATTATAAATCCATCAAAGCCGTCCTTGATTCTGATGACATCTTTGTACAGTCTCGTTCACGTAAACAGCTTCATGAGACTGCCTATGATGCTGCTCCATCAGTCCTGAAGAACTTCTCACACTTGCTGAGGGGCGCATTTAAAACAGTTTAAAAATTTCAGCCTTTAAGGTTGGGAAAAAAAACAAACAAACAATACATTCAGTCAGGTGAATCCAAATTTTGGGCCGGTACTGGACTTATGCAGTGCCTAAGTTGCCTTATGTCAAAGTTTTGTATATCGAGAAAATCTGTCACATGTGTTGTACTTTTAAATGTCAGGTGAATTCCTTGGCCCATGCAGTCATAGAGCTGACCAAATCATAGAGCTGACCAAATCATAGAGCTGACCAAATCATAGAGCTGACCAAATCCCTGCCGTTAATTTATTTGTTTAACTGAAGTATTGGTGTACAAGTCACGACTTTGACTGTAAGGCAAAGGAGCTCAGAGAAGTGCTACGATGCTGTGCAGTATAAGAACGTTTTGAAACGGGCCAGTTTCAGCACTGCTGATAGACTCACTTCTCCTGAGTTTCACAAAATTTTACTTGCATTTCTTTTGACTGAAGTTTCCTAATTTGAAATTAGATCTCAAAAACAACAACAAAAACCTTCAACTGTCCACATAAGCTGCACAGTGTCCTCAGCACCATTGTTCCCATCCTTCATGTGTGTTACCTGTGTGTCTTGGAACCTGCAATACCTGTATTTTGAAACCCCAACTCTCTTGTTTCTCTCACCTGCGTTCCAGTCTGAACTAAGACACGGACCCTTTTACTATACCAAGCAGTCTGCACTCACCACAGACCCTGTTGATGTTGTACCGCAGGACGGCAGGAACGACTTCTACTGCTGGCTGTGTCACCGCGAGGGCCAGGTGCTCTGCTGTGAGCTCTGCCCACGCGTCTACCACGCTAAGTGCCTCAAACTGGCCGCAGAGCCCGAAGGGGACTGGTTCTGCCCCGAGTGCGAGGTACTGGCCCACAACCGTGCCTGTGCCTGTAGGGGAAAAATAAGCTTTGTTTGTGTTGCGTCCCAGTTTAGGATATACAAATTATATTTACAAAGTTACTTTAGCAACAGTACAAACAAGGGCAAATCCAGAATACAGCCAATGTCAATCAAACAGAGAGCAAATACACAGGAAAGTAACACAGCAAAACAAAAGCGTTATAGTTGAAGGAAGGGCCTCCTGAACTACGTTCTCCACGCTACTGGAGAGAGGGAAAGGATGCACACACATACACGCACGCACACATACACATACACACACACACACACACACACACACACACTCCAAAAAGTCATAACAGTTTTTAATCTAATATTCGGCCAATAGAAAAGGAGTTTCTTTTTTTCTTAAATAACTTCAGGGATGTTTACCAAAAAGAAATTCCACTTTTGTCAGTTTATATTTATGTGAGCAAGGTAATAAAAGTGATTCACTTTTATGATTGAAAATGCTTGCCGAAGTGAATACAGACCAAGCTCCCATTATAGTCTCATAAGATATGTCATGGAAAGAGCTTGAAATGGTGGAAAAAAATTCTAAAACTAATTTAGCATGTAGTTTTCTAAACACTCTAACCTTTTGCTTTGCCTTTCAGAAAATAACAGTAGCGGAATGCATTGAGACTCAAAGCAAGGCGATGACCATGCTCACACTAGAACAACTGTCTTATCTGCTTAAATTCGCCCTCCAGAAGGTGAAGCAGCCAGGTGTAAGTGTTCCGTCTCTTGTTCTCCTGCTGGTAGATTATTTCAGCGACGTTTGAAGTCTTTGGTTTGACGAATGCCTGTTGATCATCGGACTGGTGCACTGAATTAACAAGAAGTGATGAAGGAACTTGCAGTCCTGAATCTTCAGGTCTGTACGTCTGTCCTCTGATACTTCCTGCTACTGAGAAAGAAAACAAGACTATTATTTTGTTTGTCATTATTTCAGAGCCAGTTTTCAAAGCATTTCCCCCACCAATTATACGTTTCCTGGTCCTTTCTTACCACCGTCTTCTTGGCCTTTGGCCCTGGTGACGGACCACTTAGAACTGCACCTGTTAAGCCCTCACTGGTTTGCCTCACATCAGTGTCACGGCTTAGTTCCCAAGGCAACTGATCCTCATGTGCGTCTTCTGTATGCTGAGCTCAGTTGAGAGTGTTGTGGGTTCTAACCGGGACTCTGATGGTGAATATACAGCTCCCCACCTTTTGCTTTCTTTCAGGATCAACCTCACACTCCATCTCAGTCCTTCCACCCTTCTGGCTCTCAGAAAAAAGCCTATAATTGGGTAACACGAATCTGCCCCTCCACAATACTCCAGGTCTTCTCTGTTCTGCACTGTCCTCTTTTAATGTGTTTGGAGTGGGGTGTTTGTGTGGTGCTCTGGCAGGGGTGGGCAATATGATATGTTATAATTATCGTAATTACGTAACGATACACTTTTTGTAGTGTATCACCAATTTTGTTGGTACTTCTAGAACACTGACCAGCTACATGTTTAATAAAAAAATAAAAGATTACTCTAAGAGCCATTGGTGTCATGCTGTCACACTGCATAGTAACAAGAATCTGATTGGATGTTAGCTCGATATAATGTTATTTATATAAACCAGCTTTTTTCTTAAACAAAAATGATTGTATTCATTTTTACATTTTTTTTTTGTTTTTGCAGGAGCATTGTTTCTGGTCCAACCTATAAATTTTTATAAGAAATCCTATCAGCCAAAATACTATGATGCGCATCATTTGTTGTGTAGATGTCTTCAAGAACTGTGATACTACAGTGCCATTTTGCCCACCCCTAAGATCTAATGTTTTTGATGTAATCTCTGGCTCTTTGGGTAGTGAGTGGCAGTAGTGATAGCCCAGGCTCTACTTTTGGCACAATCATCAACATCCAGAATGGATCAGAAATGATACTGACCATGTAGACCTTAAGGCTAATTTATGCTTCATTGGTAAACGGACTTCTTTTAGTTCTCCTACAACATTTGATGCAATGCTGTGATGTTTTTGTTCTGCCAAGAAGTTCACCTGGTCGTTTATCAGCTGAATTCTTGACTTTGTTGGATCATGATGGTGCAGTAATGCCTCTTATTGGTTAAAAGTATTTGTGAGTCCGGATTCATATGGCAGATAGGACAATAACATGAGAGCTATTTATGCAGGTGCTCTTCTGTAAAGCAGACGTTAAATAAAACAGTCATGCATGATATAAACTCAAAAGGTGACCAGTTTATTTCAGGAGGTATACTGGACACTCACCCTGGAGCTGAGGTCTGGCTAACACCTGATTCTAATTAGCGTAATAGAAAAAGTTCATTCAGGGCTCCACAAGAAACCCCAGTACTTGCTACATCTCACAGAGGCTCTGGGCCTTTCTCGTTCCTCTCTCAATCCAGACAGAACCGTTTCAGAAGCCCGTGTGTCTTGAACAGCATCCTGATTATGCAGAATATATTTTTCATCCCATGGATCTGTGTACATTAGAAAAGGTAAAAGAATTTCTTTCAAAATCTAGTCTGTCAGTAGTAGTAGTTTTACTTTGGTATGGAGATGTTTTAAGTTGTTTTTTTTTTCTCCCTTCCACTCTCTTCTAGAATATCAAAAAGAAATTATACGGCTCTACTGAAGCCTTCTTGGCTGATGTGAAGTGGATTTTGCACAACTGTATTATATATAACGGAGGTTGGACATAACACTCCTAGACTTATATTGATATTTTTGTTACTATTGATTTGCTGGAAAATCATTCTGAATTCTGTCTTATTTTTTTTCCAGGAAATCATAAGCTCACAGCAACAGCTAAAGTCATTGTAAAAATCTGTGAACATGAAGTGAGTAAAGCAGATTTTAGCAGAGTTTAATAAATCCCAAAGTTAAAATGAACATACAAGTTTGACGCTAGTTGTTTCAGACCAAGTCATCTGCTCTTCAGATGAATGAGATCGAAGTCTGTCCAGAGTGCTATCTTTCAGCCTGCCAGAAGAGGGACAATTGGTTTTGTGAGCCGTGTGTAAGTATTATCTACCCCTATTCACATACACTATATTGCCAAAAGTATTCGCTCACCCATTCAAATAACTGTGCACCAGTGCACAAAGCAAGGTCCATAAAGACATGGATGGCAGAGTCTGGTGTGGATGAACTTGAC
>JAOXYF010000019.1:4408389-4426808 GCA_028565775.1 Sternarchorhynchus goeldii
AAATCCCCATAAACACACTCCTAAACCTTGTGGACAGCCTTCCCAGAAGAGTTGAAGCTGTTTTAGCTGCAAAGGGTAGACCAACATCATATTGAACCATATGGTTTAGGAATGGGATGTCACTTAAGCTCATATGTGAGTCAAGGAAGGTGAGCGAATACTTTTAGCAATATAGTATATATTATTAATCTATTCTCTTACCTGATTCAGCTTTCAAAAAATGTTTTCTTACCTAGTTGTCAGTTGTATACACTATTATCCGTCATGATCTGTTTTTAAAATGGCATGAAGAAACTTAATGTCAAGTGAAATAATTATTCCTTTATTTAAATCGCTGTTTATATTAGAGTAACCCCCATCCTTTGGTGTGGGCCAAACTTAAGGGGTTTCCGTTCTGGCCTGCCAAAGCTCTGCGAGACAAAGATGGACAAGTGGATGCTCGATTCTTTGGGCAGCATGACAGGTTAGAACCAGTGGATACACTGAAACTGACTCAGTGAAGTGGGTGTAGGCTCATGATCTTCTCTGTTCTGTTCCATTCAATCTCATTCTATTCCTTTTTCAGAGCCTGGGTACCAATCAACAACTGCTACCTCATGTCTAAAGAGATCCCTTTCTCTGTTAAGAAGACCAAGAGTATCTTCAACAGTGCAATGCAGGAGATGGAAGTCTATGTCGAAAACATCCGCAAAAAATTTGGTGTTTTCAATTATGCCCCATTCCGCACGCCGTACACACCTGACAACCAGTTTCAAATGCTTCTAGACCCATCAAACCCTAGTGCAGGCTCAGTCAAACCAGAAAAACAGGAGAAGATCAAGTTTAGCTTTGACATGACTGCATCACCCAAGATGCTTGTGGGCAAGAACATGATATCTGGAGGGATTGGTGGAGGAGGAACTGGAAGGCGAATTTCTATGACGGACATACCTCGTTCACCAATGAGCACCAACTCCTCAGCCCATACTGGCTCTGATGGTGAGCAAGAGGGTGGAGAAAAGAGCCAAGCCAGAGTACCTCTACCCCACCACAGCACAGGAGAAGAGTCTCTTGAAAGTACAGGTACTAGCAGACAATTACATTATTTTCCATGCCATACTTTTTCCATGCTACTCCATAACATGAATTGCCAATAATAAATGAAGGTCGGTTGGAGTTAGTTGGTGTTGTAGCTTTTGGTTCCAACCTTGGGGCCCCTGTATACTACAACTGAATGGCTCATTTCCATTGGTTAGTTAAATGTAACTCTATTAAAGAGTGGAAAAACAACCAAGCAACCAACCAAACAAACAAAAAATACATATAGCACATGGAGTATTTGAGGGTGTGATGGAGAAATGTTGCACCTTTTCCTTTATTTATTATTAACCTTATTGAAATAATGGTGAATGCCTGAACCAACCTGCTGATCTCCATAGCGTCTCCTGCTGCGGCCCGAGCTGGTCCTGCAGGCACAGCTGTGGACAGCCCCAAACCATTCCACTCCACAGGCCCCAGCACACCTATCAAACAGGAGAAAACACCTGCCACAGGTGGCATCCTAAACCTTAACCTTGGTAAGATGTTGCTTCTGGTTCTGGTCAAGATAAAAACCACGTCGTTATTCCAGCAGCTCAGCACTTTTAACCTTTACACACAGCTCATGAGGAGTTCCTCTTTGGCCATAAGTCATGGGCCGATGCGTGCTAATTTATTGAGCTGGTCTTGACCCCCACGCGTCCGTTCTGTCTGCCTCAGACCGCAGCAAGGCTGAGATGGACCTAAAGGAGCTAAGCGAGACCGTCCAGCAGCAGCAGCCGCAGCAGGGCTCTCTCACGTCCCCCAAGAGGCAGATGAGGAGCCGCTTCCAGCTCAACCTGGATAAGACCATCGAGAGCTGCAAGGCTCAGCTGGGTGAGGCTTCCGTCTGGGGTGGTGGAAGTTATTACTGCATTATTAACAAAAAAGAACGGTAATAAAAAAAATATTATTCTTAATCTATGTTTGCGTGCAATATTAGTATGTTCCATTTTGGTGATTTGAACTGTAGTGTAGAAATGTAAAATAATGAATCATTTCCTGTGTAATTGTAGTGTCTTTTGCTCACGTGTGCGCAGGTATAGATGAGATATCTGAGGATGTGTATAAAGGTGTGGAGCACAGTGACTCCGATGACTCTGACAAGTCCGACTCCAGCGACAGTGAGTACGGCAGCGACGACGAACAGAAACCAAAGAGTGGTCAGGATTCCACTGCTGACGACAAGACGGAGAAAGAGCCGTCCAAAAAGAAGCCCAAGTTGTCGCCCCCTGCTGGTGAAGACAAGGACGGCAGTAGTATAGAGGCCTCGGGGGCTCCAAGCACGGTGACCAAAGGTGAGACTCCACAGAGATCTGGATCAAGCGTCTCTCCGGCGAAAGAGAAACCAGCCGTCGACTCGGACAAAGAAGCTTCAAAAGCTGCTCCCGCTTCTCCGAGTGCGAGAGACAAGCTCAAAACATCAGAGGAAAGCAGGCAGCCCATGTCTGATGATGCTGATATGGACTCTGACTCGGAGAGAGAGCTGGTGATTGATTTGGGGGAAGAGCCAGGAGGAAGAGAGAGGAAGAGGAGCAGGAAAGACTCAGCTGCTGTGACCGCACTCAAAGAACCCACAGCTTCTAAGACTGATGGTAATTCTGAGTTTTTTTCAAGCACTGAATACAGGCACATGATTTTGAGTTTTATCTAAATAAACACATCCAAATCACAAATAACTCAAGCAAATAATAACAGCAGAGGATTATTAATAACAGCATTTATTTAATATTTTATTTTGTATGTTGTGGCATTACAATGGCTTTGATTTCCTGTTCTCCTTTAGGTAAGGCCCCTGCCACAGGAAGTCTTGCCCAAGCCCAGACCCCTGCAGCTCCCTCCTCCACTCCAGCCCTCAAAGACCCCTTGCAGTCTCCCATGGCGATTCCCCTCAACGTAGTCCCCGTGCCCGCTGTCCCTAGCGCCGCTACCCTCGCCTCTTCCACCCCCCCCAATGCCACGCCGTCTCCGGCGGCTAGCTCCTCCTCCTCTTCCTCCACTCCCACCAGCACGGTGAAGAAACAGCGCCCCCTCCTGCCCCGGGAGACTGTGCCGGTCGTGCAGCGGGCCGTTGTGTGGAACCCCACCGCCAAGTTCCAGACGTCCTCTCAGAAGTGGCACATGCAGAAGGTGCAGCGGCAGCAGGGCCAGACACAGCCGGCGCCGGCGACGCAGACGCTGGTGCAGGTGCAGACGCAGACGCAGGCCTCGCCCACATCCTCTGCACAGCAGCCTACAGCTGGGACCCGATACCAGACGAGACAGGCTGTTAAAGGTTCATTTTGGAAGAAATTTTAAATTGGTTTTGATTTAGTACTTAGTTTTAACCTCTTGTTTTTTAATCTATAATTAGTTTTGGTTTAAATTTGACTATAATTGAGGCTCTATAGTATTTGGTTCATTTTAGTCGTATTTTTGTCATTTATTAATTTGTCTTATTTCTGTGATTTATTTCACCTTAGTTTTGATATGTTTAAGTTGTACCTAAGCTTCAGAGGAGAGGGGTACATGTCCATGTGTGAGTCTGGGGTGCCAGTAATACCAATCCTGGAGGTCTGGGAAGATGGTGCAGTATTCCTAGCACTGTGGTCTTCTGGATTCGGCTTATTGGTGTCCTTCACAGGATCTGCTTGAATCTGCTAGAGCCTCTGTTTAGGAGCCACGGCCCCAAGTGCCCTAATCTCCACTGGGATAAACTTGGCCTTCACATGCTCTCTCTGTTTCTTCTTTCAGTACTGGTATTTACCCAACTCATATTCTTTCCTTGGGCTTGTTACATTGGTTGGGACTGCCACATCTTTTATGAATGTTGTTTTCTACATCTTATCTATGATCACGGTGTCTGGTTGGTTCGCCGTTTCATGCTTGTCTGTTTTGATCTGGAGGTCCCATGGGATTTTAATTTTGTTGTTTTCCTTGCACTCTGTGGCTCCTCCCATTTGGACATGGGGGGAGGGGGGGTCCAGTTCAAAAGCCTTTCGTATGTTTCTGTACATGATCCCTACCACTTGATTTATGTTTCTCAGTGTATGCTGTTCCCTCCAGTATCTTGCATCCTGCTGTTAGGTGTTGGATTGTCCCAGGTGCTGTTTTGAACAGTCTGACCTTTGGGTCTTGTTTGGTGTGATCAACCCCTCTTTGGCAGGGCATACATCTTTATGGCTTTGATCTTCCATCAGCTAACTCATGAGTGTCTGCCTTGTGGTTTGGAGGTACTGGAATGTTGCTGTCTTTCTGTTTTCAGTCCCATGCAACTGGAGAAACCCCAGGAATTTGTAGAAGTCCTACAGGTGTGTTGATTTTGTGATGGGTCATCTCCCTCTGTCCTGATCAGTTTACTTCTTTACTATCAGACGATGTTATGAGGGGACTGGAAACAAAAGCAATGAAGTGCAGCACAGAGGAGGTCATTCAAATCCATAAACTGGGGATGTAGCACAAGGAATGGACACAGAGTAGAAAAAAATGAATTAAAGCCAAACAAACGAGCTGTAGTGAGGTGCAGAGCATAAGAACTGAATGAATCAAAATAACAAAACTCAAGCGCGAAGAAAACATGAAATCTAACATGCAGCATGAAAAACTGAAATGACTACCTGTGATGGACAGGAAAAGCCATCTAACCCTAACATTGGCCAAAGAGGAAAAGCGTGTATACACACGAGGGAAACAAAGACCAACTGAAAGGGGATTGTTGTCACAGAAGTGATTAACAAGTCGGTCACAGATGAAATGCAGGTCTAAGAGGCAGAGTAAGGAACCAAAACAAAGAACAAAAGGAGCATAGCACAGGGGACAGACTAGACTGGAGCAGAGTGGGGAGACGGGAGCAGCCGACCAGACTGCTTCTGCCTGAATGACATTCCAGTGTCCTTTCTGTGGATCCTGATCTTATGGATCAGTGAGTCGTTCCTCCTTTCCGTCTTGGTCTACGATTCCATGTACAAGAGGTGACCAATGGGAACTCTGTTCCTGAATCTGTATTTTGACCCTCTCTTACCGATGTACTGATCCTGCTGAGGTGATTCAGAGAAGCGGAGGAGACGCTGTATATGCTTGATGTATACCACACTTTATGGTCACGCAATCAGTTGTCTTAAAGTTGACTTCTGTTGGTCTCCTTCAGTGTTCCAGTGTTCTGGATGAAGAGTTTTATGCTCCTATAATCTTTCCGAGGCCCTAACCCTTCGAGTACGCATGTGTGTGCCGTTGAGGCGTGTGCATGTGTGTGCCGTTGAGGCGTGTGCATGTGTGTGCCATTGAGGCGTGTGCTTTCTTGTAGTCGATCCAGACAGACCAACTTGAGTATCGTCTGGTCTTGGAATCCTGGTGGCCAGCTCAGCCTGTCTGTAGGTGGTGCTTTAAGCTTCTTGGGTTGCCACCAATCCTCTTCTGAGCAATACTCATATACTTGCATATATGATCATTCAGATTGGTGGCTAGTATTCCTGAACAGTACTGCCCTGCCTTGTGTTGGTGAGTCCAGATGGGATCCAGTGGCTAGCATCTGGTTCATTTGTTCTGCTGAGCAACCATGCAGAGCTGTTAGCTGCTGTTTTTCTTTTAGGCAGTAGGAATAAATCATATCATTCGGTCCTGGTGCTGGCCAGTTCTTCATGCTTGTCTTATGCTTTTGGACATCTGTTGTTGTGATGCTCATTGGTTCCTGCTCTGGGAGACTGTGGAGCTCCACTTTAGGTCTCTTAACAACTGAGCACTGGTGTTATGTGAGGATTCATTTTCCAATAAGCACTTTCAGTGCTGTTCTGTTTCATTTGTCTGTGGATCCACAGTCAGTGTTTTTTTTTTGTTTGTTTTTTTTTCCACAGTAACTGACTGTATACTTTAGATGATTATTTGATGAAGAGGGGATTTATTCTTTACCTGCCACTACTTTTATATCTGCAGTCTGGCCGCAGGTGCTGTTAACCTGTTTAACAGACTCCAAGGCTTAGTATGTGGACTTCCTGTTGTATTTCTTCAGGATCCCAGTCTTTTATACTCCTCTGGAGCTTGGTCAGCTTGTTTATTTCCATCAGAGTTGCCTTTATCTTGGTTTCCAGCCATGGTTTCCAAAAAGGATATCGAGGGTGGCCTGCATCAGAGGCTCAGAACAGATTGTTGGTTTCAGTTTTAGTGGCTGGATTTGTTAGAATAGCACACTTTGTGTGTGATGGTATCTTGCCACTAAGTTGCCACTGGTGGCTGACTGTCTGTGACATGGAGTCAGACAGACAGACAATATTATCTTTTTATGCGTATACAAATGTTGTTGTTGTTGTTGTTATTATTATTTTGTTTGTTTGTTTTTATTCAAGGCCAATAGCAAAACTATTGTGTTTCCATAGCAGAACTACTGTCTATAACCCAGTGTATAGAATTAAACCAAAACATCTTTACTCACCTCAGCCGTTCAGCAGAAAGACGCCCCACAGGGCACCTCCACGTCGGCCGTCACCTTGGTCACCAGCGCGCTGGTGTCTGCGGCTGGCACGGCAGGTGGCACGGTGAGCTCCACCTTGTCGGCATCGCCCGTGGCTGGAGATCTGCAGATTCCCACCACCTCAGCTGATGTGGCAGCTGACATTGCAAAATACACTAACAAAGTAAGATGGACTCCTCCCCTCCTCACACAACATGGATATGAATGAATGAAGCTTAACATTAAAACCTTTACATTTTTTTAACATAAAAAAACAAATGTTTATTTATTTCTTTGGAAGAACAAGGTGTGATGTGTGGTGCAGGATGCTTTAGTAACAGTGTGGTTCATATGGTTTTACCAATGCGTTACTGAGATGTTTGTTTGAATAGTCACTTATTTTATGTATTCGCAGATAATGGATGCAATCAAAGGGACAATGACTGAAATCTACAATGACCTCTCCAAAAGCACTTCAGGAAATACAATAGCAGAAGTGAGTGTTTATTAAATCCAGAGATGTGAATACAGTCCTCTCATTAAAACAGTACATTCAGTACATTTGAGTAAATCAGAGTCTTAGCAGTTTCAAGGGCAGTAGGTATAGGGTAACAGTGCTCCGTGTTTGCTTTGCAGATTAGACGGTTACGGATTGAAATTGAAAAATTGCAATGGCTGCATCAACAGGAGTTGTCAGAGATGAAGCACAATCTAGGTTTGTCATTTTTTTGATGTTGCAGAATTCAAATGAATCATTGCATGGCTGTAACAATGCTATATAAGAAACCAGCTTTCAAATTTTATTTACATAGACTGCTTCAAGATAAAGGGAAAAAAAATTACCATGTAAAATGTTTGGTTTTCAACCTTTGTCTACAAGTGTGGTTGTGTTTTTCTTTCAGAGCTGACCATGGCAGAGATGAGGCAGAGTCTAGAGCAGGAGAGAGAGCGGTTGGTGTCGGAGGTGAGGAAGCAGATGGAGATGGAGAAACAGCAGGCTGTGGATGAGACCAAGAAGAAGCAATGGTGCGCCAACTGCAAGAAGGAAGCCATTTTCTACTGCTGCTGGAACACCAGCTACTGCGACTACCCCTGCCAGCAGGCACACTGGCCAGAGCACATGAAGTCCTGCACACAGTCCGGTAGGACAATGAACACTGTTGCCACTCTCAAGAGTTTCTACTGATCTGTGAACAGTAGTGTCCTGCTGTTGTGACTCGGTTGTGCAGGCAGAGCAAGTGTTAACCACACCAAGGTCAGGAGTTCAGTTCGAAGGGAGCTCACGTCCTGTCATACTGATAAATACGTACGTCGGTATGGACGATCCAGCTGATCCATGTAATCTGCTGTTTCAGAACTCTTAGCTTTTCTTGTATGTCCCTGGGTGGGAGAGTTGTAGTACGTTTGAAAGACTGACTCCCAAAATCCTTTATCTGTTCCAGCAACATCGTCACAACAAGAACCGGAGACGGAGTCGGCCACGGACGCCATTCCTACAGCCTCTGGGCCTCCCACCGGCAGTCAGGACTCGCCACGAGAGGCTACGGCGGCAGCCACAGACAAGGACGATGACGCTGACAAATCGAAGGACAATGTCACTGTCAGTCTGTCCTAGCTCAGACACAGTCTGTTTGAGAACTGCACCGACACCTGCAGAACTGTACAAAACACAAACACTTCACTATGAAGGAGAAAAAAAAAAAGCAAAACAAACAAACAAAAAAGTATTTTGTGTTTTTGTCTTGCCAAGCTGTGCTTGTGGAATTTTGGGAAGCTGACTAATTTCTCTGTTTCAGTAACAATTTCAAACAGAAATCACTGAATCTCCTGTGTGACACACACACACACACATGCACACTCTTGTTATTGAAGCCTAGCATTAATAATTTAATAACCAGACTGGTTTAGCGACTTGCTTTGGCCTCTGTCAATTGATTATTGGTGTTTGAGTCCATACCTTCATTCTGAAAGGCTTGTTCAGTTTCCTTCATAATGCCAGCCTTGAGTACCACTGAACCTGCAAAAATATTATTATTATTATTATTATTATTATTATTATTATTGTTTTCAATCCAAAGTGGTAATCCCATGGTGCTTGCTGCATGTGTCTGGGATTTTGATAACATTGTTCAAACCTTGTTTAGCAGTTATTGGTTCATTCTGGAGTGAAACTAATATTATTCAAGAACATCTTTCTACATGAAAGAAGGTAGAATGTGTCTTTTTGTTTTATTGTCTCTCAACAAAACAGACATGTGGCTGTGTAGCAGTGGTGAGGGAGCCTGAAACATCCAGGGTCAGCTGTGAGATGTTAAAGTAACTGGGTAAAAAAGGTCTGTGTGTAATATAAAAGAGGTTATCTCATATCTTAAACTTAAAAGTCATATTTGTCACATGTGGAAAAGGGCCATAGTGAAGTGGCAGTAATGTTACTTTTTTCACAGTTTATGTTCTTTCCTAATGTATAAGCTTTTATACGGAGATAGATGGCAAAGAACAAGAATGGGACATGGTTGTTAATTTTATGTAATTTTATTTTTACAATTGATAGAATTTTAAAAAGAATACTGGTTTATGTTCATATTTATGTTAATTTATCCAAACAAAATTGTTAGGTGATATGAAACTCGGAAGACTACATTATTTTTAGGCTGCTTATACATTACTAAAACCATTTGAAACTGCTTTGGGGGAATTTTTATTTTTGAACGTTTAACCTGATTAGATTAGCTACTAAAATTTGCCAAGTGTCAAATGTGTGTGCGTTTTTTTGTTGTTGTTGTTGTTGTTTTTGTTTTTTTATTATCAAAATATTTAATATGGCACAGTAAGATATGACTGCATCACCACCAGACATCAGTCTGATTATTGTTTATATAGAACATACACTTTTCTCAATGTTATTTTTTATTTAATTTTTTTCTATGCCTCAAACATGTTTGCCTTCCTTATTCATCAGTGTGACCATTTTCATCTTCTGTTTATAAGTGTTACATTCTTGGCATCTAAGTGGGCTCTTTTATTCCTGTGTTGGTTTTTTTACTCATTCTTTTTAATATCTGATCTCAAACTTCAGTGTCTTCAGTGTTATAATAGTCATTATAGAGCCATTTCTGTTTTTAAGCAGTCTTACTATGTTGTTTGTTTCTTTCTTTATTTCAGTTTGTAACTTTTGAAAAAAAGGTTTTCCATAGGGCCTGTATGTACAACAGACTGTGTACCAAAGTTGAGACACTGAATAATACTGGTTTATTGTTTTATTATTAAATGCCATAATTTAGGTTTACATGAAACAGACAATATCACTCTTTTAGCAGCCCCTCTAATATTACATTGACTGTTGACTGTTGATAACATGAGTACATTATTCTTAATTAGAAAAGAAAAAAAGATCCAGAGGATTCACTGTATATAGTACAAGAAAACACAAATGTTTACATATTGTACATAAATAAAGATTTGGTGGTCTTAATGCTTTCTCTAGCTTCTTTTTCTATACTGAATTCTGAATTTTCGATACGTTTATTCTCTGTGATCTTTTACATGATCCTTTATAACATTCTGATTCGTATGCGACCAGAGCTAATCATGTTTTTGTCTTTTTATATTTTGTATATTTGCAAAAAGAGTGGATATTACTGTATGACTAATAGGGGAATAAATGAAGGTTTCGTGATTATTAATCTTTAGATTTTCACGTGCGTCCTAGGTCCCTCTACACACTCACAGAGCTCTGCGAGTTAGGAGATATGAGCTTGGTGGTAAAAGTGTTTTTTTTTCCGATTCTGTAGATAGTGATCTGCGCCCAGATGTGATTTCTCTTTTTCAGTCTCGTATACTGGCACTTTGTAGACGGAGTAGTTCTCTCGGAGGCACTAGTTATGATGGTGCTCGTATGAAAGCGTTCCTCTGTAGTTTAAACTCAGCTGTAAGCGCGATTACTCCCCTGTCCTGCCGTGGCGCTGTAGCTTCAGCCTCAATGTCACAGGCTCATGTTTGCCCTCTGCTAGTACTGGTAAAAGCGCACTCTGAATTCGCTCGTATCATCAGCAAGAAGAGAAAATGGAGGACATAATGTTGCGGTGAGACCGCGTCGAAAAGATAGCTAGCTACCGCATTCTTAAGTGAGTACTGCTAATATAGTTTGTCAGCAGATAGATGCATGGTTATTATGTATTTGACAATTGGGTTAATTGACCAACAAACATCAGGCTAACATCAAAATCCTGTAAAGCTTGCTGTCTATAGGAGTACGTGAATCCAGTTACTAATAATGGCGCCACGGACGAAGGCCACCATGTTATCAGTGTGGACAAAACATTCTTCCTTCTACAGAAGGAATAGTCGTGGTTTGGACAGTTCTTCCACTGTGGTTTTTTAAATCTCAAGTTCAGTCGTCCTCGCCGTATGTTGCGCTCTCATTACATTTAGTAGTGATGAAAAGAGAAGAGGTTACTGGCCTTAAGTCGGCCTTCGTCTTGTGTCACTATGGTGATTTAGCTAGTTAGCTAATGCTTTCCTAGTTGCTAGCGAATGTGTCTAGCATGGCATTTGTTCGTATGAGTATTCGCAGGACGCTCGCTTTGCAATAAGTTCGCGGTATGTCATGTTATCTTTCGCGACACGTTATTGTACGCTCAGTGTTTTACAGTGTCGTGATGTGCGATGTAGCTAGCCCGTTTTCGCGTACGATAACGTACGTCAAAAACGTTTAGCCACCTTAGCCTAGCCTAGCTAGGGCAGAATGCGGGGTGCGCGCGCGAGGTTGCTGTGTGTTGCATGCTAGTTCTCTTATCCTTTATTTTAACCGGAGTAATTCTTTAATTTGTTCCTGTCTTCTTTTCCTTGCCTCGGCGACGACTGTGTTTTTTGGGGTTTTTTTTGTATCGGTTGTTATTTGTATGTAACCGAAAGCCAGTAGCTAAGGTTACCGATCCACCGTCAGCGTCATGGCGCACTGTCAGTTCAACGACCACCATTCATTTCTCAACAGTCCAGTAATATGGCTGGCTAGCCGCTTAGCTTTCATTTATTTAATAAGATAGTTAGCTTAGCTGGCGATTTACACAGATATTTACCGCACGGAGCGAACAAAATGGTCACAAACCAGAGAGAGTTGTTTTAAACCAGGGAGATTAACTTTTTTTTAAAAAAAATTCACTTTTCGTATATTTTGCCAAACAGTATGGTAATATGAAAGCAAAGGGAAAGTTTGAACTACAGCTAGCTAGTTAACTAGCTAGTTGATTAATCCCGTGCGTTTATTAGCCGTTAGCCTGCTACATAACATTAACTAATTCACGTGGTAGTGTTTCACGCGTGGGCTAAACTGATGAGGAGGAGGGAGGCTTTGATAGCTGACTTGTTTTTATGCATCTAAGATCCATATTCAGTCTAAAATTCCTATTTGTGTTTGAGTAGTTAGGGCCTTGCTTCATGAATTTCAAATATGTTTTGGATTTTTAAACATGGCTGGGTGGTAGCCACCCACATTTAGCCAGTGAATTACGATCCAAAGGGCAGTTTAATCAGATTTTATCCAGAGTTGCCCCTTTGTTGCGATTGGCGACTATGTAATTTGGTTGTAATCCACATTAAAGATTTCTGTAAACCTCATAATCCAAGATTTAAGACTGCAGCATGGGGTTTTGCGCAAGGGTTAACCGCTTCCAATATATTATTTAGAGTATCTTGATCCCCTGTAGTGCTTACATGTACTCGCGATTGATTGTTGTGTGCAAGAACACCGTCGCATTAAAATCGTCGAGGTACCAGTCTTGGTTGAAATCACGTGATTGTTTCTTCAATACCCACATTTCAAATGACGATATCAAATAAATGTAATAGAAGTAATCTAATAGCTAGAGTCCTATCCTGTGTAGAGACCAGATTTACGTTTTTTCGTTTTAATATATTTACTGCTGCATAAATGAGCTATCCTATGTACTGGGATAGACCACGTTTTCTTCCAGTTGGACATGTGTTGTGATTTTGATTAGATGTGTGGAGATGGGAAGATTTACAGCAGTTCATATATTGTGTAGTTATTTTAGGCTTCCACACAAACGCAAGATAAGTTTTAATTTTATGTACTTGGTTAGATATTCAAAACGTCATGAATCTGCTTGCTTTATTCAGTTTAAATCATTTGTCTTGCACTTTTCCCATTTGTGCACACTGCAGATTCTGCTTTATTCCTTCCTGGGCTCTCTGAAAGTGTAGACCAACAGAGCTTTCTCTGTTTAAAATGCTGTTATATTGTCAAGGGAAAGAAGTTTACAGTGAAGTGTGTAGTTGTATGGCCTTCAAAATGTTGAGGCAGGTTATTTTTTTTTCTTCATTTAGTTAATGCCAATATTGTTTTTCTTAGAATAAAAGTACAGATGTAATTGCTTTTTGAACACACAGTATAAAATGAGGCTTAGTCTTCCTATATAAAGCATCTGTAGCTTTAGTCACAATACAGGCAGAAGAAAAAGGCTGTTAATTTTGACATCGTTATAAATTAGTTTGAGTCTTCTGTTCTTTGCATTCTGTAGTGATTTTATTTACTGGGGAAGCTATTGAAATGGAATTTGATTGCTACATGCAACAACTTGCATGGAAAAGATTTTCTGATATATAGTGCAGGTGGAACTGAGCCCTGTTCCAGAAGCTGGACTGGCTTGCTGTAGATGTTCTTTTGACTCAGACATGCTGTTTGTTCAGGATAAACGTTGCACTTTGTGTTCGACAATTACCCCTTCCACCAATGTGATTGACATTTACGCACAAACCAGGTAATCTATTGAGGCCAAACTGTCCTGCAACTCTGTTTTTCTGTAGTCTGATGAGGTCTAAGATCTCTCTATCTCTCTCTTTCTTTCACACAGGCGTTCACTGTGATGTGTATGGATCAGGAGCCGCTGTGATTGTGCCCAGTTTCCTGTTCTGCAGAGCCCAGGAGGCACTCGGACAGGTACAGTTCTCCATTCGTGTGTCACAGTCTATCTTATGATGAATTCCGGCAAAATGAAGATCAACAGGGGTTGCTCTTGTCTTGGTCTCTTGTCTTGGGTTTATCTATCTATAGAAATGTATTGTTAAATCAGACAGTTTGAATCTTTTAGGCGTGTTCTGTGAGGAGGCACTGGTGAACTCAGAACTCACAACATGCTTTTAGATTTATTTTGCAATTATAAAAACATTTGTTTTCACCTGAAAGAAAACCAGAAACATCCTAGAAATGGGGAAAGAATTGGATACTCACCAGACATAAGGGACACTAAAGTGGACATGTTTTAAATCATGCTTTAATAGCCTGTCATGGTGCATGAATTGTAAGTTCAGTATTGGCTAGCTTGTTTGACATATTCCAAAGCTGTCGGTCTAATAAGTTTAGTATTATAGTCCCGAAATTCTGAGAAACAGTAATCCCATGGACCCATGTTGTAAGATGCCACCTTATAGTTAAAAAAGGAAGCTATTTCTTTTTCACTTTCATCATTGTAGAAAAGTTTATCCAAGAATTGTAAATATGCAACACACAAAAATGAGAAATAACAGGCCATAAAGAAACTATCAAACATTGCATTGTTCATGCATTTCACAAATGCTACATGGTGTAGAATATTTGAAGGCCAGGACAGGTCATTGTACTGGGCATAATGGCAATAATAGTGGTTTCTTTTCAATGTACTCTTCTATCGTGTGTGCGCGCGCGCGTGCGTGCTATGGATGTAGGGTTAAAAATAGTAAGTGTTAAACAAAGTTTTATAACTTATCATGTCTGCGCATGTCATAGCAGCGAAATATATTTGCAGACTGTCCTCAAATGGCCAATTTGTTTTATTCAGTGAAATCATATTTAAAGCATGTTGATCAGTTGTTGGCCGTGTTGTGATTGACCTTGGACCCTTTTTATGCTTACCATTTTATTAGGTAAATAAAGTTCCAACATTTTTTTTTTTTTTTTACATGAACTGTATCACCATTGCCAAGGTGGTAAAATACTTGTAAATTATTATTTTTGTTTTTGGGAGGGATGGAAGAGCTCAACTATACATTGTGCTGTGCTTCTCTCTTAACTGTAGATATTCTGTTTGAAAAGTAGTGAGTGACTCCATCTGCTATGGAGGAGAGTGTGGTGAGCCCTGAGCTAGCTCAAGCCCCAGAGCCTGAGTCAAGCCAGGCTCCTTTGGATACCAGCTCACAAGGTACCCTAGCCCTGGCCTACTGATTTATGGCATGGCGTCTTAGTGGATTTTTAACTAAGTTCTGACAGGACTTGGTTCTTGACCTTGGATCTAAATGCAGTGGATTTTGAATCAGTTTTTTTTATCATCTCAGTTGTGTTATTGGATTCATTAAATTTGGTGCAATGAATCAGATGATCCTGGATCTTTCATATTTAAGTAATTGCTGCTTGCTCGGGTTCTTGCTCGGGTTCTTGCGGTTTTCCTCTGTCTTGTCCAGTTTTTCCCTTTGGTTCTTTACAAATCAAAGCCCTGTATGAATTTCACATTTATTGCATTGATTGTTATTTATTTTGCATTGAGTAATATGGGCTGTGTAGTATGTTACTGATGAAAGCCCTCAAATTGTTTTTCTAAAACACAGCAGTTCCTGATAAAGATAAAGAAGAGACGGATGGAAAAGACCAAGGAGTCGCAGTCCTTGAAGACGCAGTAGTAGATCAAGCAGAAGACACAGAGAAACCTGCCAAGTCCTCTGGTGAGTTCAAGAAGACCTGGGGCTTCCGTCGGACCACCATCGCAAAGAGGGACATGCCAGGGGAGGCGTCGGCGGAGAGTCCCGAGGGTCGTGGCGCACCTGTGCGCCGCAGTGGCCGGCAGGCCAAACGCACTGACAAGCTAGAGGAGTTCCTGGTGACGGTGAAGCGAGGAAGAGGAGCAGGGAGGCGGAGCGCCCCCGCCCAGCTGGAGGGCGGTGAGCCCCCGTCCCAGACCCTGACGGACGCCGAGACGGCCTCGGAGGCCAGCTTTGATGGAAACGCGGAGGCAAAAATGGCAGAGAGCAAAACGGCCTCCCCGGCGAGGAAGACCAGGGGCAGAGGTCGAAGGAGGGCACCAGCCAGGCCTAAAGGGGGCGCCGTAGGATCGGTCAGCGAGGATGGCTGCAGCTCTGAAAATGACGAGGAGGTCGGTGGAGAGGCTGTGAAGGAGAGTGGAGAAGAAGCAACGGCGAAGGTCGACGTGGAGGACGGAAAAGAGGAGGAACCTGGGAACGAACCAAAACAAGAGCAAGATGTTGCGCAACACGAAGACGACGAGGAGAAGAGCGAGAAGGAGAGCAAAGAGAAGACGGCCGAGGAACCTCCTAACAGGCGGCGGTCCAGAAGCCCCGCTAAATCATCCGGAAAGGACGGCGCTCTTGGCAAGAGAACGGTCCAGAAATCGCGCAAGGAAAAAGAGAAGGAGGAAGACGAGGATGACGACGAGGATGCGTCTTCGTCGTCTTCGTCGTCCAGCGAGTCTGACGGCGATGGCTATGACCCGAATGCTCTGTACTGCATCTGCAGACAGAAACACAACAAACGGTCAGTGGCTCACGTGGAGTCGATCAAACGACCTTTGTGCACTTCAGATACTTTAGTAATTATGGCAGCTTGTCCTGTTGCAGTTAATTCATGACTGCTGTAGTGTGGTCATCCTGAATTAAAACGATTGTTTAAGCACATCTTCAGTATTTCCACATACATTATTGACGCTCTGTGTGGTTCGTTCGGTGTGGGTTCGTGTGCTCTTGTGCTGTAACTAACTTAATGAAGTAGCTCTCCGATGTTGAAGGTCTGGTTCTCTCCTCCTGCTCCCAGGTTCATGATCTGCTGCGATCGCTGTGAGGAGTGGTTCCACGGTGATTGCGTGGGCATCACGGAGGCGCGTGGCCGCCTGATGGAGCGTAACGGTGAGGACTATG
Source organism: Sternarchorhynchus goeldii (assembly GCA_028565775.1). Lineage (NCBI taxonomy): Eukaryota > Metazoa > Chordata > Actinopteri > Gymnotiformes > Apteronotidae > Sternarchorhynchus > Sternarchorhynchus goeldii. The sequence goes on from JAOXYF010000019.1 coordinate 4,424,786, forward strand.
TCTGCCCCAACTGCACTGGCAAGAAAGCGCAGACTGCCAAGTCCACCGCCACGACAGCAGGGCCGGAGAACGGCAAACGTCCCGCGCCTGCAGCCCGAAAAGCCGATGCCGTCCCCGCGGCGGCAGGCCAGACCTCCACGCCCGCAGTGCCAAGTGCGGCCACTCCTGCCATGGAAGAGAAGGCGGGGGAAGAGCTGGGCATCAAGGGGAGGATAGAGAAGGCCACTAACCCAAGCGGCAAAAAGAAAATAAAGATTTTCCAGCCGGTAGGTTTTGGTACGGTATCCCATTGTTTTGAGTGTCTGGTCACCTTTACTACACGAGTCACTGTGCTGAAGTCTCGTTAAGGGCTCTGAAAAACTGTAATAAATTAGTTTATAGTTTAATAGCAGGTTTCGGAACATAAAAAGTAGATTTTGCTTCATTATAAGGTAAATGTTATTTATGCAGAAGAGTCATCCTGTGATAATTTTGTTTGTTAGGCAGACTGGTGTATTTAAAAGGAATGAATATAATTTGTTTTAGGAATGAACATGTCCTAAAAAGAATTTGTTTGTACTAAAAAGAATTTGTTTACAGAATGAAAAAGTAAAAGAGCTTCTTTAAAAGAACTCTAAACTGTCTTTTAGAACTCTAAACTGTAAAATGGACTGCTGCTGAAATAAACTGCTAGATTTGAACATTCAGCAAGCCAGCATTAAATTAGATTGTCCCTTTTGCAAAATTCTCTTTTCTAATGAACCTGTCTGGTATTTTGTTTATTTTTCTTGCATTGTGAAATTCTCATGCATCACTGATAAATCCAAGACCTGGAACATCGAAAGATTATCTCATTTCTTCTCTGATTTCTTTGTAATCATGCACATAAGGGCATTAAGTCTTGTTGTTTTGATGTAAGCATTTTTGGTAAAATGTTAAATATTTAACCAAAAAGGGGGCTAATGTCTTAATCTCATAAATGTAATGATTGAAAAAAGTTGGTTTAACATTCAGAAGTGTAAATGGATTTTATGAATTGCTTATTTGCTGAATGTCTTTATGGATGTCTGGAAAACGGACTATAGGTCCGAAAGGATTTAAAGCTTTCCTGTGTTCCTAAAACATCTCATGAGCCCAGAAGTGAATATGAAGTCACCAGGCTTTTAATTTGCATTAAATGAAACAAAGCTTGGTTACAGGGAAAGGTTTTGAGAAACCGCAATGGGTTCATATGTTTAACAATGTGTTTACTTGGTAATCCCACATCCAAGAATTTTAATGGTAACTCTAAATGCTGATGATGTTGATCTGCTCAATAGCGTTGTGTGAAGGGAAATTTAATCCTTTATTGGGTGTAAAGGGCAGGATGATTGAAGGGAGCACCACAGTGTCATGTTTTATGTCATGAAGTGGAATATTTTGAAAGTTATTGTAGTGCTAAAAAAACCATAGAAATTCCTAGTTGGCACTTGTAGATCCTGGGTCTGACCAGCGTGAGTTTTTAGCAGGCGGTGTCTGTGTTGGCGGCGGCTGCGGAGGGTTCGTCCCTCCCTAAGTGCATCGGCCCTGGCTGCGAGAGGGATGCGCTTCCGGACTCTGTCTACTGCGGCAACGACTGCATCCTCCGACACGCAGCTGCCGCAATGAAGACCATCACCACTGACGGCAAGGAGACCAAACCCAAGGAGAAGACGAAGACCAAAGTGCAGAAAAAGATGGCCGGCAAACCCGCATCCAAGGTATACGATGCTAGAACCGGTGTTGATTTTTTTGGAAAGCCTACAAGGTATCGGTCGGGAAAGCAGGGCCGGCCAATACTTGCACGGTTTCTGTCACGCTTGATTGTACCCCTGACGTGTAGCTTTCCCCGAAGTTTCTGAAAAAAAAACGTAACGCACTTCTTCAGAAAAACAGCTATGCAACTGTGACGTTTAGCATTGCTTCTGTAATAAAACAAACACTTAATGAACTAATTACATCAACTACTTGCTTCTGCATAGTTTTAATTGTATTTGGTCAATGGGGGGGGGGGGGGGGGGGGGGG
>JAOXYF010000019.1:4426818-4439085 GCA_028565775.1 Sternarchorhynchus goeldii
CCCCCCCCCCCCCCCCCCGCCGCTGGTACCCACAATACACCCAGCAAAAGCATATAATGTTAATTCAATACCAGTAAAGGTACATTTTTCATATTGTGCTTCACAGTAAGGCACTAATCAGCTGTGAATAGTGGTGGACCTGCATGGCTGGAGGCAGCAGGTTCAGTAACAGTAAATGGTACAAGTGTTTGTTGAAAGAGCGACGTGCAGTTTTTCGTTTTAACACTTGAACGTTTGTCTTTTCAGAAGAGTCCAGGTCCCGAGCATAGAAGCCACAGGAGGTCCACAGGCTCCCCCAGCAAGGCAGAGTCATCGTCATCGGAGTCCGAGAACCGTGAAGACGAAGAGGATGAGGATGACGAAGATAAACTAGCCGAGGAGCATCCGCCACCCCCAGCCATGTCGTCCTGGTCGAGCGACCATAATTACATTGCAGTAACTCCAGAAAAGACTACAACACCCATATCATCATCTGTGTTAAACAAAACGTGTATGTATCTCCTTGAAGGCTTTCCACCCTTTAATGATCTGCATTGCCTTGCCTTGAGGTGTAGGACTGATGATGAGCGATGTGGTTGTGTTGCTGCCTGTAAGGTCACAAGGCTTTAACTCTGAAAGCCAAACAGGTCAGATACCATCCGTAAGGAAATCGCTTGAAGATCTGGAAGATTTAGTCCTGCAAGATATAAGCATGTTATGCTGGGAGTTTCTAATTTGCTGGTCCAATTGTACATCTCTCTAATTTAATAGCAGACATAGATTGTACCATATTTGACTGAGTTTAGCAGTAACTGTTAAATGTGTATGGAGCTCAACAGGTGAGTATGTGTATAACCGAGATGGTAAGTATTGGTTCCTCAGAATGTGTGATGTTTGTTGTTTTTTTTTTATTTTATTTTTTTGTCTCATCGCCTTGGAAGAATAAATAACTTCTAGGCTATTGAATGCACAAGTAGAGGTCAGGATTTCTGGGCACTGGTTAAGCCCCAGCTTAGACAGAAATGTTCCGTTGTGGACACCACATATAAAGTTAGTCCACACCTGGGCTTGATCTGCTGAGAACCATTCTGAGAGGTTTAGACGCCTCATAGTCTTAAATACCTGAAACCATCCTATCTGAAGTGAAGTGCCTTGCCATGATGTGTATTACACTTTCTACCTGGGGTCTGCATAGTGTGTGAGTAAGAAGTGTTGTGTGGTCATGAACGTTGACGTTATCAACATTATCTTCTGCTCTGATCTGGGAATAGTATCTTCATAAGAACAGAAGTGATGGCCGCTCACCTGAACAGGTAGGTCTCCGTGTCTTTTTCCTCCTGCCCCGCCCCTCTCTAAGAATAGAGCAGCATCTGATCACATGGTGTCTGGTACGGACATTTTGTGCTGCTCTTTTTTTTCCCTTTCTCTTTTTTTCTTTCTTTTTTTAATGTTTTTTACTCAACACCACGACTAACGGACAGTTAAAAAAAAAAAAAAAACATTTCTATGACTTGCATGCCTTGCATTTATGAAATCCTTTTTTGGAGAAAAGTGACTTCAAAATAAAGTGATATTACAGATATTTCTCTGATGCTGCGTGCTTCAATTTTGAGAGGAGTCTTTTGTGGAGTGCTTTGGATATCGTGGCTCCTGTTTCTTATGGCTTTTGCCCACGAGCAGCTGATCACAGAAAACTGCAGTCAAAACTGCGTTTGCTTGCTGACCAAAGAGGGCGAAGGTGCGTCAAGGGGGTCCAAAGAACAGACGTGGTTGAGAAGTTTGAAGCAGCGAAGACTTCACCTGCACACTGGACGTCAGCAGCCTGCCAGGCAGCACCCAGGAGCAGAATCCACTCCCCTTAGTACTGCAACACACAGAACATCTTGAGCCGATATGCAGCTTGTAGGCGATTTCACATTCTTCTGTCTCTTTGCTTTACAATCAGACAAATATGAAATGGCTGGCTATAAGTAAAGCTGGCATTATCATTATAAGTACACCTATAATTGTTAAATATGTGGTCATGTTTTTCTGCATAATCAAATAGAAAGTGGTGCCCGGCGATACTGGAGTGTTGAATAAGGATGTGACGCTGCTGTACTGAGAAGTTCTAAAAGACATGTTTGTGATGGGGAAGAGGAATGCTCCTGTCCAATGAAAGAAGCTTTGCTGAGAATAAACACAATTCTGGTTTATAATAAACCTGAATTAAATAATTCCACTTGGTTTATTTTATGATGGGCCTTAATGCTGTTGTGCCTGAGTTCATTTTCTAAATGAAAGATCAAAGTACTTTGATCAAGGCATTTTAACAATTATGAACCCATAACTATTATCCTATGGGTTTTTCTTCACAGTGGATAATGCTGATAGTACCATGGAGCAGTAGGCATTTACTGCTATTAACAGGAGGGTCTTGGTCAAACTTATGATGTTTTACCCCTTTTAACCTCTTGGTGGACTAGCTGTATGCAGGCTGTGTTCTAGGTAGGCTTCTCTCCTGTGTTGAGGTTCTTTTGTGCAGTGGTGACACTGTGTACCACTGTAATACTTTATTGTGGTTATTTGTTGATCATTTAATCTCATTCATGGGCATTTTTTTTATTCAGTCATTTATTTATCTGAGCTTGGAACTGCAAGTCCACGAGAAGAACTTCTTTCATTTCTACACTATGAACCTTCAAAAATGTTTACATAGGTTGTAATGGATCTCTGAGCCTGATTGGTGTGCTTTAGTATGTGTGTTGGCTTGTGACACTAAGGCATCCAGATAGGTCTTTTAAGTATACATTTTAGAAAGTATTTTATGTGATTTGCAAAAGGGGATTAACTGCAGGCTTTTCATACTTCATGTCAGTGACCAATATATTATGGAACATCTCCACACCTTAAAGGTAATGCTGATACCACACATTGGAGGTATTGTTGATTTCTTACTGGTAAATGATGTGTGTAGAAGAGATTTTTTTGTTTCTTTTTTGTAGTTTAATATACTTTCTCTTAGAGTGGTGCAGCTATCCTGAAATGTCTGTATTCATCATGTATAGTTTTTTTTCCTCATTAAGGATTTTGTGTGCCAGTTGGTTCCCACAAAATAAAGATTTTTTTTTTTTTTTGTTTGTTCACTTACTTTTTCTGTAACGCACGATCCTTGTTCTTTCTCCAAATTATTAGAAAATGAATACATAATCAAGGCAAGGCACAATGGTTTACAAGCTATTGGAAAATGAATCAAGGCAAGGCACAATGGTTTACAAGCTATTAGAAAACTGAATACAGAATCAAGGCACAGTGGTTCACAAAAAAGTGTTGTACATTCCCAGAGTTTCTTATTGTTTGTTAGCAACAAAAATGGATGGATGTGCGAGTTTTCTGTTCAGATGATTGCACTTCCCTAATATATTTTTCATTTCGGCTTTTGTGTTTAACAGCCACCCAGAAAGAGAAGGAAAACGAACAGAAGGACCAAACTGATCCGGAGAAGAAAGATGCAGCTCCTCTCGAGAAAAAGCCTCCAGCCCCATCAGTGGTGTCCCCCAAAGGCAACAAGAAGTCTGTGACTTTAAAGACTTCCAAGTCTGCTCCTACCCCCTCACCCAAGGGCAAAGTGGGTGCCCCCACCACTAATGCCAAGGACGTGAAAAAACCTCCCCCTCTCCAGGGCAAAGCGCTGAAATCCAAGAAACCGGGGCCACCCCCTCCCCCCATCCCCGTCTTCTCGTCCTCTGGTCCTCCTGGATCTCGGCTGCATGTCACTGGAGCCTTGAGCGTGGGCAAGAGCACTTTTACCATCCCCAAAAAGCAGCCCCTGGCCGGGTCAAAGGAACCCGCAGGCTCTGGCCCCTCTCCGGCGTCCCGACCACCCCCTTCGGCTACACCCTCTACGCCCCAGCCTGCCAGCTCCAAGTCGGCTCAGCAGGCCCCCGCCCCTCCTCCACAGCCACCTCCCAACAATCAGATGAGGTCTAATATTCGCCGCTCACTCACCGATATTCTCTACAAAAGGTGAAGAAAATTTGCTTCCCCCCCTCTCATTTGTATTTTTGTTTTATTTTGAAAATTGAGTAACTTTAATTAATGTTATGAAAGCTGTGAACTGTATACTTGGTTAATATTTGCCAAACAGCTTGTAATGGTCTTCAATAGTTATATGTAGCGGTGCATGAAGAGTCAAAAATGGGGTTTCCTAAAGCTGTTGCTAACAAAAGGTTTTTTGTTTATTTTGCATTTTTTGGGCATCACTTTTAATATTAGCTGTTAGTTGTTGTTACTAATGCTTAGGTGTTGCATTTTAGGGTGAGTGACAGTGATGATCTCTCCATGTCTGAGAACGAGGTTAGCAAACTGGCTGTTAGCATTGAGAAAGAGATGTTCAACCTCTGCATGAACACAGACAGCAAATACAAGAACAAATACAGGTCCCTCATGTTCAACCTGAAAGATCCCAAGAATAAGGTTGGTCAACAGTCCTGCATATATGTGTGTATAAACATTAAAATGGCCAAATTTGCCACTGATTAGTTATATTTTGTGCAGTCGGTAACATTCACAAGGTATATTTGAGAAATGTGTGTTTTGTTCTGATGTGTGTGAACAGGGCCTGTTCTATCGCGTGATTGGTGGAGAAGTGAGTCCCTTTCGACTGGTGAGGCTTAGCCCTGAAGAGTTACTCTCTAAAGAGATTTCTGATTGGAGGAAAGCAGATACTTCAGAGGTAACATTCTGTGTTGGTCAAGCACTGCAGAGCCTCTTAGACTTGCTGGAAGCTCATTGGTTGCGTAAAAGAAGAGAACATGGAGACTGTAGGCATAACAATAATTGCGTGTGATGTTAAAAAATCAAAAAGAAAACACGATTTGTTTTTTTTCCAAGGGTGTGGATGCTAGTGGAAGATCCCAGGGCGGGCAGACCAAAACTGGATCCAAGCAGGAGGGCCCTCCCGCTGACGTGGACATGGAGGAAGCTCCTTCCATGTCTGATGGAGATGTATGTATCCCTGCTACTTCCCAATCTCCCCGCTCAGCTTCTGCACCAGTAAGTGGTGGCTTCACCTTTTCTTTGGCTGTTCCCCTTTCCTTTTATCTTTCTGGTCCTTTCTCTTTGACTGTCTGTCTAATGCACTTTCCTAAAAAGTTTGCTGTTTTAGATGGTGTTATCACTTTAAAATCTTTTCTGAATTAAAATCTCCAGAAAAGATTTTAAAGTGACATTTAAGAGAACACCATCTGACCATCTTCTTTGTTTGGCTGGTTTCCCTTTGGCAGAATACTGGCATTTGCTGTTTTTTTTTTTGTTTGTTTTGTTTTGTTGTGTTTTTTACAGAATTATGTTGACTGATTTCGTTTACAAGTTTGTTTACACAGTCGTCGACTGCATAATTTGACCTTTAAACGTTTGTCCTGTGCTTTTTGGCTTTTAAACAAGCAAAAAATAAAATAAAACTAGGGTTGTCCAGGAAACGTGAGGCTTTTCAGCATTAGGCAGCTGAATTCGTAATGAGGACGCCTCCGTCCGTCTTCTCCTAGGAGCACCACGATTCCCGCCCTCTGGCTGCATCACAGAGCTCTGGTTCATCTGGAAAGAGCAGCGCCATGCCGGACATCTTGGGCAGCATGCTAAAAGATACTACTGCAGAACACCGGGCTCACCTGTTCGACCTGAACTGCAAAATCTGCACAGGTAAGACCTGCCTGTAGTCATTTAGGTGGCGTCTCAGCCAGACAGCTGTTATGGTCCTCTGACGCACCATTCTCCCTTCAGGTCAGAGGTCGGCTGAAGACGAACCGGCATCCAAAAAACCCAAATTGTCTGTTCCTAAAAAGCAAGACTTTTCAGAAAAGCCCAAAACGGAGCAGCGGCCCTCGAAGGTGCCCGGAGCAGAGGTGCTCGTGGCCTCTTACGCTGAGACTCCTGTGCCGTACCCACCAAGTGTTCGGGAGGATCTGGGCAGCATGGCCCCTGTTGCCCAGGCCACCGCGGTTTCCTCCGTCACCATAACCCGCCGAGACCCGCGAACCGCCAGCCACCGCTCATCCGCACCCTTCTTGCAGCCTGGTCCTGAAGTCTCTGTGCCCGCTGCCACACCAGCCTCCGTGCCTGCTGGTGCTGCCATGGCGCCCGAACCCCCTGTTGCGGAGGTGAAGGGCCCATTGCCCATGCCACCTCCAGCTCCAGGGTCTCTACCCAGAGCCGTGACGCAAAAATCAGACGCGCGGCACTACGGAGCCAGCACGTCCAGGTATGCTGTTCGCAGAACTCTCCTGCTCCGTAATGTACTTTGGAAGCAAGTTTCCAAAGCTTTGCATTGTGTTATTGTTTGCTTGAATCACGTCTTTGCTAATACCTTCTATGACTGCTTTTTTTTTCATGTTAATCTGTTTTAAGCTGCAAATGTATTCAGCGCTGAAAATTCCTAAGCAATTCTGTCAACCAGTGGGCAACTCGTATTTAATGAATATACAAAATTGCACATACAGCAAGTAAACCTGACCACTATGAAGGATCCATGCCGATACACCAGAAGGAAACGTGCTGTGATGACTGGATGCAGTTTTCCAGAAATTAATTTCAGTTCGAGTGTAATGACATTAGTATTGGAGGTCAAAGAACGGATCTGGATGTCGTGACAAACGCGTCTTGTTTGGTTATTGGCTAGTGAGGTAAGAAAACAGCTGATGTGTGTGGTGCCTGTCTGTGTGTGCAGCGTAGTCGAACCCACTCCAGAAGGAGAGACGGCTCTATTCCTGTCAGGACAGGAGATGATGTGGAAAGGATTTGTCAACATGCACACTGTTGCCAAGTTTGTCACAAAGGCTTACTTGGTCTCAGGATCCTTTGAACATCTCAAGGAGGTGCGTTCTTGTCTTACAATTAGCCAGCGTTTTACTGGCAGTGTTTTGTCATCACTGAGTGCAATTGTGGTATCCATAGAAGGTGAAATCATCAAGTGTGGTGGGTTTATGTTGTTCAAGTAGATGCTAATAATAGTGCTTATTCTTTTGCAGGACTTGCCCGATACCATTCACATTGGGGGTCGAATATCCCCCCACACAGTTTGGGACTACGTAGGCAAATTAAAGACTTCACTGTCAAAAGTATGAGAAACCAAAACAATGACTTAAAATGAAATGGTATAGCCTAGGCTAACAATGATGAATTATTGCATGCTCTGGTTTGTTTACATGATGTGGATGTAGCTCCTAAAAACAGCCTTTTCTGCGTCTGTCCTTTTGTGTCTCTAGGAGCTGTGTCTTATTCGTTTCCATCCAGCAACCGAAGAGGAGGAAGTGGCATACGTGTCCCTGTTTTCATATTTCAGCAGTCGTAAGCGTTTTGGTGTGGTGGCCAACAGCAACAAACGTATCAAAGACCTCTATCTCATCCCACTGAGTTCGAAGGACCCTCTTCCTGCTAAACTCTTACCCTTTGATGGGCCAGGTAAGATCACACAAGGAGATTTGAATGGAAATACACATTTGTGTATTAACCTAGCTACCTCTCAGATATTGCTCAAACAGTACAGAAATGGTGTACTGCCTTTAGCTTCAGGTAAGTATGGGTGTGATCCCTAGTAACTTGTGTGAAATGAGGGTTTGTTCCATAAAGTTTTTATTTTATTTATTTTTCTTTGTTTGTTTGCATTTGTTCTCAGATGTACATAACTGTTCATTTGCACATTTTCCTCTTGGGTGTTGTTGTTTCTTGTCTGTAATTTGTATCATGTATTTTGTGTTTCTAATAAAACACACTATGAATCCAAGTTTGGTGCGGCCCTAGATCTGTCTCAGCCTTGTTTCTTAGGTTCCTTTGCCATTGTAATAAATAGTGATTAATGATGAATCAAAAACTATAAAATTCCAGCTATTAAAATGCTTGCAAGAAGCTACAGTGTACTGTCTGGAGTCCATGTAAAAGAGGCTCACTTGGATAAACTGAACTTTAACTCCTGACGCCCTTTGGTGATGACTAAGATCACAGTTACTGGTAAGTCGTCTGCTGGACTGTTGAGGAAGAACGGAGCACCATGTGAGAGAGTAACCAAGCTGGTGATCACCACGTACTTGGGTCCTGCATCCAGTTTACTCCTATTAATCCTGAAGTTGTTCCTTCTTCTGAGCAGCAGATCTTATGATAGGCTGTAGACAGGCAACAATAAGGCATCAGTAATAAGGATGTGTATGTGGAGGAAATTAATATTAATTTGAGTAAAAGAGTAAATATATCCGGTTTGATTATTACTCATAATTTGTGCATATATGCTTACAGATCATGATTGTTTTTGCTTCACGGTTAAATGTGACTTTATGGTAATACTGGCTTGACCGGATATTATTAAAGGAGTGTTGCTAACATGATGGTTGTTTTGAGAAGTATCCCAAAATGAATGATACAACATATTGCTTATAAGCACTACATTTTAATATTTGGTCATGTGACTAGGTATAATATAACTGGAACAAACTCTCATTTCATGAGGTGACTTGTGTGTAACATGCTGAAAGGTTTGCATAAAATTGTTGGTGAACTAGTTGTTTATAATGTATTGGCACGTGTGTATATATTTTTGTGTGTGTTTTCTTGGCAGGGCTGGAGCCAGCTCGTCCCAATCTCCTCCTTGGGTTGCTGATCTGTCAGAAAGACAAGAAACGTGCTGGAGGCCCTTTGGAGAGTGAGGAGAAACGGTCCAAGACTCTGCGAGATGAAGAGACCGGACTCCCAAAACCAATCATTGTTAGTAAAACTGAGAAAGCAATGCGAACCAGTTTGGAGTCAATAAGCACAACTCCTCCAGGAACTCCTCCTCCAATCATCAGCTCAGAGTCTTCATTAGGTCCGCTTGCAACATCATCTGTGTTTTCTATCTTGTCTTCTGTTAAAGCGCCTGGTGTCACCACCAGCGCAGGCAGTAATTCTCCATCAGCTACAACCACAGTACTACATGGCCCCTCTGCCACCCCTCTTCAGACCATACTGAAGACCCTGTTTGGTAAGAAGAAGCAAGATTCTGAAGCTTCTCAGTCACCTTCAGACCAGAACTCAGCAGATGTTTCTGTTCCAGTGCTGGATCCTATAGTACAGCAGTTTGGCATTACAAAAGGCAAAAAAGTAGATGTTGAAGAGGATGATAGGCCCTATGATCCTGAGGAAGAATATAATCCCAGCGTTGCTTTTACTACAGAAAAACCCAGTGAACCCATTGTACCTGCTTCCATGAAACAAACGGACGTAGTCATGACTGGTTTGGTGGATGATGTTGCCTATGACCCTGAAGATGACTCGATTTTTGAGGAGGTCAAGGTTGATCCAGGTTCTAAGAAACAAGAGGAGCAAGAGGAACCTCCGCACCAGCAGCTTTCCGAAGCGTTCGTTTCTCAGCCCAGTACGTCTCTCTTGGCCAACAGTCAATTACTTCAGCTTGGTAAAAAGGTGGAAGAGTTGGTTGTGAAAAGCTCTGCTAATCCAGTTATTAACCAGAGGAGGGATCCAAGGCAGAGCAGGGACCCTAGACAGGCGGCTGCCAGTCGGAGGTTAACCACAGATTCTGCAGAGAAGGTAGAAACTGTTGAAACTGCTGCTGTTAGTACTCCGGACACTGCTGCTGCTGCTGCAGTTACAATTACTACTACAATAACAGACAAACCACCACTTGAGCTTGCTACAATTCTAGACACATTAACAACTCAGCAAAGTAAAGTCACAGATGCTCCTATGCAGCATTCTTCAACTATGGACACAACAGCAGAATCCAGTGGAACTACAGATACGCCACCATCACAAATTGATGCCAGCGTGGAGCCTTTTCCTCAGCCAGACGCATCGAAGCCAGTAGAGAAAGCAAAAATTGAAGAGGTACCTTTTCTAGACACAGAAAGCACAGAAGTTTCCATTCCACTTTTAGGGGAGACTATAGATCCTGAGTTGGTAGAAAACTATATTGATCCAGAGTCTAAAACAAAGCCCAAAGAGGAAGATGCTCCCGTTGAATTAGAAAGCAAAAGTTTTGAGGAGATTTGGCCTAATTCTGCCAGCATTTTAAAATCCGAGCCCATCTCTTCTGTTGAAGAGTCTGCAGAATCTACTGCAACCACATATTACAGCATCTCAACAATCAGCACCCCGCTAACATCTATTGGCCTGTCGCAGGATGTCACTCAAGTGAGTTCATCCTACATGGATTCACATGGCTCCCATGTTTCACACATACCTGCATCAAATTCTCAGACTGAATATCGTGGCCCACCAGAAATTCCACCTCCAATGTCTTTTCCGCCTCCAGTTGGACCTCCACCCATGCTCGGTCCCCCACCAATGGCTGTGCCCCCACCAATGCAGTTGCCCCCACCAATGCAAATGCCTCCACCTATGCAGATGCCCCCACCGATGCAGGGCCCCCTTCCACCTCACAGAGAAAACGATTTGTCTCAGTACCCACCACCTGGTCCATATCCACCTTATCAGAATCAGTGGGGAAACGGTCCACAGTTTGATGCCTCAAGAGGACCACCGCCACCAATTATTACACCTAGAGGACCACCTCCACCAATCCCACCAATGGCTCAAAGAGTACCTCCACCGCAGATGTTCGGTAATAATATGCCCCCACAGCACATAGCACCTCGAGGTCCACCTCCTGGACCTCCGCTCTCTGGCCCGCCACCCCCAACTTTTGATGGACAGCGATTTAATGGGCCTCCTCCACCTTTCAGTTTCGCTGGACCCAGAGGCCCACCTCCACCTTTTACAGGTCCCCCTCCTGTCCACTTTGACACTAGAGCACCACCACCATCTCACTTTCCTGGGCCCAGAGGCCCACCGCCCTCTCATGGTATTGGAGAGCATGGACCACCACCTAACATCCCCAGAGGACCTGGGGATCAGTATGATAATGAGGGTGGAAATTCTTACCAAGGGCTGGAACAATCCCAGACTCAAACAGCCTCTCACACATATAGGGAAAGTCAGGGGCCCACGCATGGACCTGCTTTCAGAGGAGTGCCACCAAACCACTTTGATGGACGGAGAGGCCCGGCTGCTTCTGCAGGGGACATGTCAGGCCACAGGTTCCCGCCTCCAAACCAGTTCCGTGGATCCCCTCAGCATAGAGGGTCCTTTGAGGAACCGAGGGGAGGGACCTCTCAAGATTTTGAAAGGCACAGGGGACCAGCACCACAGCAGTTTGCAGGGCCAAGAGGTCCTTTGCCAGGTCACTACACCGATAACGATGCTGGTGGGCAGTCTGCACGCTTCCACTTTGATGACCATCCAAATGACATAAGGCCTGTACGAGGCCCTCTTCTGCCTACGCCACCTGAAGGTCCCATTGCGATTCCAGGCCGCATAGGTGGACACAGTCCAGAACCCCATCGTGATGAGCACTGGAGAAGACACTCCCCTGAAGGGAGAAGGCGTAGCAGCTCTACTAGAGATGGTTCTGAACCTCATGAGCGGTCGAATAGATTCGATAGTGGCCCACGTGATCGAGATGGCCCCTCGAGGCTGTCAGAAGAAAGGCAACGAGATTTGTCAGAGGACAGGAGGAGAGACCGAGATCGAGATGGACCACACGGAGGCCGGGCGTGGGGCTGGAACAGAGACCGTGATTGGGATCGGGGCAGAGATAGAGACCGTGAGAGAGACCGCAGCAGGGACAGAGACAGAGATAGAGACCGTAGTAGGGACAGAGACAGGGATCGGGATCGCAGCAGGGAGAGGGACAGAGAGAGAGACCGGAGCAGGGAGAGGGATCGCAGCAGAGGCAGAGACACTGACAGACACCGAGGCGATGGAGACGGTGACAAAAGGAGAGACCGGGATAGAGAACGAGAGAGAGACCGTGGCAGGGAGAGGGAATCGGACAGGAAAGATCATGACCGAGACCGGGCAAAGAACAGAGAAAGGGAGCGAGACCGTGACCGAGAGAGAGACAGTAGAGATAAAAGGCGAGAGCGCTCCAGAAGCCGTGAGAGAGACCGTGGGAAAGACCGAGATAGACGAGATAGGGAGCGGGAGCGAGACCGAGACAGAGAGAGGGAGAAGGACAGAGAGAGGAGGGAAAGGAGCCGGAGCAAAGACGGGAAGGAGGACAAAAAAGCAAAGACCGAAACCTCCAAAGACAGTGAGAAGTCTACTGATGCTGAGATCACCACCTAATTTTCTTGACGGTTGTCTTGATGTATTTCGTATTCACGAATGTTTAACAGCATTTGCTACCCGGATGTTGGGGGGGGGGGGGGGGGGGGGGGGGGGGGGGGGGGGGGGGGGGGGGGGGGGGGGGGGGGGGGGGGGGGG
>JAOXYF010000019.1:4455066-4466194 GCA_028565775.1 Sternarchorhynchus goeldii
AGTGATTTTATCTCATGTGCACAAAATATGAATTTGTACAATATTTTGGTACAGTGTGATTATATATATATGATTATATATCAGTGCAATAGCACAAATGTTGCATGTCTTTGTGTGTAGGCTGGTTTCCTTGCACTTTGTATATGAATGTTAGCAAATAGCATTTGGTGTTGAATGTCTGGAAAGCTTTGAAGTTTTCACTGTTTCACAGAACGTTTCCCAAATGGCTTTATCAGTGTGACATGAATTAAAGAAGACTGAAATACTGTTTCCTGAATTTATATTATTCTGCTTATGAATAATTTGTTCGTGGTCTTTAGTATGGAGACTGCTGTGATAACAGATCCGGTTTTTCAAAGTGTGCTTTCAACATGGGTTTGTCTGTGCAAAAACAGCCTGCTGACAGTTGTTCCAAAAATGACACAAGATTCAGAACGATGTGTGATGCTGAATGGTATGATGTGATCCAGAGTAACAACCCCGAGAGTTTCCATCTTTGATATACAGTATCTGTATAACATTTGGAGTTATTGATATACACCCCCTGGCTTGTGTATGAGGTGCATCTTCCTTACTCCACTGTTGTGTTCCATTCTCTGGCCTCCAGTAGCTGCTTGCATCAGATTTAAAGCCCTGATGGTAAGAATAGCCAAGTCCCTCCATACCATGACGATGTTCAAAGCCCTACCTGTAACTCAGATACTTTGTTCCTCAAGTACGGCTCAGCTTGAAAAACCGCCCTTAAGTCTCACGGAAAAAAAGCATTGAGATTTCTCTCTGTCCGGCTCTCAGATGAACTGGAATGAACTTCTGGCCATCTCAACAGCAGAGGCCCTAGCTGTCTCCAAACACAGACTGAAGACTTGTCTGTTTGAGTAGTAATTTAAATCCTGCATTATGGAAATATCGTATTGCACTGCGATTGACTAAATGAACTCTCTTACCACTTAGTGTTCTTTACTATTGCAGGTACACTCATTCTGTAGTTCATTCTAGGGATCAAGTTTCCTAGTTCAGTGGTGTATTGGTTTGAACCTGTTGTGTTAGCTAGGATACATTCTACGAGTATATGACAAAACACTTTTATGAGTCGCTCTAGATAAGAGTGTCTGCTAAATTCTGTACATGTCAATGGAGATGTTATAAATGTGCCCTTAAAGGCTGTAGTTTATGCGGACTGCCCATTTCAGCAGTGCTGGTTGGTTTCTGATCACAGGACCGCAGCGCTATGTGGGCATCATTTGGGTGGCAGGTTGTTCTCAACCCAGCATTAAAAAACTGACAGGGTAGTGCCATTGTTATGGGTACTGAGCTAATTCAAGTTTTTCAGGTACTGCAGTGTGTGGGTATTTTACATGTATAAGGTGTCACTGTTGGGCTGAATGGACTAGCACACAGAGCTACCCAGCCAAGCAGTTCTTTGGTAAGACACTGACTGATAACAAAGAGCAGTGGTCACACACTGGAGCAGTGGTCACACACTGGGCTTGACAGCACATGTGCTTTTGTACTGCCAGTGCACTTTTGCAGCTGTGAGAGTCACAGTCTAAACCATGTGGCATCCATCATATATTAGAGGATGAGTGAGGGTTGGTTTTACTAGCTGTATTATTCTGAGCAATGATTTTAAAAGAATCTGCAGTATTCTGTGTGTGTGTGTGTGTGTGTGTGTTTGTGGCCGTCAAAAACACTTCAGAGTCTGTTCTTCTTTTACACCCTTCCTGTTTGATCGTCCTGTTCTGAAGAACACACCCATCAGCCTGCCAAAAGTGTCGGGCATTCCAGATTAAATGAGTGGCAAATCTAACGATGTCAGTAATCCTCCATGTTTGTGTCTTGTGTGTTCTAGAGCAGGGATGTTTGTGTCACGTTTCCACTGATCTGCCACTGCAGATTTCACTTTGGAATTTGGAATTGAGCTGAAATGAGACATGGGCCAAACTCACAAACGTGCAAAAATGTCCTAGGCAGAAACAGAACTACTGATACAGAGTATGTGTATGCTCATTTAAAAGTTTCGCCTAAGTAAATTATATGAATTCTGTATGTTAATTTTTTCAGGCATCAAATGGTCGCTGTCCAAAGAAAACACTCCAAACATTAACAAGGATACTCTGTATTTAAATAAACTTGTCAGAATGAATGTAAAGACAAGTGTCATTTAGGTAAGAGTTTATACTCAATATACTCAAAACAGAAATTACAATAATAAACAAAACGAGAACCACAAGAATCCATTTGAAGACATCAGTCCAGTGCAGTATTGCTTTTGTTGTACTACCACGTTCTGAACTGCAGATGGCGATAATGTTCTTTCTTTAATATCTGTTTTTAACTCACAGCATCCGGCATTGCGGTCTAGAAACACGAAACCCATCAAGCGAGCCCGTATGGTGAGAAACCAGAGCATGTTTGCGGCAGGTCTGGCTGGAGCCACGTAGCACAGATGTAATTTACCGCTCTTGAAATGCCTTTGACCATCACCAATCGTTAAAGCTTGTAAGTTGCAAAAATCATTTCCCCCCATTTTTCCATTTCTTATCTGTGTTCAGATCGTTTATGACAATACAGGTATAAAGTTATGAAGCAGATAAACTAAGTTTTGAAAAAAAACTATTATATAGCACCACAAAGTATGCATGGAATATTTATCAATTACGAATTGAAAACTCGCCGATGGTTGGACGTAAGACTGCGGTCATTTAGGGCCGCTCATTTTCTTTTCTTACACTAGAAGTGAAATGTTGAGTTATTAATAGACTTTATAGGTTATTTGTCACGGTGTAGAACCACCCCTCTCCAAGGCGTTATGTTACACGCTGACGTTAAGTACGTTTTGGCGCACGTGAATAATTGATCGGGTTAGCAGACGTGCCCGTCTGAGCTCGTGGCGAGGTGTTTTCGCGCTTGGATCTTCCCAGGCGGCCTCGCGGTAAAGAGCACTTGTGCAATCTGTTTTTTTTTTTATCTGTTGTTGTGAAGATAAAAAGGGAGTACAGGTTCAGATTGGGTACATCGGTTATCTTCCATTAATTTTATATTAGGCGGTATGCTGTGATCCTGAGAAGCGTCCAAATAAACACTTTAATAAAATACTGCTCACAAATACACACATTTAATATCTATTTATTTGGTTAAGAACGTTCGTACAGACGGCATGTTTGGTGAATGAATGTTCATAGCGCTAGAATATTTTTTGAGGTCTTGCTTGAGTAAACAATATGGTTCGCTGAATACATTCAATTATCTGCTAATCTAAATCGTGCTGTAGTGTGTGCATAATTGGTGGATTTACCAGCTAAATCACGTTGCTTGTAATGAATTGGCAGTGAATCTTTCGCTGGGCAGAAACTCGTGTTGGGTTGGCTGACTCGCTCAGCTGGTGCGCTCCAAGGTCTCGTGGTCGTACGGGGGTCTGGCAGCAGCATCTACACCACGTGACCTTCAAAGTCCGAACGTTCAGCACCATGGAGAATGCACAATGGCGCCTGCATTGTTTACTAATCTCAGCATTTACCGTAATCACAAACAATATTGCTTTTTTCATTTTTTAGTAAATAAAAATATATTTTTTAGAAAAAGGTCTTAAAAATGGCATTCCAGAGGTAATTCACTTCTATATCACATGGTGCAATGCTACCTTCGAAAGACCATTTCAGTGTTATCATTAATTCACATTCTTCCTTAATAAAAGGCCATTCCAAAAGTTGCTTCTCTGGCAGAATTTGAATAGCGAAAGATAAAGACTGTGCTGATAGAGTTCGTTTTAAGCATGGACATGTAGTTCCACAGATAACAAGTGCATCATGTCTCTTTTATGTTTTAGAAGCAAACACAGAAAGGGTGAAGTTGAGGAGAATTGCAAACGAGGATCTTCCCTGACCACAATGAGTTTGAGTTTGAGTGGAGAATTATTCATAACTTCCACAGAAACTTGCAAAAAGAGTAACACTACAATGGTTCGTCTGTTCAGTTAATCCTTATGAAGTAGTGAGATTTTAGTAGCAACTTACTGCTAAATAATTCAGAACTCTGTGGTTACAGATTTTTCCCTATTTATCTGCTTCACTCCCTGACAACTGTCAAGTTCTTTCACTGCTGTTTGGAGTCACTGCCCTGAAAAGTTCCCTTGATGTCCTTCAACCCACATTTCATGGAGCCTCAGTGCAAAAACAAACTCAGTGCAAACAAGATATAAGGATGTCCATCTCAGCCTCTAACACTCTGTGACAGAGCAGAGGATGTGGTCCTCACGCACAGGTGTAGATACCCATGCACACTGCACTCCTGCCCTGTTAGGCACTAGTGTGTAAAGCCTTTTACAGGTGTAAAAGGTTCCCTTAAGAGTAAGAGCTGTAGGTGAATAGACTGTGCTCAAGTAGCATGTGTGTAATTGTTTAAAGAAAGTCGACTTAAAACCTTTGAGCTACTGGGCCTGCCAGGTACCCACTGGAGGCTGATGTGATGAACCTACTACTACAAAAATGATGACGATGATGATGATGATTATTAGTAGTAGTAGAAGGAGGATGAAGAAAAGAATAAGAATTCCTACCCAGACTGTGTAGAAGGTGCTGTCTACCTTAGTAAATCTATACAAAAATCTGCATTTTTAACGCTGAACACTACGAGCAAAACAAACAAAAAACTGTGTGCGGCTTTAAAAGAACGGTGGTGATTAATGACGCATCTAAATGCACAGAGTGAAGCGTCATTAATACTGTTGCTGCGTAAACAGCTTTGAATGAACACTGGGTCCCACCTGAGCGGCTTTTGTTGTTGTACCTGTTGTAAAAGTTTGTGAATAACACTTGTAACACTGTGAATGTTTTAACGAGCTGCTCTGTCTGACAGCTGTAGTCACAGTGGCTGGTTCTAATGCATCTGCAGAAGCAAGCGCCGTCACCTCAGCCTTGGTTTCTTCCAGAGGGGATCCAGTTATTTCTATTGTGCACTTAATATCTTTGTTCTATGTTTTTCAAGGTATACCTTGCATACCTGGTCCCGTTTGATGCATTGGTCTATGATGAGTATGATGAAAATAATAATAATAATAATGATAATGATAATAATAGGAGTAGCTGCTGTGTGTGTAGGTGTGTGTGTAAGTGTGTGTGTAGGTGTGTGTGTAGGTGTGTGTGGGTTCCCTGGTGAGACATTAGAAAAATTACAGTGCACAGTTACTCTAATCTATCGAAAGTATAAAAACCTGCCGCCTAAATCATACAAAGTGGAAAGAGTTCTTAGATGTACTATGTTGTCAGACTTGAAAGTGAGCAGATATTTATGTTCGTGTGCTGTAAGTCCTGCAGCGTGAACATAGAGCGAATCCACACCTGATACAGGTGCCGATGTGAGTGGCACGGGGCCTTTTTTGTTCCTCTCATTTACCTGCTTTCCCTCCCTCGTTCAGCCTCGCTCCCACCAGCCCTGCCTGTTTCTTCTTGGCTGGGAGATGTGCTCTCAGCATGGGAATGGCTGTTGGCTGTGTGGGCTACAATGTTTTTCTTCACTTCAGATGTATGTCAGACACACAGGAGCTTCAGCAGACGTGTCCTCTGATTCTCTCCCCCTGAATTCGGGCAGATTGCCTGTGTTTCATTCCCAATGTTGGATGGATGTTGTGTTCCAGGGAAGAGTCTCTCTACCCTGCCTTTGATGAACCATTACAGTTGCTATTTTGTTCACAATGACGGATGGATTTTCAGATTTTTGAGTGACAGGAGTTTTTAAAGCACCACCTAGATTTGGGCTGATGGGTGATACCATTGTTCACTGATAATGGCCAACAGACATTCCGGTGTTGAAGCGGCATCGAGATGCTACACAGTTCCAGAGTAACTGGTGGCTTTGATAGAATGCAGTAACGATGGTGGCCTTCACTGTGAAGCTGAATTGAGACGTATTGCATGGACACCCCGACTGTGTTTGGAGTTCTTTCACTAAGCATTACATATAGGTTGCCATACCCATTTATTGTGTGTGTGTGCATGTGTGTATCTGTCTAAGTGTGTAGATGTGTGTGTTTGTGTATGTATACTTGTGTGTTTGTGTGTCTGAGCGTTTAGATTTGTGTGTGCATGAGGTTTGGTAGATTGTGTGTGTGTGTGTCTGCACTTGTGTACATGCGTGTGTGTGTTTGCACATGTGTGTGCGAGTGTGGGTGGATACTCATGCGTTCTCTCGTACGTGGGCTGAGAGTGTGTGTCATACTGCTGCTCCCTTGGAGCCAGAGATAATGGCCTCCCACTATGGAGGAGCATCCCCAGACAGACTCGAGGGAGACTCCCGGACGAGGCCCCACTGTGCCAATTACCTCGACCACCTCGAGGACGGCGCAGCCTGGAGATTCTTTCCTCTCTGCACCTCTCTCTCTCTCTCTCTGTCTCTCTCTCTCTCTCTGTCTCTCTGTCTGTCTCTCTCTCTTTCTCTCTGATTTGTTCATCTATCAGTGCTTCTTATCGTCATTGTGCCATAGCAGCAACACTTTACTAAAGAAAAACTGAGATGTGCATCAAAGCTCATAGCACATTTAATCCAAAACACATACAAAACAACCAATCATGGCTAATTAGATGGAAAAAGTATCACACCAAGGGAAGAAGCTCCATATGTCAGAAGAAGCTCCATATGTCAGAAGAAGCTCCATACATCTGACTGGTGTGTGAATAACCCTTTACAGATTATTCCTCAACATCAAGGGTCTGTGGCTAAAATAAGAACAGTAGCTATTAATGAAATCATAGTCCTGGCTAAAGTTACCGAAGTTTCATAACCACTCTTGAACCTTCCAGTGCAAACTTTAAGTGTGGCCTTTTAGTCTTAGATGTATAATTACTCAGGCAAATGCCTCATGTGCGTAATAAGAGCACTGGGCAAAAATGACTGTCAACTATGTTAAAATGTCAGATTTAAAGGTTTTTGCAACACAATGGCTTGCACTGGAGTACACGCAGTGCTGTTCTGAATCATATTTGTAGCACAGCAGGTAACCATTAAAAGCTGGTGACATTTAAAGCCTTAAGAGAATTAAGAAATGGACAGAATTAGGAAAAAAATGTCATGCTTATCAGATTAATCATTGATTTCTTAAAAAAACAAAAAAAGTTGAATAGAGCTGTAGATGAACATCTCCCTGTAATGCAAGGAACTCGATGAACGTAAGTACCTTTGTTCAGCTCAAGCAGCTGACGCTTCACTGCCTGTACCTTGCTGTGCGCTTGATGACAAAAACATTCATTACATTTCAGTAAACAAAGGCATCAGCTGTGACTCACAAATGCAGACAGATTTTATTTTCACATCTGTGGCATCATTTAACAGAGGTGCTGTCGGTGGTGCGGGGGTCGGGTGTACTTTATCAGACGTGCTGTCGGTGTTGCGGGGGTCGGGTGTACTTTATCAGACGTGCTGTCGGTGGTGCGGGGGTCAGGTGTACTTTATCAGACGTGCTGTCGGTGTTGCGGGGGTCGGGTGTACTTTATTAGACGTGCTGTCGGTGGTGCGGGGGTCGGGTGTACTTTATCAGACTTGCTGTCGGTGGTGCGGGGGTCGGGTGTACTTTATCAGACGTGCTGTCGGTGGTGCGGGGGTCGGGTGTACTTTATCAGACGTGCTGTCAGTGGTGTGGGGGTCGGGTGTATTTTAACTCCCCCAGGACGGGTCACATGGATCAGGGCTGCAGTGCTGGTGGAGCTCGTTAGTGATGCACTCTCTTAATCAGATAAGGCAACTTCTACCAATTTACTGCCTGCTTAAGCTGAGAATGGAGTGTAGGCAGACGCAGGCGCTGGAGGCCCGGTGACGGAGAGCAGGGCGGCGTAGTGTATCAGTAAACAGCAGCGCCTGTTCTAGCTGGTGGGACCCAGTGGGCAAACCGGCACAGGTGGAGAGGAGGAGGGAGACGGTAGCAATCGGTGGCGGTTGCCTGTCGAGCTTTGCTGGGCTGCATACATTTTATCCTACTGTATATATTAATTTCTGATTATTAAATGTACCTGAAAGGTAAGAGAGACATGACGCGACTGCTTTACCTTAAAGGTTAGAGACAGATTACATAACTATAGTCCTTCTTTACCTTAACATGAACTATGGCAGTACTAAAAGTTTAATTCGTCCATGTTTTTAAAGGCTGTGGTTATTGCATTTTTGTGTGGTTCTTGGATCCGTTTTAAATCTACTGTTTGTCTTACCCTTAAAGCCACCCTCAGGCAACCCTCTCCGTTGCCTCTCAGCTGGACCTTCCTTCCAGGGCCTTTAACGGATTGATTTAGCGAGACCTACAGCTGCCTTGTAACACTGAAATCCCTCTATAGACTCCACTTCCTATATGACCTGTAATAGTGCTGAAATGGGTGGTTTTTTCTTGTTTAATCAGTCTTCTGTACATTTTCAGCAGAACCAAACTGATTGATTTTTTTTTCTCTTGACAAGCAATTCTATGAAGTCCAAATGTGAGGCAAGCATTGCACACTTATTTGCAGGCTGCACTGCAACTGAAGCCTATTGATTAGATATCGCAGAGTGTACTCTCTCTCTCTCCCCTGTCTCTCTCTCTCTCTCTCTCTCTCTCTCCCCTCCCCTCCCTTTCTCTTCCCCTACTCAGCTCTGCGGTTCTATTACTCTCTAATAGGACACACGTCATTTGAAAGTGACAAATCCAACAGCTTTTTCTTTTTTCTTTCCTTTATTTTTATCCAGGGTGAATAAGGCTTTCATTTGATAGAGTCCTTCTTCTGTTTTCAAACAAAGATGAGGGGGGGTGGGGAAAAAAAAAGCAGCTTCTTTTAAAAAACATTTTTTTGGCCATTTTCACCACATAGTGTGAGCTGGAGAGCCATTGCTTTGCCCAGGACTACAGAGGGATTCTGGAGGAAACACAAGGCATGAATAACATGTGACACATTCACAGAGGTGCACTGCCCATCCAAACATTCCCTCCCCTGTAGCATCACAGCATCTCTGATTTAATCCCGTTGGACAAAAACTCCCAACATTCATAGCTTCGGCATGCTGGCATTTAGTAAGACCAGAACATATTTGTATTTTTTTCACTTTACTGCTAATACAGAAAATTGCTTGTATCTCATATCAGTTGACTCACACCGACTCTCAGCATTGATACTTGTGGATCATGAAGCCCACATTCAGAGATTTACAGATTCAGTAATGTCAGTATGGAACACGCACCACTGAACTGGAATCAACCATCTCATTTTGGTTAGGGGGGGGCTTGGCTCAAATGTAAGTTTGTTACTTTTTTCCAGTGAATTAAATAACTACAGTGGTGGAAAGAAATGGAACTTCATTTTTACTCCTGTCAGTGAAACTTTTTTTCCAACATACACGGTGTGCATGGCCAACCAAAGCTGATACCCATGGGATTTTTTTTTGAGCATACCGTTTATCTGTCTGTGGTAGAAAGCCAGGTTCTACCAAAGATTTGAATGCTGTGACACTAGATGAAATAAGGCCAAGATTCACTCCAATCAGTTCTATTGTTCTATTTCTACCACATCACAAAACTAGCAAAGGCAGAACCATAGAACTAAAAGCTCATCACAAAAGTAGAGACTAACGTTAACCCTCACTAAGCCCTTGTTTGTGAATGCAGGACACAAACTAAAATAAACACACACTTTTGCAAGAAGCTTGGAAGCTTCTACATGGAAACAGCACTGCTGCATGTGATGGATGCACACCTTGTTTGGTCTTATTTACTGTAGCAGGTATCACTGGCACAGTGTATGATTAACTTTGCAACGAGGTACAGGCACATGTGGAGTTGTTTGAAAAGCGAGTGTAAAGTTGTTCTGGGCAAAAGCAGGCGAGATGGCTGGCTGCCTAGGGACTTCTCAGGGATCAATACAACCAGAGTGACACCAGAAGACTTGATTAAAAGTGACTGCTACATCTGGCAGCCTTGGTCATTACTTTCCCACCACCATTCCCTGGGGTGAGGGAGCATAAAGTGGCGAGGCCTGGTCGGACCTCTATTACCCCCTCCCTGGCCTTCCGGGTAGCTCAGGAAAATGCCACACGAATTAGTTGCGCGCACAGCTGGCACATACTGGTGTGCATGTTTGTATGTACGGCAGGGTGTGACTTAACTCAACATGTACGGATCACTGAGATAATACCAACGCCTCCAGTCAGAACCAAGCGTTGTACGTGTCATCACACAACACCGCCGTGCATTAACATTTGCTTTGTGAAATATCTCCTGCTCCTCATGGCTGAGTGGTAACAGCTCATATTAAGAAGACACAGACATTAAGGGAGTGACTAACGTTAATATAGTTACTTGGAGAATGCCCCACGCATGCTTGCCTCAGAGCCGAAAGGAAACTCATCCAGTTCTAGTGCAGCTTTTTAAGGGCACGACCAAGGCTCTTGTAAATGTGAGCATGTTGCACATGGTTGGACAGGACCTATGGGTCTGCTTTGACGTGTCTAGCATGTGGCACATTGGTCAGTAAATGATGGCTGAAATCACAGCCATCGGTTTGAATGACCTCCGTTAAGTTCACAGCAAAAACAAAAAGAGACAAATGATTGTAGGCCAAAAGAAATGGCAGCTTTCTAAGAGAATTAAAAGCTTAAAGTTGATTTTCATACCCCTATTAAACCTCTTGCACCCAATTACACTGTCAAAGGGGATTTTCAGTCGAAAAGCCCTTTTAGTCTGGGGTCATCCAAATGATTCAGAGCACGCCCGATCCCATTTAACCTCGACCTCAGAACCAGCATTCCAGAAACCCACTTCCCAACGCTCCCATTGTCCTGCAATTCCCCACAGTCCAAGTGTTTGGCTCTGCAGCAGCAGGAAGGATCTGGCTCCATCCAACTCGAGACTGAGGAAATAGACACTCATCGGACATGATTTACCCAGTTCATTCTAAGATAACAATCTGTACTTACAGATTCTTATGAGCTGTTGGGCTCTCCATTTGAACCATAGGTATGCACAGTTTAATTAAAGCAATATATTTTGATAGTACTCTGAAATCTTAAACTGATGTTAGGGCCACAGTACAATTCCAGATCCTAGTGGAAGGAGAGAGGAGTGATGGAGAGGGAGGGAGAGGGAGAACGGAGGAGAGGGCAAGAGGGAGTGACGATGGGAAGA
>JAOXYF010000019.1:4466294-4477253 GCA_028565775.1 Sternarchorhynchus goeldii
CACACACACACACACACACACACACACACACACACACACACACACACACACACACACACACACACACACACACTTTGCATGAGCAAGTGCTGCCTGGTCAGCATTCTGTAAGAAAGAAAAGCCAGTAAGAGAGAGGGAGAAAGAAAGCAAACAAGCTGATGGGTGGACATGTACAGATATCTGGACATAAGCTGGAATTATGGAAGCATTTTCTTTTCTCATATTGTAAATGATTAAGATAAATTCAGATTTGCATGATGGCAAATAAAATGAGTTAAACAATGATTAATAAAGGATAAGATTAAAACAAGTTAAACAATGATTAATAAAGGGTAAGAAGACACTACAAAGAGCTACAGCTGATCAAATACCTAGATAATCACAGATAATCACAAATATTTAAACCTTTCCCATCATCAAAACAGAGGCTGTGTGTGAGAGTGTGTGTATGTGTGTGTGAGAGTGTGTGTGAGTGTCTGTATAGCTGTTAGGAAGCATGTGTGTATATATGTGGGTGATGAGTAGTTTTTAGAGTGTGTGTATATGTTCATGGGTGTGTGAGAGTGTGTGTATATATGTGTGTGATGCGTAGTTTTTAGAGTGTGTGTATATGTTCATGGGTGTGTGAGAGTGTGTGTATATATGTGTGTGATGGGTAGGTTTTAGAGTGTGTGTATATGTTCATGGGTGTGCGTGTGCATGTCTGTGTGAATGTGAACAGGACCCCATAGTGTGAGCTCAATTTTCTTCTAATTAAAGACATAATTACATACTTGAGAGCAGTTGTCTAAAACAGGGAGTGCCTTCTCCTAGTTTAATATGAGATTAATGGTGATTATTTATCTACATGGCAACCACATAGCACAACTCTGCAAATGGACACTTGATGACTAAGGGCTCCAACAAAGTGCACATCCTTTAGAGCTCAGGGTTTTTCCACTAACTCTCGAGTTCTAATTTCATTGTTCAGTCGACTGACTGACTGAAGGTCTAGACGCAGCACTCACCTTCCACAGACCTGCAGATCCATTTTGTGCATGCAAAATGCAAACAAATGTATACGTATGATCATAAGCGTAAACCCTAGTGTAAACCCTAGTGATCATAAGCGTAAACCCTAGTGTAAACCCTAGTGATCATGAGCGTAAACCCTAGTGTAAACCCTAGTGATCAGTAGAGTTTTCTCATTGTTCTCTCTGAGACAGGAGGATGCAGGAAGACAACAGAATGATAAAAAAACCCTAATAAAGCAGGTCAGATCACTCCACACTGTTTCTCCACATGGACTCTGATATCGTAACTTTAATGGTGTGCAACTTCCTGGCCAAGCAGCAGTTTTCTGTTCTTCTGTAGATAATTAAGGCATGTAACTGTGTGTTTGGGTTTGTTATATATTACACATACAGAGCTCCAGACAGGTCTCTGGGTTTGCTTGGTCTACATGTTTTAGATCGGATTAAAGAATATCAGGAATAATTGATGTTGTCGTGTAAAATAATTCTGTTGTTATTGATCTCAGAGTTCCAGCTAGACTGCATATGAACCTTATGAACTTCTGAGTAATCGATTATGCATCAAACCAGCAGCAGTAAAGCTACACTGAGCTACTCATCTGACCATCTACACTCACACCAATCACCTCTATTGCAACTCAGATCTGAAATCCATTTAGCTTTGCATGTTCTAAGTTCTTAAAGAAGAGCGTGGTAATAGTGAGGGTTAATTATTTCCAATAGCCAAGCTGCGTGTTCCTGGTAACAGGATCGCCTTTGGCCCAGGTACCTCTGCACCGGAGATGCCTGACTGCACTTGTTCTGTACAAAGTGACATTCAATAAGTTATGCACGACACTTATCTGAAATCAATATGTGCGCAGAGCTCTGTTCCAACAGCGGGACTGCGCAGACAAAACACCTGCTTTTGAGAAATTTGTACTGCTTCGATTGTTATGCTTGTGGCTCCGCCCACAAAAAGGGAGCGAGGGTGGCCAGAAGCGTCCTGGCAAACGGGACGTGGGAAGGACGAATCGCGTCGCAGCGCATGCAGAGCTGTGCTGGAGCCCAATACTTCTCTGCCTGACTGACAGTCTGATGGTGTCCGTCCCCTGGGAAACGGCAGCAGTTTCCCTGGTAACGTTTATCCTGTAGAAACGGGGCTTGTGCTGGGGGAATGCTGACAGCGACATGTCTGCCTTTGTCTCCATCCTATCAGCACGTCTGTTTTGGCTTTTAAAGCTCGCCTGCCTCCAACACGGTTACATTGTGCTCGGAACAAAAGGCGGGGGCTTGTGCGCATGACCGTGTGTGTGTGTGTGTGTGTGTGTGTGTGTGTGTCTTTGCATATCAGTGCACAGATGTGTGTCTCTGTTTGTCCTCATGTGGCTTTGTGTGAGTCTGTGCACATGTGTGCATGTCTATGTGTGCGTTTGTGTGTGTGTGTGTGTGTGTGTGTGTGTGTGTGTGTGTGTGTGTGAACGTTTATGTGGGCTGAAAGTGAGCAATGACAGATGACAGATGCTGTGTTAAACACAGAGCAGCAGACCTTTGGGTGAGACTCGATCTCTTCCTGTATGCTGGTCTTCACACACCTCAGTAGGGAGGCAGTCAGTTGTGTGTAGGGATTGTGCATTGGACAGTGAGGAGATCCCCCCCCCCCCACACACACACAGCAGGCTCCTACAAATCCAGTAACTCATGACAAGTCATTGTCCTGTAGCATTCAGAGGTAATAAAAAAAGTGATTAAACTGAGTGATGAAAACCCAACAGAGAGTAAAAACAGAAATGTGATTAGTACAGTTGTGGAGTGACTCCAGCCAGCTGTGGGCCGTTGTGTGTAATGAAGTCCTCATTGTGTGTAATGAAGTCCTCATTGTGTGTAATGAAGTCCTCCTCTAAAAGCAACACTCAGCACCTTGCAGTGTTGTTTGTTGTGAGTTTGTTCTGTTTTGGCCAGTAAACAGGTTTCACACATTCATTCATTAGTATGAGCGGCGGGGTATACAGTAGATCCAGTTTTATCCAGTGTACTGATTAATGATCTGTCTTCCGCTCTAATCCTCATCTATCCTTTCGGCTCTCACTCTTTTTCCCTCTCTCCCACTCTATCCTGATCTCACCCACACTCTCCTACTGTCTATCTCCCACACATTCTCTCTCCCACTCTCTACTGCTCTCTCTCCCACTCACTCCTGCTGTCTCTCCCCACTCTCTCCTGCTGTCTCTCTCCCGCTCTCTCCTGCTGTCTCTCTCCCGCTCTCTCTCTTCCATTCTTTCTTGCACTCTCTCTCCCACACTCTATCCTGCACTCTCTCTCTCCCAATCTCTCCTGCTGTCTCTCTCACACACTCTCTTCCTTCTCTTCTTCTAATCTTCTGGTTGTCTTTCTTACTATCTCATTACTCCCTTTCTTACTATCTCATTCCTCCCTTTCTTCCCTTTTCTACATCCCTCTTTTCATTCAATTACTCTTTATCTCTTTATTTCCTCTCTCTCCTGCTCTCTTTCCATCTTGCTCTCTTTCTCCCTCTCTCGCACCTCTCCTAGTCTCTCCTTCTCTTTCCCTCTCTTTGATCTACCTCTCTCTCTCTCTCTCTCTCTCTCTCTCTCTCTCTCTCTCTCTCTCGTGTTCAGATCCATTACTGTCTCTTCTCTCATGACAAATCTGTCAGCAGAACATCATAATCAAATTGTTTCAAAGGTCATTTAACATGGCAGCGCTGGGGAGAGCCTAAGCTCCAGTCTCCAGGGGCCTCCGATCACGATGCAATTTATGTGTCAGAGATGAATAGAAGAACAAAACATTTGCGGAGAAAATGAACTATCCAGGTCCTGGTTATGACTGTGTGTGTCAGTCCAGCTGCACAAGCTGTCCTGTTAGATTTTGGCCTCCCATATGTTTTAAACCAACATGGGCTCATATTTCAGTGGAAGACTGTTGGCTGTTGTTAAGTGTTACCTGACTGGTCCAAAGCAGTCAGGTGACTGAGGAATATGTTTTCACTGAGCAGTTGCACCTTTTGCTGGCTGAAGCTGATGTGTTTCATTGTTATAAAGATCGTTTACACTTGAGAGGCAGAAAAGTGTACAATTGCTAAAGCACAACATTCTGTCTGGGTGACTTTGCAACACATCATTACAAAAACATTTTTGTCTGAAAATTTGATTTCCTTTGTAATTATTGGCATTGTTTGGTAATTGAAACCATCAGTGATTATTGTGTTCCTCTAGTAAATCTGAATTAGATTATTTAAAACTAGATTTGAAGAGAACTGCAGTGCATCACTTCATTCCAATAAGCATAATGGATTCCCTAAGCTTTGATTCGTTGGTTAAGTTTCCTTATGCTAGACTTTGAGTTGTTTTTCTGCTCACCTCCTGCATGCTGTATGTGGTGCATCATGATGAAACAGAAACAAATGCAGGAATTCTCATTCGTAAACCAGTCATCCATGAAATCAATTAAGGGTAAGATACTGCTCATGAATATTCATGAGCTGAGTAAAAATAAGGGCTATTGTAGGTCCTGAAGTATTTGGAATGGAAGAGTTCTGTTAGCTTTAAGCTTTAAGTTAGCTTCAGTGTTAGTTTTTAGTTTCAATTAGTTCTGTGTTATTACAAATCATGATATAGATACAGTTATTAACTGTAACAAAAACTCACTGTTTAAATATTGGTTTATTTAATCTTGTAGCAGATCGCATTTTTTTGGTCAAGAAGTTTTAATTGCCCAGCTTGCAGTGTGTGCGACTTTGTGTAAGTCTATCCAAGTCTTTCCCCCATCATAACAGAATTACAGATTTCACCATTCTGATCTGCTACAATTTAGCTCACTCATTTTAATCCAGTTAGACTGCCGTTAGAAAAAAACAATGATGTCTAAGGTAAAATGCAAATCTGTTGTGGAGGTTAGACAAAGAGGGTTAACACTCAGACCGAGTTTAAGTGTCTGTCTGATACATCAGCTCTAATTGGCTCCAGTGGATGGTAATAACCAATCGAGCGGCGCCACTTGCTCATTGATCCTTCACTAAAGTCCAGAGAGTAGAAACAAGACTACATCACAATGGGAAGAGTACATCACAATGGGAAGGAACCACCAAGAGAGCACTGTTTGTTCAGTCAAGTGCAAAGCATTCCTCAAATAAAAGTGCACAAAAAAACCCC
Organism: Sternarchorhynchus goeldii; assembly: GCA_028565775.1. Taxonomy (NCBI): domain Eukaryota; kingdom Metazoa; phylum Chordata; class Actinopteri; order Gymnotiformes; family Apteronotidae; genus Sternarchorhynchus; species Sternarchorhynchus goeldii. The sequence goes on from JAOXYF010000019.1 coordinate 4,471,459, forward strand.
CAATTTCTCTCCCAGCAACAAATAAGAATTCAGCTGTTGGCAAGTGCTGAAAATAGACTCACCTGTCTCACCTGCCTTAATCGTATCAAGGACCAGAAGGGCACCTGAGTGTGTCCACCTGTGCTTGCTCTGAACTGGAAAAGATGTGCCCTCATGGAGTGAGGCTTACAGTGAAGAGGGCTTGACTTACTGAGCAGCTCTCAAGGGCAAACTAGTGCTACTCTGTGCTTTGGTGTCTGCAAACTCTTCAGGACCCTGAACAGCTCCCCATTCTGTGGTGTACCCACACAGATCAAGACCTTGGACAGCAACCTGTTTTCACCAGTACCTGTGGTAGAATAATGTTACTGCCTTATTCTATTCCAAAGGAAGCCACCACTCCATCATCTACGCTCTTCTGCTTGGGGAACCTGATTCTTAATATTACTGTGCTTAATGGTGCTTTTGTCTTCCAAGAGTTAATACATAAAACACATAACCAATAGGAATAGCTGTAAATTACAAGGTTGTTTTCTTCAGTCACTGGAACTTTAAGCACAGCTCCTCAAACCTTTTCTTCAATTATAAAAAAGAAAACCTTTCTGGCAAAACTTCTTAGAATAATCGGCTAATTCACACAATCTCCTGAGCTGTTTTTGCATAACTGTAAGAGCACTTCATCCCAAACACAATTACCATTAAATTCTCATGCAAAAACCAGTGCCCTTCAGCAGACGAAACTCCAGCCACTACACCAAAACAGAAATAGCACACACATGTCATGCTTTAAACACTAACAAGCCTAACTGTTCATACACAGTTTTAAAGGTGTAAGAAACCAATTGGAAAACAGTAATGTAGTTTGAATGCACACATAAAAAAATTGTGTAGCATAGCGCATGTAATGACATTTACCAGTGGTCTTCAGGATCTTGGATCTTTATAGAGCTATAATACTGACAGTAGGAATAGTTACAGCATCCACACGTTATTATTAGGAACAAGATCAGGTGTCATCCCAAGCCCATGAATGATCTGCTGACATTCCTCAAATGTTTTCCTTTCTTTCATGTCATCTCCACACACGTTACACACAAGTTTCCTTTCATGTGTGATGGAGATGACGTCTTTCATCCCGGCCAAGCCCAGAGATGCTGCGCTGTGGTTGATAGAAGATATGTTCTTTGTGGTATTTCAATGTTAGATTTAGAATTTTGTTCCAAAATCTCATTTGCAAGAGAAAAATTTGGATAGTTTCCTGTACTGCATTATTCCTGCTAAACTCATTTTTACATGGATTTCACCAACATGCATATTTATACCAACCCACTCATACATATTTATGCATTTTTCACTTGTTTCCAACTCATTCTTATTCATTATTGCAACTGATTAAACTAATGTGTAGTTTATAGTAGTGGCAATGTGTTTTAAAGGCAAAGCTTAATCAAGAACAAAGTTATGCGTTTTGTTGAATTTAGTTCTTTAGTTTGTGTTTTTGCATTAGTGCTTTTTGAAAAAATGACAAATAATTACAGAGATGTATTGTAGCTGTTGCAAAACACTGCAAGAGGCTGCATTTTCTTCCAAGATAGATGAAAGTATACTATTTAAAGTATTAAACTATTACACTATTAAACTGTTAACTATTTACAGTTGATTTTTCACATTTAGTTTAACTTGAATTTAATTTTTCAAGACTTGAATAGATTTTTTCTCTTACTAATTACATAAAATACTTAACAAAGTGAAAGTAAAAAGCTAACAATAAAATTTGAAACTTTTATTTTAAAATGTACAGCTTTGGTATCTTGTTTTGGTAAGTATACACCTCTAACATGCCTCAAACAATATTTGGAATTTCCTTCAAGGTCACACAGTCACTTAATGATGCAACATATGTATAGAACCACAGCAATTAAGTTAATAGCTTGAATAAAACATCAGGTTTACTGTGATACTTCAGTTTGTAAGTGCCGATCCACATAATGGAAACAGCACCGACACCCAAGACCTCCCCAAACATCTCCATGACAAAGTTGATGATCATGGATGAAACACTAGATGAGAGATTGCTGAGGCCTTAAAGATGCCCCAGAGAACTGTTATGTCCATTATTAAGATCTGGAAACGCCCAACTCCAACTCACAACCTGCCAAATTGTGGGGATCCTTCAAAACTAGATGGCTGGAAGAGAAGAAACTTGGCCAAGTATTCAGTGGCAACCTTGAAAAAGCCTACAGGGTTTTATGGCCAAGGAGATGTATAATATTAATATTGCCCACATCTGGTTTGTATAGGAGGGTGAAACGAAGTAAAGACATTTTCAAAAAGTTTTTTAGAGTTCTGTTTAAAGTTTGGGCAAAGACATCTGAAGGATCTTGCAACAAATTTGTGAAGCTAAAGAAACACATTTGGCATGAATACCAAGTACATATATTTTGCAAAAACCAACCACGGTCCATCACCAAAATCCCATCCCACATGTAAAGCACGGTCGTGAAAGAATGATGATGTGTGGATGTTTCTCATTTGCAACGTCAGGGACAGTCCTGTCAGGACTGAAGGAAGAAGGCTGGAGCCAATCTTGAAAGGTTCTGGAGAAGAAACTGATTAAAAGTGAGCCAGAAATGCAAAAACCAGCAGGACGATGACTGCGGGAATAATGCCAAAGCTTTGTAGTGTGGCTTGCAAGGAGGGTGTTCTGGAGAGGTCTAGTCAAAGCCCTGACCTAAACCCCATGAGAGCATCTGGAGCTGCTTTTGCTGGTAAATGTCTTGCTGGTTAAAGCTCTCCCAGCTTGCACAGTTGTGTAAAGAGAAGAGGGGTTGACCTTCCCCTCCAGATCTGCTGACCGTGTGGAGAGCTACTCTAAAGTATCGGCAGATGCAGTATCTCTACCGAGAACTGATACTAGGAACATAGTATATATAAGAAATTTCAGTTCTGCCAGTTAATTTCTCTTTTTTAAGAAAATGATTTCACAGGATTTATATGATATGCTTTGTCGTTTGCATCAGATAAAACAAATCCCATTTAAATCCGTGAAGTTTACAGAACCTGACACCACAAAATGTATTTTTTTTTGTAGTTAGGTGTGTTTATTTTCCATCCACTATAAGAAACATTTTCATATTTCTGAACTGAAATTTGGCCCAAGGTCCCCTCTGTAGAATTTATACAACAAAGAAGTAAGATCAGCATAAAGAAATGTGACCTTTAATCTTCCATGGTTGTCATCCATTACGTCCATTCTGTCTGCCATTGTATAAACCTCATTTCATGAAACCGATCGGTAGAAACCTACTAGCATTTTCTGAAAATGTCTGAGATTCCAGAAAAGGCCATTACAAATATCTGCATACCTGTTCATTATATTTGAAGACGGCTCTTGTCTGAGCATGATTTTAAGGTGAGCAATTTGCTGGAAAAAAAGACTTGAGTGTCTAAGAGCACATGAAGAATGGGTGCTTGAAGCGATCCCATCCCACTAAGCGACTTTTATTTCTGCCAGCTGCTAAGCCTGAATTTAAATTAATCAATACACTCATTACAATAGAGGAGACAGACCTTTATAAGAGTGCAAAATTGGAAGCGACTGAGAATGATGCTGAAGCCGTCTACAGAACCTAATGAGCAGTCCTCCTGGTCAACATCAAAGAAAGCATTTTTGAGACTGTCACATGACCTTTTTACCGAGAGCGAACAGTGGTGTAGGGGTTTGCGTTTACCGGGCCAAAGACTCGCCCTTTAACACAGACATTGTCGAATGGAGCGACAGCTGGGTGTTTGACTCGGGGAGAGAGCCACACGTGCCGTGATCAGTCTGCTCGGTGTCACTCATGCGTCAGGTAATCCCGCTGTGTGACACTCACTCTGAGAGCAGGAAAAGCAAGAATGTTTCATGATTCGACTTTGGACGATGATTTAAATCTAGGAATCACTGAGTAAGGTCGAATCATGGTAATTCCAATGTAAAGGAGTGTGATTTGTATTGGATTAGGAATAGTGTTGTATTTTTCATGGGCAAAGCCTTGGACATTCACACCAGTCACGAACAAGACCAGGATACCTTATCTGGGAGATCAGCTAGCTTATTTATGTCATCGTTTCCAATAGCCAACCATTTCACTCTTCACCTGGGAAGACTGTTTTGCACATGCACTTTTTGCAAGACTCCCCACATAAATTCTGACATCTTACCAGGGTCGGCTTTCTATCTAAAAATAATGGCCAGACAGGACTTCTAGAAGTCTGATTCCTTCAGACAGTTGAGCAATCTAAACAGCCTGGTCTTTACAACTATAGAAAATGAACCTTATTAGTGAGGATGTTCGCCTTGTCCAGTGGGGTGAGATGTTGATTCCAATCAATAGTAGTGTTCCATTATCAGCTGTTGGTTCAGTGCTGAGTCCCGCAGTACTGAAAGAGCAATCAGTACTGAGAAACACACCGTGATTTTTCTCCCATAAAAGAACACCTTGAAATGTAACCATGAGCTGAAATGAATCAATCAAAGCCTCTGAGCTGAAAGGTCCACAGATTACTAGCCTGCTCCTGTAGCCTTGCTGGCTGTATGTTCTCGGCCATTTCAAAAACTAGCAGTGGGCCAATTAGAGTGGTGCTACGTCGCATCGGATCCTTTCAGAGCTGCGTTATTCACAACCCGGGAAAACGTTTTAAAATGAGCAAGAGCCCTCATGCATTAATCCAGGAGCTTTCAAAGACAGTAATAACAGCATTGCTGCAGCATGAGACTAACATTTGGGTTCACAGAGAGATGTGAATCCCAAGAGGAAAAGGGATGTATTTTGTAGTAGGATTCGTATGTCAGAAGCCTGGTAATACAGATACAGTTCATTTCACTGTTACACTGTCAGAGTTTTGCTTCAAATGCATTTCTTGCCTATCTTAATACTACTGCCATGACGTGCCTTGATTTTAACGAGAGTCAATGTTGAGAGTAGAGGATAAAGTTTCTACTCTCATCGGACCCACAAGTCTGTCATATTGTCATGCAAAACAATATGAGCTCATAAAGTATCCAGGAAGACTCAGTTTTCAATGTTTAATCCCTCTCTAACAGGCTATGTGAGAAGAGCAGATACCAAGAGGTGTAGGGAGTGTACTGTGTGGAGTTAAATGCTTGCACTGCCAGTTGATTTTCTCCTTAGGAGTGTGACCATATAATACAGTAACACACACACACACACACACACACACACACACACACACACACACACACACCACAGTCATTTTCAAGCATTTCTGTAGTGAACCTTTGTCCAACAAGTTAAAAAAAAAATCAATAAAGCAAAACCTCCAGTTAATAGAGGAGCATGTGTTTTTGTTCAGCACCATTTATTGCCACAACTGCGAACAACATGGATTCAGCAAAGAGGTCCATGAAACGCACTTCCTCTAGTACACTTCAGATATACTGCACAGGTTTTGACAGATAACACTGTGCAACCAAAATTCAATTTGTTTTGCTTCCCAAGCTAAAACAGATGGACCTTATAATACATTTTATGTTGAATATAGATTTTTTTATATAGATTTTTTTTCTATCGCACTTTGTTTTTAAGTGACAGTAAAATAGATTTATACATTAATTCTATATTACTTATTCGTAAATAAGGCAAATTGTTTTAAGGCAAATCTAAAAATATGTACAGATATGTACAGATGTACTCTTAAAATATAGTACAAATGTCTCTATTTGGCCTCAGGAACATCCCTGTTCAGTGTCCGGCAACAGCAGCCTGCCAACATAGAGGGGACCCACTGTCCTTGGGACGTGTTCATACTGGAAC
>JAOXYF010000019.1:4477353-4488632 GCA_028565775.1 Sternarchorhynchus goeldii
ATAATGACATATGAACATACTGGAACATAATGACATATGAACATACTGGAACATAATGACATATGAACATACTGGAACATAATGACATATGAACATACTGGAAGAAAGAAACTGTGGGTGATGGAACAATTCTGAAAACACATTTGGATACAGCCTCCAAAAATACACAAACTTTTTTTTTTTTACAAGTAGCAAAAGCGTTTTGGACCAGCATAATGGATGCGTCACGGGTAGAGAACATGCAGGATAAGGCAGGAAGCAAATACAAGTCTCCACCTGAAGAGTTTAATGAAACTAATGAAACGAAACAGAACATCAAAGTGCTAACAGGAACTAAAGAAAGGCCATGTAACTACCCTGAGTGACCAGCAGTCACAACCCAAGAGGCTTATTATAAAAATTCAACACAAGAATGTAATAATATACTAATACACAGGTGGTGTGGTGAAAGAGGTACACAACAGGTGTGTGTGTGTGTGTGTGTGTGTGTGTGTGTGGGGGGGGGGGGTTTGTTTGGTTTGTTTGTTTGTTTGTTTGGTTTGTTTGTTTGGTTTGTTTGGTTTGTTTGTTTGGTTTGTTTGTTTGGTTTGTTTGGTTTGTTTGTTTGGTTTGTTTGTTTGGTTTGTTTGTTTGGTTTGTTTGTTTGGTTTGTTTGGTTTGTTTGGTTTGTTTGTTTGGTTTGTTTGGTTACGTGCCTTTGTATTCTTCTTTGGATGTTTACATCTGGCGAAATTAAATCATTCCTGTGATGCAAGATGGAAAAGTGGCTTTTTAAGATGAAATTAAATCTAACGTGGGTATCATAGTTGTGTTAAAACATAAACAATATCTAAAAACCTACAAAACCTACAGCGTTGTCCTGTTGTAATGTGCAAAAGTGCATATTTCTCTTCCTCTCTCTCCCCGCTTAGTCTCCCTTCCTTTCTGTCTCTCTCTGTCTATATCTATTCTCTCCTTTCTGAAACCTTTTAACCCTGCCATTTGATCTTAGAGAGACCCATAGGATGATGGGAGAGTTGTGGTTGTGAACTGATAGATCCCAAAGGACTGTGGTTTCTTTCTAGATGAATTCAACCTTCACTGCCCCCCAACCTGTCCCAACACTCGACCTGCGACTACACCCGACCTGCGACTACACCGGACCTGAGACTACACCCAACTTCTCATAGCGTTTCTTCCACAACGCTCAGCTGTATTCCAGTTCAATCAATGGTGAACTAAAATGCTGTGCACTATTCTCTGTTGAATATTACGCAACAGAATAGTGCAGAGTCCAGTATTCACACTGTTTTTGGGCCGTATGTGGCATTCTAAATAAATAATAGCCACTACAGTTGTGTGATAATTGCTTTAAGTGTAGGCGATTGCTTTGAAAGGAGTAATGATGGGTATTACATGGGGCAGGGCCTTTGTGACATCATAGGGTGAGTCATGGGGGGGGGGTCTCTAGAAGCTGTTAGGCATGGAAACCAGTGCAGCACTCTGAGAGCACTAAACATTACTGCTGAAGGTCTGAATGCATTTTGGCTGGTGGATAATTACAAGTCATTTTAGTGAGGAAAAACATATGACATATGGACAGCCAGCTGGCTAACACTGTGAGATAGGGAAAGGTGTGTGTGTGTGTGTGTGTGTGTGTGTGTGTGTTGCATAGGTATGAGACTGAGTGAATGAGTGAGAAGGAAAGAGAAACCTCTGATATAGTTGATGAAGCACCAGGTCCTCTTGAAATGTATCATGTTTTTGTAGTTCCTGTTGATTTCATTACAGTGATGGCGTTCGGTACCTCCTGAATGCTGATGCTCGTAACAGCCCAGGTTCAGTCAGTCTTGGTTGAGATGCCACTGACCTAGAGAAGCTCTAGGCTCACAAACACATGGAGCAAAGTACATTTTTCACAGAGATCTGATAAAACTTCTCTCGTCTTGAATGCAGAAAACAGAGTGAAGACATCCAACTGTTTTTAAGAACTTTTAAGTACTTAACATATGCTTCAACTATAAATATTTTGTACCAGAACTGTATTTACTGACTTTTGCCCACATTCAAAGAAAAATCAGTAAATGAATAAACATCCTCATGATAGCTTTGACTAAATTAAGGTTGGAATTATGTTTTTATTCCTGTTGAAGAGATACAGTCATACAGGAGATAAAGTGACAGGTCTATAATAATATTCTGAATATATTTTAGAAAACAAAGTCAGGACAGACAGAAGCGACTGGACAGATGTGTGTTTTTTTGTTTATAAAAATAAAACTTTTCTTCCGTATTCTTCAGAGCACACATTGTTTATTTTGTTCGGAGACAACAGAACCTGAAAGATGCAGTGGACACTGTACCCTTGAAGTGTGCATAAATACGCATTGGTACCAAACATGTTAAAAACAAGTGAGAAGTTTGGTGGGAGGACTCTGAAGAGTCACTGTGTTGTAGTGCGCGCTATTGACGTAGGATAAACACCAGCCTGGAGTAACTCTGTACTTTTGGCTTCCAAATTGCTTTCACAAACTCTTTCGTGAGTAAATTTGTTTCTTTTATATTCTGTACTTTCAGTAAACTTGTTTACTTCTCATGGGGGATCTATGAATTTTAAGAATTTTAAGATTTTGTGGCAAGTTTGGACCAAACTAGGACTTGGGTTAAAATCATCAAGGGCCTTTCTCACCCTAACCATCAACGTTTTACTCTTCTCCCATCTGGAAGGGGTTACAAACCAACAGACTCAGGCAGAGCTTCTTCCCTGTGGCTGTAACCCTGCTGAACTCCCCACCGTCACTTTAACACATCATTGAACTCACTGTACTTTACTGTACTATACTGTACTATACTGTACTGTACTTCACACTCGAGTATTACTGCTATATTCATATTGCACAGTTCAGTTCTTTTTGTATCTCATACCTATAGTTCTGTTATATTTTCAAGCTGCACACACTGTACAAAACCACTGGACGTGTTACTACAACACCACTGGACGTGTTACTACAACACCACTGGATGTGTTACTACAACACCACTGGACGTGTTACTACAACACAACTGGACATGTTAACTCGACTCAACTTTTATTTTGCACTTTATATGTATATATACTGTATTTTGCTGGTTAAATGCTAACTGCATTTCATTGGCTTTGTACATGTACTCTGCACAAGACAAAGTTGAATGTAATCTAATCTAATAATCTAATCTAAAATAAACAAATAAATAAACCTGAGAAGTATATACTATATACAACACAAAGGGTGGCAGCATTAGCCAGTGCGGTGTTCCATTTATCTTATTTTAGGCATATTTTGATGTAGCTACTTTATATCTAAATTAAGTATTTTAAAGGTGTTTTCTATTCTAAATAAAGCACTTGAACATGCATTTATAGTTTGCAGTGTTATAATGCTGCCAAAATAATCACACTAATCATTCAGATATGCTGACTGCATCTGATTGGTTGTTCATATAGGCCTCCTGCATCTGATTGGTTGTTCATATAGGCCTACTGCATCTGATTGGACATAACCATGTAAATGTATTCTTATGTCTTCCAACAGCTCTATATCACAGGAAACCTGCCATTTAATAAAATAAATGCCATACCATTCACTAACTTTTACAAGACTCAGAAAATTACCCTTGTTTTTTTTCCCTGTATGCATTTTACAAGGACATGCAGGGATTAAAGGCAGGCCGAATGAGTAGGAGGATGAGAGAGAGGGAGAGGGAGAGAGAGCGAGAGAAAACATGACCCTGGATAAGAGCACTGAACAAAAAGCTATGAAATGAATATACCCTCCAAAAAGAGAGCACATATCCACATATGCATTCAATTACTAACCAATTCAAAAAATAAACCAACCCTCCCATCTCCTTTAACCTTTCACCAACAATGGGCTCCTATTATTCAAGCCTGATTTCACTTCCTTGCTGCACAACCAAGCAATTACGGTGCACACATTCTGTATACCATACTTACTAAAGAAAGCCTCTTCCATGGCCTTGTCGTCATGATAGGCATCATAATTTTAACCTGCATTTATCCAGGATGAAGATAAGATCTTGACGGCTGCACAATAAGTAGGTCTCGCCGATGGAATCATGAACGCTGGCAACATTACCTTCAAATCTGAGGCTGTTGGAATAGCTCAGATGTGCCAACATTTACTAGGCTGAAAATCTGAGGTACATGACTCTAAATCAACTGTTCCGGTGGACTCACATATTCTGTGTGTAAAAATAAGATTAAAGGCACAATGGAATGACCCAGAAAACCAGAGCCTAGGCGATGGGCCTTCATGCTGAGACTCTGCTATTTCTTTATCATGACTTCAAATACTGCTTGGTGTTTCTAGGCTGACCAGAAGATCCCTGCCAGGTCTTTATTATGGTAGAAGCCTTATAGGTGGGTTAGGTGGTATAGATGGGTCTCAACCACACTTTCTAACTGGAGTGAATTCATAGTCCATGATTGCAAATAAAAAGTAAAAAGCAATACTCACTCACCCACTCACCCACCCACTCACCCACCCACTCACCCACTCACCCACTCACTCACCCACTCACCCACCCACTCACTCACCCACTCACTCACTCACTCACCCACTCACTCACCCACTCACTCACCCACTCACTCACACTCCCTCTGTCCTAATTTGCTGATCTAATTCCAGCTGGTTAGGACTGACTTATGCTCTCAGAGTCTCTGGTCTATTGCAGCAGTGATCAGTATTTCTTCATGGTAGTGTGTTTTATGTGAGCGCCTCCCTCTTCTTATTCACACTTGCCATTCAAATAGTTCTTTGAATTCAAATAGTTCTTTGAATTCAAATAGTTCTTTGAATTCAAATAGTTCTTTGAAGTACCTTCATGTTGGTTATTAAAATAATCATATACTAAAATACCTATATACCCCCCTCTCTGTTACTGTCTCTCTGTTACTGTCTCTGAGGTACTGGTATCTTAGCCAGCTTCATAAATCCATCAGAGATTAGTCTAGAGTGAAGATCTGTGAGCTTAGCAATAGTAAACAACCTGACTAGACGTGGAAGACAATGTAGTGGATGACTGAACAATACATTCTCCATCATGAAGAGAATCTGGCAAAGAGATCAAGACTGTTTGCTGGGATTCCGGCACAGACGTGACAAAGATGACCAGAGTGATAAGATTACAGCAGTGTGACGTTACGGAGAGTGACGCTTGGTCTGACGAGCAGAGAGGACAGGAAACGGTTTACTGGAAAAGCGCAAAGTCTGCAAAGTTCTGGGACAAAGACTGATGGAGAGATGAGGTGGTGATTAACCTGTATTAGAGTGATGGAATAAGGGATGAGCAGAGGGCAGGAAGCAGTGATCATGATACACTGCACCGTGTATCAAACGCCTGCCGCTCGCGGCCGCCGCCGCCGCTGTGGCTGTCAGTGGCACTGACTCACTCTTCTTTATTGATTTTGTGTCTTATGGAGGCAGCAGAAGGATGAATTCTGAACTACAGAGCCACATCTGTGCTGCTTGTGTTCAGCTGAATGCAGCAAGGCTGAGCAGGAGGTGAACAGGTCTTGAGCCACAGGGTGGAAGGTTCTTGACTGGCTGACTTGAACCCCCAAGCAGAACCTTGCTAAACAGACCTTGCTCTTACTGAGAGTTTAAAGGCAAATGCCCCTCAAAAACAGACTACAACGAGACATGGATGGAAATGCTACCTATCATCCATCCATCCATCCATCCATCCATCCATCCAGTTATTATTTTGTGGTTTGTCATGGCGTTGGGTTCACTGATGCCACTGTCGAGTCTATGTGTGAAAAAGCTTTTCATTAGGAAACCGTTACTGCACAGTTCATTAGAAGACGGTTACAAAAACATTTGTTGCCAAGCAGATATAATTTACTTGTAGATTTCATTAATTTTTGCTTGGTCCTGGCAAGATGACCGCAAAACAGATTTTCACACAAAAAACGTCTGTAGAGCTGAGTTTAGCTCTGGAGTTTCAAAACCACGTCTTGTGAAGTGGCCTGTTTTCATTTCAGATGCTATTTCTTCTAGCGTGATGACAACATGCAGTACTGTTAGATCGGTTCACTGTACAGTGAATTAAATTAGATGTAAACAGTTTACTGTATATACAGCTAACGGATATGAAAGGTTAATTCTCCCCCACCCACCTCAGAGAAGCAGCAGACTCCCGGTGTTTTTACTGCATCCCTGCATAGCCACTCTGCCCCTCGCTTCCACTCTACACTTGGCTTTGGTGTTTTCTCTGCTCCCTTAAGCACCACCCACTAGCTGTTAAACTGTACATATGTATAAAAACCCCATACAGATCATCGCCACGGAGACTCATCCAAACAGTGCAGGGCTCTCCCCCGATCCTCCCTCGTTTTCAAGAGGTCAGATGGAAACTGTGGATCAGCCTCCGGTTTATTGGAGAGTAACTGAGTCAGAGAGGCTGATTCATTTGGCTTCAGGGGAGAGGATGAGTTAATGCATCCCCTGATGAGATTCTGCTTTTCACTGCTTATCTCCAGCCAGCACCGACGTGCCGGTGACATGCTTCCCGCGGTTAGTCTGCTCACACTGGGCACAGGTTTGGGTTCATTTCCTCCCGCCGTTTCACTCTGGCTGCTCTTTGGATGGGGGATGCAGTGAGATGAGGGTGGGGCATCATGGCAGCATGCGGTTTGTGTTTTTTAACGCATGAGAAGCTGAGCAAAAATGTGTGTGTGTGTGTGTGTGTGTGTAATTAACACTTCCTGCTGAGAATATCCGAGACTGGTGAAGGGTGGCAAGGGACAGATGGCAGGGTGTGAGTGGAGGGAGAGAGAAACAGAGAGAGAGGGAGAGAGAGAAGAGATGCCAGGCAACATTAGCTACACTCGTCACCCGTTCTGCCTGGCACCTACGGGCACAGCAGACGTCTTCGTGCGAGGGTTGCTCATTAACAAATGTGACTGGAAAGGGATGAAGGGAGAGGTTGGGAGTTGGGTAATGTAGTCCTAACACCTCCACAAAAATGCAGTCAAAATATCTGTGCCCTCTACTGTAACCTCTGTCTTATAGAACAGCAGATGCACTAACAGTGATGACCTGTTGAAAAGCTTTTTTGGTTTGCAGACAGTAGGCTAATCGATACAGCATGCTGTCGAACAGGCTCATAACCCTGGGACCATGGAACTGGACGTTCTTTTGTTTCCACACGCTTTTCCCTCGTAGCTCCTTTCTCTTTAATCTGTGTACAGCCTCTGTTTAAAGATCTTATCTCTACGGCGATCTCTAGCTCCGCTTTTAATTTCCCCTTTAAGGAGCCGCTTAATGAAATCACAAACAGCCTGGCGCGCTGGGACGGCAGAGCGAGTTCAGGAGAAGGAGGGAAAACCAGAGGCTTAATTGGCAGCGGCTGCGTTTCCAGCGTAATTGCACATTATCCGGCGAGTCACCTTCCAGGGTCATTACGGCCGGGGGAGATTAATTGAGCGGCACTCACTAGTTCAGGCGGAAAAACTCTGGAGAGTGGTAGAGATATTTGTCCCATTACTCAAAGAGCAAAACTTCCCTCTCTCTCTCTCTCTCTCTGTCACTCTTCCCCTTCACTCTCTCTCTCCTTGTCATTCTTCCTCTCTTGCTCTCTCTCTCTCTCTGTCCTCTCTCTCACACTGCACCTCCCCGCCCTTTGATTCTGGGACAGTGTCAGGGAAGATGTGTAAAATGAGTCGTCAGACTTTGGCAGGTGGTGTAATTGTGGCTGTGGGTGTCTAGCAAGTTTCTAAATCTGCCCCTCCATTCAAGCCAGGTTTTGCCATTATTAGAACGCTCGTGGCCTTATTTGTGGAGTGCTCAGCTTCCAGGGGATGTTTTGAGTCCCTGCTGAAGGAAACTGGTGAAGTTCAGCAATTATAGCCTCAAAGCAATTAGAAATATTAATGACTGAACAGCAAACATAGAACACGGAACTTTTTAAAAATACAGCTCAATAATAGCCACTCTTTATTATATGGCATTGAAATAATCTAATCGTCTCTTCCTTCTCTCTCATGAAGGAATACTGGGGTTCCATACTCTGCTCTATATGGGACAACAGTAGTGAGTAACTAATACTTGTTGCTGTTACCATAAGAATAATTTTGATAATTTAGAAAGCATCTCCTTGGGTTTCTGAGCACCACTGGTTAATAGAGTGTGAGCCTTCCCTTTCCCTCTAAGCTCTCCCATCTCTGCTGTGCTGTGAGACTGATGCTAACGGTCCTGACCTTTCGTCTATGCTCTGCGTCATACGCTCAAGTTATTCCTTACGCCTGATTTGCGTCCGTGCACTTTAACAGAGCACCTCTGCTCCGTGAGAGAATATTTTGTGTTTTACTCTGACTGGCCTTTCTCTCTCCTCTGTCTATCCGTCCGTCCGTCTGCCTGCTCCTGTCTATCATCAGAACAAATCGCTGTCCACTACAGCATTCATTTTACGTTAACATCTCAACGTGTTCGGGTAATGCGACGCTGGGTGCAGTTCTGTGGGGTGAGCGAGCACCACGCTACTTTAGGACTCCGAGAGAAGTGAATAACACATCCATTCTGCAAATGTCAACATGATAAATCCCGCCTTTGCAAACGCCTGTGCTGGGAGGCAGCACGTGTCTCGGAGTTAATAATCACATCTACCAAATTGTTTTTGAAGTAATTAATATCGTGTACATCGCCACGCGATTCACACCTTATAAACGACGTATGGAAATGTATTGACGGAGCGTGCTGATTAACTCCCTATTGCCGTTTTCCAACCAAAAACCTGCTTAAAACGAGACTCTGTTCTAAACCTTTTAATCTAAGACATACTACACATGAGTATGTTTCAGTATTATGAGTATGCGCTGTTAGTGCACGTTTTGAACATTCTGCTTACGTTGTGAACATCCCGCATAAGGCGTTCGTGATTATATGAAAAACAAACTAGGACACTATATTTAACACAGCCTACTGTTTACTATGGTAGTATGCGGTTTCAAGCGACCAAAGGTGAGATGGCAGATTACGTATCTGATTACATAACCTATTGCGGTTACCTAGGTTTATCTTTGTCGATAAACTCCAGCATATTCAAATCCAGATTTGATCACTTCATTCGCTGTTCGGTTGATGGTGGCAAACATTACCGCTAACGCGTCTGAGTGATAACCAGGTAAACAGTCCAATTACACTCTCATTAATAAAACATATACTTCGTTAATTGTTATATTAACACTTCAGTGAGGACTGTTAACTATTATATCTATCACCTCAGACTATGTTAAGTTGAATTGTGTTTTCTGCCATTTTCTGCCTGTTTGTGCATTAGAGTCTTAGCAGGCTGGAGATATAACCAGTCCAAAAACACCTTAACAGAGATATAACCAGTCCAAAAACACCTTTTCTTTCCTTCTTTTTTTTTTATTCAGAATTATGTAATGCTTTCTGTCAGCCTGAGCGTGTTTCAACCACTAACCCTTCATACATGCTAACCCTGTTTCTCACTGTTTTCCTACTAAAACTAAATATCTATATGGGCACTAAATATCTATATAATTTGCACATAATTAATTTAGTATTCTTAAACATGTTTTTTTGTTTTAACAGGACGTTGTGTATTCAAATGCCACACTCATTTGTAATTGTCCGTACTTGTGATTTTCATTTTGCAAGGCTGTTCATCTTCCCCATTTGCTTGACAGGACATTTTGCTTTGCTCTGAGGCTTTAGTGGAAGCAAGCTAACCTGTTGCTAAGAGATGGCAGCACTGTTTTGTTCTGTTCTGTTGTTGTTTATATTTTAGTAGGACCTCCACAGAAAGGTTCATTCTAATTCTGTGGCATCTGTTACTGGCTTTAACAAATCCAGAATCAACTTGACTTCTAGGACTCTGAACTGATTACACCAGTTTCGAGGACTCGGATGCATCTGTTGCTGTGTGGCTCTGTGGCTTCATGTAGATTTTGCCTTTGTCTCAACCCATAAACCATGATGTGCTTATTCTTAAGACCACAAATCGTTTAGCATGGACTCAGAGAACTGTGAAAAATACAGAAATTAAAGATGGTTATCACCTCCATTAAATTAGGTGAAAGAAGAAAATGGAAAAAAAAACAAGCCCGGACCTCATTTGACATTAGTATGTAAATAGACTTATTCTGCACTCTTATTCTTAACATAAGTCCCAGACCCCTTTGGCATTTGAGCGTATTCCTATGACTAGTCTACAAACAGTCATTTGTGTAGTGTTGTGTGCTTGACTGCAGTTTTGCAGTGGCTGTGTTGCACTTTGAACTTGAAGAGCAGGCGATAATGAAGAGAGAGAATAATCTGCATTTCTCAAAAGGATAAAAAAAAAATCCAGCCACCCACCAGAGCGCTCAGGTCTTCTCTGGGGTCGCACCCCTGCAACCAAACATGGGGAGAGAAAACGAAGCGACAATTTTCATAATAACTGCTCAATCCTGCATACATAATGTAGGTCATGGAACCCTGGAACACTTTGTAATGAAGCCCTCCCCCCCCCCACTCCCCTCCCACTCTGTCCATTTTGTGGCATCTCCAGCACAGTGAGAGCTCTCCATTTTGGATCCATTAGTTTCCGTCAGGGTCTGGGTAACCTGTAGACAAACCCAGTGGCCCATTATCCCTGGTCCATCATTAACGAGCAGAAGTTCTCCTCCACCAAGCACGGGCAGGGCAGGGGCGAGATGGAGGAGGTAAAGATAGAAAGGAGAATGGATGGTGGAGAGCATGAGAGAGGGGTGATGAAGAGGGGGAGAGAGGAAGGTTGGTGCGGGGAGAAGCTGGAGTGGTGAGAGTCATGGACAAATAACGTACGGGCGCTTCTGCATTATCTGCTTAATGGAATCAGTGAAGGTGTCTGTTTTTCCACAGAGCCAGTGGAGGTATCTCTCTATTCTCGAGCACCACACACGGGAGCTTCACGTTGGCAGCAGTAAAATTTATAAGCTGTTTTATTATGTGTGATTCTTTTGGTGTTAAATAAAATCTAATATCCTGCATTGTAATAATCCTGGGCAGGTCTAGAGGTTAAACGGGAAACTGCTGATGTGGTTTCTAATTATAGCTCCACACTATGAATTAATTTCATTTTCACGGCATCGCCCTGCATCACCTCACACTGAAAGCGGGAACAATCCTGTCCAAAACCGGCATCAGGATAAAATAATAAAGCTTGACAGATCTGTAAGCGTAGATAAGGGAGATGAAAACTGTCCATCAAAATGGCGCTTCACTCACCGGTGCCACGGCGACGGCAGTGGG
>JAOXYF010000019.1:4488732-4508777 GCA_028565775.1 Sternarchorhynchus goeldii
GGTGGTGTGGGGGGAGGGGGGGTTCTGATTGGGCAGCAGAAGTGGTGCCCTGGCTGAAACCACATTTTTCATGAACTATAAAAGGTGATTTGCACTGTCAGCCGTCTCCTGCCCGCACATTTCCTCAGCATTAACTGCACGATTAAAAACTCATTCTCGCTCTTAATTCCGCACTTAAACACATTCTCCTTCTCCTTCTCCTTCCGCAGGAAATTCTCCTAATCTGCTCCGCTGACGTATGTGTCCACTTTGGATAATCGCCCGACTGCTGCTCAGAACGGTTTCATTAAAGGGACGGACGAGGGAGGAGAAGATGGAACTGAGTTCTAAGGAGATGCTGCATCGGGAGGTTCATGCAGGTTATTGCTGATATTTGTTTGTGCAAATTATTCCATATATTAAATATTAATTGGGGTAGATCAGTCATGCATATCAGTTTTGTATTGAGTACAACCCTTGCAATTTGAACTGGGCAATGCACAGATATGTGCGCATGGACACACACACACACACACACACACACACACACACACTAGTGCACTTTATTAGGGCCTCAGAGCTGGTCTTTCCAGGGAATCTGATGGCTGGCAAGTCAGGGTGAGCATCTTCTTTAATCATTAGCCTTAGCCAGACTGATGAGAGAAGGGGAACATTTAACTCCACCTGACAGGCTTCTATTAAATACATACAACACAACTATCTTTTCTTTACTTTAGTGTGTGTGGGGGGGTGGGGGGTGTATGTATGTGTGTGTATGTATGTGAGTGTCCATATGTATATGTTGTGTGTGGGTTGTTTTGTGGTGGTTTTTGTGTGTTTTGTGGAGGGCGATGGTTGTACGTGTGTGTGTGGAGGGGGGGTTGTGCTTGTGTGGGGGTTGTGTATGTATGTGTGTGTGTTTGTGGGTTGTGTATGTATGTGTGTGTGTATGTGTTGGTTGTTTGTATTTATGTGAGTGGTGCAGGGTTGTGTATATGTGTGTGTGTTTGTGGGTTGTGTATGTGTGTGTGTGTTGCATGGGTGGTTCAGGACAGTCATTAATGAACTGCACCTCAGTGCTCGACAACTCGGAAATCAAATATTAATGAAAACCTGGCTGCTCTTTCACGACTGTTTTTTAAACTACTAGTTTCTGAGAC
The DNA here is from genome assembly GCA_028565775.1 of Sternarchorhynchus goeldii. Taxonomy (NCBI): domain Eukaryota; kingdom Metazoa; phylum Chordata; class Actinopteri; order Gymnotiformes; family Apteronotidae; genus Sternarchorhynchus; species Sternarchorhynchus goeldii. The sequence goes on from JAOXYF010000019.1 coordinate 4,489,872, forward strand.
ATTTTGGAATCCATGGGCTTTGGGTGTAGAGCACGTCTGACAGAACAAGAACATCTGTGCTCCAGCTTGAGAGGCGAGATGAAGAAGATGCAGTCACATGATGCAGTGAGGTCTCGGAGGATCAACCTATCACAGGCCTGGCTTTGCTGCTATTTGATGTGTTTATACAGAGGCGGAGAGTCATGTGACTCTGTGCCTCCATCACCCGCCTCTCCCACTCTGCTTCTCTTGCTGGCCACACTGGACTGCGTGAAAGGGTTTGGTATCATCAGTGGACCCTGTGACCATGAAGATGACCTTGAATCTGCAGGGTATCACATTTCTTCCTTCTTCCTTCTGAAGCACACGGAGACAAACTCATTGTGTGTGTGGGTGTGTGAGTGAGTGAGAGAGAGAAAGAGAGAGAGAGAGAGAGAGAGAGAGAGACAAGGTTCGAGAGAGTGTTTAATGGTTTGTCTGGCAACAAGCTTTCAAAGTACACCGGGATGAAATTGATCAGGACTGGGGGCCCGAACAGAACATTGTTTCTTCATTCTTGTAAAGTCCAGGAGATTTAGTGTGTGCAGGAGGTTGGGAGGTGTATGGACCAGGAGTTAGGACCCCGCCTACTGCAGCCTGACGCCAGCTCTGTTCCCCCCTGATGAATCACGCAGGCCGACGGGTGGAGGTGTCACACGCGTCCTGCTGCCTGATGGTCTTTTCCGGCTCTCTGAACTGGTTGGTGGGGAAGGAAGAAACAGGCCTGGAGAGCCTGGAAATCACTAAGCTAGAAGGTGGAAAACCGTGCTTTTCCCATACGCAAAAGATCAGCAAAAATATATGACTGTGCACACCAGCAGGCCAGAGGGGGAAGGGGCCTACACAGTGTAAAATACACTGTCCAGGGTGAGACGCGAACATCCAAGCAACGGCCCCCCAAGGATGAGCTGATGACAGAGTGCCTCAAACAGATAGGGGATGTGGTCACCATGGATGCAGAGGAAGTGCAATGGTAAGATAAGCACTTCCACAGAATGGAACCTTCAACAGACATCAGTGATGGCTGATTTAAGACAGTCCACCCAACAGCTGGAAAGAGCAGGCCTGAAGGACAGCACAGAGGCACTAAGCACAACATCAAGCACTAAGCACTAGGGCAGATGAAGCAGGGGATTATTACATCACAGTGTTTACACCAGTGTGCAGAGGAACCCCTGCGGCAATCCAACACCTAGAAGCAGGATACGAGATGCTGGCAGGAAAAACACAGGCTGAGAGACGCAACCACGTAGTTGGGATCATATACAGGAGCATGTGAGAGGCATAGGAGTGTGGCAACCCCAAATCCAGAGGGGAGGAACCTCAGACAGTGGTGGAGAACAGCACAGGGATGAATATTGAGCCTCCAAGTCCAGACGGACAACCAAGTATCAAACAGATACAATGATGGTTACGGTTTAAAAGAAGGAATATGAGATGTTGACAAATGCCAGAGACTATTCTTAGAGTCTTTTTACAAACCTTTTGCATTGTGAGTCAGTGTATACCATAATGAAAATAACTACTTTTTTTAATAACATTGTCTAAGTTGGTAATATTATGCCTTGGCGCACAGAAAACACCCTGCTGGAGAAATCATTGTGGTGCTTGTTATGATGCATCATATCTGCATCATGCAGCATTTGGCCATCTGGACTAGTACTGGCTTTAAAGGCAGCACAGTGCACATTAAAGCAGCAGTTTAGTGAATACTTGTTGTATAGCTGCCTGCATTAATACCTGTCAGTGGTTACTGCTTCTCGTTTGGCCTTTAAATGACATGGCATGTTTTTAATTGAATATGATCAGCCTAATGAAAGATGATGGGGAGATTAAAACATTCCGTCTAAATAAATTCCAGTGCTGCTGGGCACGCCTCATCAAATAACTCGGCTTTATTTAACACAGCACAAATTCAATAAAAAAAAATCAGATGGGAATGGAGTGTAAAAGTGACTCCCCGTCTGGAGGCTACAGAGGGCTGGGCAGAACAGCGCTTCTCCGTCTCCAACAGCTTCGGCGGAGCGGATCTCAGGAGGCCCATGAAGGCTCTCGGATAAATGACTGACTGGGTAAATAAATAAATAAACACGTGAGAGCAGATAAAGCTAATCAGAAAGAGGAGAATAAATGAGCTTCTGTCACTGCTTTTCTGCTGAATTATTAATTATTAAAAATGCCTCTCCTCACTGCTCCCCCCCCCCAGTTTTTCCTGTCAGCATCTCTTCACTGGTCTCTGTACAATATCCTGTTTAATCTCTATTCGAGGTGCAAATTATTCAATATTGTTTGGGATTTTTGATGGGTTTTTGAGAGTCTATGAAGGATAACATCAACTGGTCCAACTACACATGATACCAAACTGTTCTGTCATCAGTATATTTCTGCATCTTCTTACCAGGTGAACTGCTTTTTAAAGGTGAGGAGCAGATCACGCAGAGCGGAGATCTTAGTTGCTGGTTAAAGATGACTTCAGTGGAAAATTTCCCGTGTTGCTGGATGTTCGGGCCTAAATGAACTTGGCTGGTGTTGTGTGAAATTAATCACTTGATTTGTGAAAACTTCTATGCTTTGTTCCGCACTGTCGGTTCAGCGAAAGGGCAATTGTTTGGTTTCTGAAAACAGTGATCAGCGAGCGTGTAATCTTTCTTTTATGAAGAGAATTTATTTAAACGAGCAGAGGATAGTGTGTGTTTTGCTTGTTCTACACACGTGACATGACGGAGGTTTTCTCGTTTATGTGATTCTGTCATTCCCCGGTGGTTCTAATCATTCAGTTCCACTGTTGTGTTTGGAGACACTATTACTCTACCGAGAAGGTGTTGCATACGAACCCACTAAAGGACAAAACCATGTACACATGTTTATACACACACACATACACACACACATGCACACACACACACACACACACACACACACGCATACACACACACACACACGCATGCACACACACACACATGCATGCACACACACACACACACACACACATGCATGTACGCATGCAAACTCGCACCTACAAAACACACCATCGTTAATGTGTAAATTGTTTAGTTCTGTTAAACAGAACCTGTTATGGGGGTTATTTATAACCTCGGGTTGGACACTTGTGTTACTAATAGCAACAACAGGGTTCCAGTAACCCTACATCCTGCAGTCTTTGCTGATTGGTTGTACATGTTTATGTCATTTTTCCAGGTTATAATCTGAGGACATTTTTGAGAAATTTGAGAGAAATATCATGGTCATGATATTTACATCATAGTAAGACTCAGGCTGGTCCATATTTTCATGGTGTAGTTAACCTTTACTTACACAGATATTAAATGCTATAAGTTCATTATTTTCTTACTTGGGTGATCGATACCTGGATATTGTTCAACATCATCATCATCCTCACCTCCTCATCGTCATGTTTTACTTGCTGACATCATTTTCTTGCATATTCTTAGTCTGTGTACTCCTCCTGGTGCAAGTCGGTGTAACACCTGTGAAATACTGGAGCAAATACTGGGAATTTTGTAAATGTCCAAGATGTAAAATGTCAAACAGAAAAAAAACAACCAAAAAAAACCTCAAAACAAAACCAACTAAAAAACAAAAGTCTGTAAAGCCTGGCAGCACTGTTGTATCAGGTCACACCCACGCTGGGCACGACTGGGCAGACACGACTGGGCAGACATTACTGGGCAGACACGACTGGCCACCAGGAGTCAAAGGCAAGCAGTCTGTCTTCACACACAGTGCTGGGAGTCATGGAAGGGTGACAGAACACCCACGAGCTGCTCAGCGGGGGTGTGGGTGTGGGTGTGGCTGGTTGCTGACCACAAGGGAATGGTGTCCCATCCCTTACTGCCCTCTCCATGGGAGTGTCTGTTAACACGACACCCAAACAGACACTGGGGAGATCTTCCTGCTTACACTTCACACACACACACACACACACACACACACACACACACACACACACACACACACACACACACACACACACTCACACTTACATTGTAGCCCATGAAACCTCCTATGACCTTTTTGATGTGTTGGTAATAACGTGAACATTAAGATGAGGGCTGTTAACTCTGCTATTCATTTTCTGAATATCCTGAGGTTGTTATGACAATGATAAGCCCAAACTAGAACATCTGCGCACAAAACCAAGTCTTTTCCCTTAACACATATGCACCCAGTTTAAGTGGATGAGCTTACCGACAGGCATCCAAATGATCTAAATCTAAATGTAACGAAAAGCTTCTAACATGGACGTTTCCTGAGCGATGCAATAATGACAGAAACAACCACCATACTACAGATTTGTAAACTCTGTATAGATCAGAGTTTACAAAAAAGCTTTTGTGTATATACAGTATATAATATATATTATATATGATATGTATGCACATATTCTTTATATAGCACTCATAGTGTTACTGTATCAACGACATGCTAATATGTTAAATATGGTTATCATTGTGAAAAATAAGTAGTTGTTTGTACCATGCACAGATAACAAATGTACTTGAGCTGTTGGTTGGATTTGCAGTTTCCATTGTCTGTTGTCCAAGTTGAGGTTAGGGACTGCAGCAAGGGCTACCAATGCTGTGGTCTGATAACATACTGTGGTCTGATAACATGTTGGGGTCTGATAACAGTATGCAGCTGCACTTATGCTTCCATTTTTGTTATTTTTTTTTCATTTTTCATTTTTTGCAGTCACATCATTCTCTGTGATGACGCGATCATGGACGGTGTGTCGAGCTGTTGGAGGATGCAGTTTGGAAAGAGGGTTCATGAATTGCACTCCTGAAGAACATCACCGCCAGGCAGCATCATGCTCAGTGAGATGCTCTGCTCTGCACCGTGTGCAGAATAATTAGCTTGCATGTTAGAACTGCGGCTTAGCTGTTCGAGTGGATGCGAGCCTGTTTCCACTCTGTGTACTTGCAAATTTGTGCCCACTGATTGTAAAAATCACCACGGCGACAAAGCTTTAGGCCAACAGCTCCATTATCCAAGATTTTCCCTACGTTCTATTAATGAATGGCTAGGCAGCGGATCCTGCCATGCAGAACGTCCAGTTTCCACTAAATCTGCTACACTCAATGGAAACAATGCACAGGGCTTCAGTACGGGCCCAGGTCGCTACCCACAGCCGCTGGTTCAGAGAGATAGATAATACTGCACATCCATTACCTCACGCTGAACAAAGCAAGGCAAAAGAAAAAGAGCCTGGTTTGCCTTTTAATGCACCCGCACCCCTTACAGTTATACTTACTGTTCTGGGTCTGAAACCCTGTAATTAATATTTGGATGATTACTTCAGGAAAAAGTAATAAGCCGAGATCCACTGGCACCGCCTGATCCTGGCGCAGAACTCTGTACTCTTGAAAAATATTAATTAAGCAGGCACTAAAGTTTGCACGGAAAGTGCTTATTCTTTTCTGAAGGGACCGTTGAACACACAGTGGCCTTCTGCCAAACAGTGCTGCTGCCGAATCATTTGTATCTTCTACTCTGGACAAATTTTCAAGCAGGAAGTTTCCACCTGGCGTGTTTTATGGCCACCTTGTACGCAGGGTGAAACCCCCCATAGGTGAACTTGTGAGCGTTTCTGCATAAATGAAAGGAAACTGCTAATAACACGTGTGTGTGTGTGTGTGTGTGTGTGTGTGTGTGTGTGTGTGTGTGTGCTTCTGTAGTAGTGTTGCAACTGGTGAAAAGCAGTGAGATGCTACATATCACCTCACATTGTACTAGAGCTGTTAATGGTGTGATAAGTCCCAGGCTTCCTCTCTCACTGTAAGACTTCCTCTCTCACTGTAAGACTTCCTCTCTCACTGTAAGACTTCCTCTCTCACTGTAAGACTTCCTCTCTCAGTGTAAGACTTCCTCTTTCACTGTAAGACTTCCTCTCTCAGTGTAAGACTTCCTCTCTCACTGTAAGGCTTCCTCTCTCAGTGTAAGACTTCCTCTCTCAGTGTAAGACTTCCTCTCTCACTGTAAGACTTCCTCTCTCAGTGTAAGACTTCCTCTCTCAGTGTAAGACTTCCTCTCTCAGTGTAAGACTTCCTCTCTCAGTGTAAGACTTCCTCTTTCACTGTAAGACTTCCTCTCTCACTGTAAGACTTCCTCTCTCCTCCACATTCTGCCTCTGGCTCATGTGTATAACTTCCACTACCATGTCACACATCAAAAAATATACATGTGAAATAAATTTAATAGAGCCAGCCGATGATAAAGAGAAGACAGGACAGTGATATTCTCATCCCAGAAATTATCACCTCTAGCTGTTTCTAGTATCTCTCTTTCTCCCTCTCTCTCTCTTTCTCTCTTTCCCTCTTTCTCTCTCTCCCTCTTGCTCTCTGTCTTACACATGGATTGTTAGTGGAGAGGTTGTTAGCAGGAGGGATCATTACAGGTCTGTCTGTTCTGCAACTGTGGGCGCGTTGAGACAGAGCAACGTGATAGCGGATGACGCTTGGAGGGACGAGCATGTGTGCCTGACGATTCACACGTATCCGATGCTTGGAGGGACGAGCACGTGTGCCTGACCATTCACATGTATACGGGCCCATCCTTCCAAAACGAGAGTTTACAGCTTCGTGGCATGACACGGGACTACCTCAAGGACCCTGATGCTGGGTCCAACAGACCCCAGTCTTCTGAGGGAACCAGTCTAGGATGCAGGGGGTTAAAGCAAGTCACTTTAAAAATAGGCAGACCACACTGATATCAAGTGCAGGAATGTTGAATCTGTTAACAATATGCTACTGCCAGAAAAAGCCTCTCACCAGTATCACAGTTACTTCCTTTAAGTGTTGAATCGAAGAGGAAATTAAACATCTGTAGTTGAACACAATTAGCCATTCGAAGAACAAAGTGAATTTGATAAAGCTCTCAACACCCATGTGAGACTCAGCACATGGCATCGACCTGTTCCCATGGTGACTTTCTCCAGCTGTTACCTCTCAAACTTCTGCACAAACACATCACAGTCGGAACAGAAAAGTGCTCCCATATCCTTTTTCACAATCATCCTTTTCTTTGTTTTTAAACCAATCTTGTATAATTACGTATTTCGTGCTCTTTCCAAACTACCCTATTCCAAAATTCTTTTGCACAGAAATATAATCTCTCTGGGAAAAGCAAGCAAGCAGACAAAGCAAAACAAACAGGCAATCAAACAAACAAACAAACAAACAAACGAATCATCCTCCCATCCGGACTGGTGTGTAAAGGTTGTTCTTGACCAGCTGCTCTTAAATGAACGCGTGCCGCTCTAACGCCACAGGGCCAGGTGGGGCGGTGGATAGTTGCCGTGGAAACGGTAAATGGCCCTTGCCGTGCCAGGTAGTTCGAGAGTAAAAGCCTACCCTCTACACTGAGGAGAGAAGCCAGGAAACAGCTCTTGGAGTCAAGAGACAGAAAAAAAAACTGTACGCCTGGGCTGATAGTGGACAGGGTGAGCCTCTGTGGTTCTCAAAATGGTTCGTTCAATTTTGGGGTTTAAACTCCAAACAACATATGTCAGACTCATGTTTGCCACGTAAAGATAAAATTTCAATCTATATGTAACGTACGATCCAGTAGTAAACCGTAACTCTTAAACCTGGGCCTCTAACCTCCGTCCCTCGTCTTGGGAAAAAAAATAGGTTACCGTGTCTAGTTTACCGTGTCCTCTCCTAAAGTACTGCATAAGATTAGAAACCAAAATTCATGATAGTTCAGCCTCAGAAATGCAACATGCAAACAGCACAGAGGTGGTTGTCACCAAAACAAAATAACCAAATTCTTAAGCAAAATGCAAATCCTCATTATTAATAATTGTACCAGCACACAAGCTGTGTGCACTTCACATGAACTGCAACTTTTTATCAGCAGTGATTCTAGAAAACAGCATGGATAATAAATTGGCAACATTGTCTTCCTCACTATTGGAAACGTTACTCTCAGCTTCCATCGTGAACCACCAAGCTAGCTAGCCTAGTTTTTCCCCCACTAGCTTAGTATTCCCACAGTGTCATATAGTTAACAAAGCCCACCCATTTGGAGGGAAGATGTTATTGGTCAATTTTACTGTCATTTGCCTGACCCTCAGTAAATTTATAGCTGGACCAACCAGCATTCTTTCCAACAGTTCCATCATTTCCAACATGACCTTTGGGGAAACACAAGCTACAGGCTGCAGGAGTCCCCTGAGGTAAGGGCAATATTTCAGGTTCAGTGGTCCATATCAGTTGGCTGTGCTTGGGTTGGCTGTGCTTGGGATGGCTGTGATTGGGCTGGCTGTGTTTGGGCTGGTTGTGTTAAGCTTGGCTGTGTTTAGCTGGGCTGTGATTGGCTTGGCTGTGTTTGGGCTGTCTTTGATTGGCTTGGCTGTGTTTGTGTTGGCTGTGATTCTTGTGGTGTTTTCTTGCTTGGGGCAGGTGTTCCTAGTCTCCAATGGCCACCCCTGATCTGTGGAAAAAAACCCGTCTCTCAAGGTTTCTGTTTCATTCAATATGTATATATTCCATCTACTGGCCATGAAAAGTCCAAAAATGTGGCTCGTGCAATTCATGAGTTTCTGCTCTTGTGTGCAATGGGTTTATTTTTACTTGCATAGTATAAACTAGGCAACAGAAGGTGAGTAGGAGACCCAGCTCTGGGAGAGCAGGGTCATCTTACATACAACCGTCTGTGCAAACCAGACCCGTCTAGTGGTGATGAAGGTGGCTCTGCTGGCTGCTGAAGTGGTGGACACCTGCAAATCTGACTGTATTTCCTTCTGATCGGCTGACAGGAGTATTAAAGAGGATGGAAAAGATCAGGAGGGAAGATTCCAGACTGGAGCTGCTTGAAGGCAGTGGTCAGTATATTGTGCAGCGGGAAGAAACACTTTCCTGCAGTTCAGATGTACAGCCCATCACGCCCGCCGGTGCCTCGTTACAGTAGAGGACTATGGGTGTGCGTGCGTGACGTTGGAGTCTGCACTCTACCATTATGCACCACTTGACCCTTTTTAGACCCGATTTATTCGGTTGCCCCGCGGCCGCAGCTGCCAGCCCCGGCCCGAGGGACCCGCTCTGCGCTCACTCGAGCGGTTCGGTGCCGTAGCCCCGACTCCTCCAGCTTTCCCTCTCCACGCACATGCTCCGTGGAGATGATCATTAAAGACACGGCAGCGTCCAGAGCTTGCAGATGCGCGGGCCAGAGGCCACGGGCTCAGCAGAAGGCGGCCCACAGCTTCCTAACGAGGTCTGAAATGTTTAGACCAGCAGTGTGCACTCGTTAAAGTGCTTAGACTGGGGGCCTTACATACAACCATTAAAACCAGGAATGCTTCTCTGGCTCCTCGCTTGGATTCTTTAAGAGTTTTTGCAGGGGGCAGAAGCATTACGCTGTTGTGCCATGTTACAGGGTTGTCAAAGATATGCGAAGTATCCTGGAACTGGGCTGTAGCATCACGGGCCAAACCCCTTCTTCACCCACAAAAAAGAAAAGAAAAGCTTTATTGCCAAATATTTTAGAGAACATTTCACACCTAGTCTCATTGTTCATTCATAACACAGTGTTCTTTAATGACACAAATGGTGTAAACAGGGAAAGCCTTCTCCTCTTAGGTTAGTCAGCAGAAATCAGGGCTTGTACTTAATTCTGTGCCATGGTTTGCTCCTTATGAATATTTAATTAGAATGTCACTTGCTCTTTATTGGTTGATTTGTCCAGCTGTAATCACAATAGAGAACAAAAAAGTTGCTTTTCCATTGAAGGATAAAGTATTTGTTAGGTTGTGCTGTGAAAATGTTTTTTGGCAAAATATTAATCAGTATAATTATTGATACCTCAAAGGGAAATTTGGTAAGTTTAATGTTTGTAAATATTGCTCATATCACCCAGGAAGAAATATTGTGCTATTAACAATGAGAAATAAGAATATCAAAGGGGTAAAGCTCTTGAGCAAAATGAGGCTGATTTTCAAAGGGATGCACATGTGAATGGTTTAAACTCTATTGGCCAGGCCAAACATTACCTTTCATCTCAAGAGGTTCCCCTGAGAAGAACGAATGAGGAATACTTAGTTTATAAATGCTTTTAAATCAAAACACCATACAAGATCAGGATGCAAATATTGATATAGTGCTTCTAGTATCAGAAAAAAGAAAACATTTGTGGCTAATAGACAGTGTCTTTGGCAGTATCTAGCTTTCCCCAGCATATAGGTCACAGAGAGAGATGCATTAGATTTCATATCAATCTTGTTTATGCCTTTTGGTTGAACTGTTTTTCCTGTATGTATCTCTTGGGCAAAGCAAGAGATACATACAGGTTTCCTGCTGCAGTTGCTGACTTGCTCCAGGTGTCCACTGTAAGACTGTAGGACTGTAGGACTGTAGGACTGTAAGACTGTAGGACTGTAGGACTGTAAGACTGTAGGACTGTAGGACTGTAAGACTGTAGGACTGTAGGACTGTGGAGCTGTGGAGATGTGAGGCTGTAGAACTATAACTGTGGAACTGTGGGGCTGTAGAACTGTGGAACTGTGGGGCTGTAGACCTGTAGAACCGTGGACCTGTGGGGCTATGGAACTGTGGAACTGTGGGGCTGTAGACCTATGGAACCGTGGAACTGTGGGGCTGTGAAACGTCCTCTAATGTATCTCAAAAGCTGATTATTTTATTACTGTGCCCTTCCTGTACTGCATGGGCAATGTTATATGGAAGAGGGGTTGTTCCACTATGAACTGGAGTTCCTTTTTTGTCCTTGGGATTTGACATTAAAGTGTAAGATGTTTACCCATCGAGAAGTAGCACTCAAAATCCCTTGAAAACTGTTCATATTGGTCTTGTTTATGGACCATTTTGGATGACTGCAGCCCCAAAATACATTGTTGCAAAAACTGTGAAAAACCATCAAAAAAATATTCTGTAGCATGTCGGCTAACAGTACAGGCAACTGCTTCAGGGAAATGAATTCGTACGTCAAAAACCCATATGGTTTCAAGCATTGTTAACTCAGTTTGTTATGGAAAACTCCTTGAGCTTTTCACCTTACATCAGTTCATAACTTTCCACTCCGACTTCTAAATAATATTCATTTTTATTGTAGTAGTTTATCCATTTTAAACGTAAAATTCCACTTTCTCGTCATTTTGAGAACTTCATTACTTCCATGGTATTCCATATGGAGCTGGGTACTCCCCAGGGTATTTTAGTATTCAGTGCACAGCCACAGATGCTGGTGTACATACACATCTGCAGGTTTTGGTTTGCCTGCTGACTCTGGTCCATCAGAAGTCATGTGTTGGGTTATTCAGCAGTTCCTGAGCACTGAGGCCACCGTGGCCACATCTGTTGTGATGTTCATATTCATTACAGTGTAAGAAATGTGTGTTTTACTCTGATCACCCCGGAGAACAAAGTACTTGACAATAATGGAACTGTAAAAGTGCAAAAAGCAGTTCTTGGCATTATCTTCCAGCCTTCCCAAGTGCTCTTTTTGTCTTGGCTACATTTGTCTAGGAGGAGTTCAGAGCAGTGCATTGTTCTAGAAGGAGTTCAGAGCGGTGCATTTTTCTAGAAGGAGTTCAGAGCAGTGCATTGTTCTAGAATACTGCCTCGCTAGCTTTAGCCACAGTGGGGATGAAGGAAGGTAAATGGCTCATTTTATATAGTATAACTTGAACATGTTGAATCATAGCTCATAAGGTATTTTACCATTACAAAATCTCAAAGGTGAATGATCAAATATCCAAGCAATAGTTTCATTCAATGGCTGATGTCAGAGAAATAAAATAGAAAACACATAATATACAAAAGCCTGGAGATTTCATTATGTGTTCCCAAAAACCATGAAGGTATATATTTTTTTAACATTCTCATTCTCTCTTTCTCTCTTTCTTTCTCTCTCTCTCTCTCTGACTCTCACCTTCTCCCTCTCCCTCTCTCACTTTCTCAACAACCTATAAATCGGTGATGATTGCAGAAAGGCAAGAATCATCCAGGTCTGGCCCTCTAGCCATCTTCCAGCAAAAAATACCCCAGAGAGGGAAGGTGCCCTCAGATAAGGCTTCATCCACAGAAACTTCACAGGCAGCCCTCCAGTCAGATGAGAGGCGAGCCGGATTTTCAACCGGCTTCTTCCGGTTCGGAAATACATTCCGGACCATTAGCGCTCGTTTTTTCGGATGCTTATGGTGCAGGTTGCGTTTTAAGCAAGCTTACATGACAAGGAGGGAAAGCACGGCTTGTACCGGCCCCGGCTGGAAGCTGCTGAATCCGAGTGCTGCCAGCACTCGTGTGCTGCCCGATCCATCAGCCGGCTCTATCGGCTCAGGCCATTTTCACAACTGCTTGATAGATGTGCGCGACTGAGTGGAAATAAGTTAAAGTGGTCAAGCACACTTCCCACTGTAAATGGAATTTCCTGTGCCTGCAGGAAAGAGGATCCTGCCATCTTATTGGCTAGGTGGTTTATGAGCCAGTATCCGCTCAATAATGTAAACCAATCAGAAAATGGAATATTGATGCCATTAGAACACATTGAAGGTGGTGGTTTTTTTTTTTTTGCTTCCATGTTAAAATGTGCTCACAGCTGGTTACATTTGTTTTAAGAGGGGAGGGGGGCATCTGGTTGTTTACTGAAAACCTAAATCAATACAGACTTTCATGCTTGGTTTGTTTCTTTTTGACACTTTATGGTTGTGATATTCTGTACAAGATGGGGCATGAGTCTAATTTGATGTTTCTGAATATAAGCAGTTAATGTTGAAGTTGTCCTCTCTTCAGAAGGTGTCCTCTTCTCAGCGTGATTTCAGTTGAACTGGCCAACAGTAAATATTAATATCAATTTCTGCTTTATTGATTTCTCTTCCTAGCTGCGCAGTGGCTGGCCTTGGAGTCGAGGCGGGATACGACCGTCAGTTTGATCCGATCCCTGCTTCCCTGCATCGGTGCGGGCTCCGGAGATGGAGCTGCCTGAGTTTGGGATCGATGCCGGGGCGTGGGCCGCCCTTCTCTTTCGTGCCTCCAGAGGGAGCTGTCCGCTGCCACGATTGGTCTGGGAGGGTCGAGGCCTGGTCTTCAACAGCTCGTGGCAGTGCCCAGAATGCCACACACACTTAGTTTTTGCACTTCCTGCTCTGATACACCTGATGGATGTCACTGGGCAGTTTCCAAGCAGAAGCCTGCATTTACTCTGGTTGGTATGAGCTAAGGGGGGGGAATAAATGTTCATGTGGATGGTCCCAGGGGCTGGAACTCAGAACCACTGAACTGCATCATGGGGACTCACCTGAAATCAGCAAACACTGCGGTATATATGTGTGTTCGAGCCAGTCATACTCTACCAGAGTCCACTCTATTTTAAGGTGGTGCTCTCACTAATGCAATCAGGTGGTGGCATGTGTGAATATTTCTAGAATGTTTATTACAGCCCTCCATGACTGCTCTCGTTCTCTCAACATCTGCATGCTTGCATCCATTCATTGTTCAGCCGGAGATCAGCTGTTTGGGTTACTATAGCGACTTGGTCACTGTCACATTAGACAGCAGTTTGTAACTTTGTCAATGCAGAATTGTATTTCTGATCTTGAGTCCGTGCCATTCGATACCCATCAAAAAGGCTCGTTCTAAACTCTACTAATAGCCTAATTACCAGACGGGGATGTGTTCAATATGATCATTCAGTGTTAATTACACATTATTGGAACTCTGTGCTTAGGCTTGTAGTTTCACTGTACCTCACCGAGACCACACCCCCTAAATGTGTCTTTACTGTGGGCGTTAACCTCAGTCCATCGAAATACATGGGCACACAGCAACTACAGATAACCACACACAGATGTTTACTCTGCATACATCAGCTGTGGCAGAAATCTTCAATTACACTCCACAGGGACCAGGGATGGAACACAATCGGCAGAAGATTGAATTGATTACCTGATTATGAAGAGACAAGTTATTATTGCCATAACTCACTCCCCATTAGTGCCCCCTCCCCCCACACCCACCACCACCACCATCTCAGCAGACAGACCATAAACATCTTTATGACTCAGAGTGGCAGTGAGGCTACGGGTTCGTTTACCACCTGCTCACGATAACTGCTCAGACTGATTCAGACGCCCAACCTGCGCATAATCACACCGTGCTGGTGCTGAGATGATTGGGTCTTGTTTGCAAGCATTCTCTTTGACGACGTGAAAAATCACAGCAGGGCGGGCCCTGTTAGATCCCGTACGAGTTTCATTCCTCGTCAAATCAAAGTTATTAGCATCTGGGTTACGCTCGAACCACTGGCGTTCGGCTAAAGTGCCAGGAATTCGTAATCGTTTGTTTTTGAGCTAAACGAAAATCAACCAGACCCACACGTGAGCACAAACGTGCCAAGCAAGCCTTCGTGTGAAAGCCTGCAGCACGCGGCGGCCCACTGAGACAATCCTCTACATAAATATTATAGCTGCACACGTATTTCTCGGCCGACGTTTCCTTTGCCTTGCCTGTGTGGCTTGTTCGGGCTGCCAGGAGCGTTTCTGCTGGCCTTGGGCACTGGGAAGGTTCGTACGGAGCTGTAGGGACTGCTAGCAAGGAAAGGGAGGAGAGGAGGGCACAGATGAAGAGCAAAAACAGGAGGGATAAACAGCAGAAGGGGGTGGAGAGGAGGTAGCAGGAGAGATAGGGAGACAAAAGATGTCATTTCTCCTAAAGATGGAGGAGAAAGAGGCACGATAAGGGAGAGAGAGAGAGATTTAAGGGGTAATGGAGTGGGCAGGAGCAGCAGAGAGATGGGAGAAGGGGAAGGAAGGAGAGGAGGAGAGAGGAGGGTTCTTGCCTCGTCAGGTTACTGCCCTGTCGCATCCTTTCAAACGGGCTTATCCCACCTTTTTTCTGTGTGTGTGTGTGTGTGTGTGTGTGTGTGGTGATACTTGAGAGTACTCTGATCTTTCCCCATGTGTACAATCTTAACTAGGCCAAATCAATCAAGGTGGCTCTTGGTATTAATGCATTACAGACAAAATGTTCTTTACATTTTACTGTGAATCACTGCTATAAAACTGCTTTGTAGGAGAGCTCTCACTGAGATCAGACACACACAGTATCCCATAATTCCAGAGTATTATGGCTGCGCATACTGGTGTCCAATCATTGAGTCTGGGGTATTGGAGCTCGCGCTGGGCGGCTAACTACCTCCCTCCCACCCCCCGATCTCTCCCTCTCTCTATCTCTCCCTCTCTCTATCTCTCCCTCTCTCTATCTCTCCCTCTTTCACTCTGATTTTGCTCTGTCTCTTGGTCTTTATCTCTGCGTATGTCTGAGTAATTGGGTCTGGAGTAAATGGAGATTTGTATGGAGATCAGTGCTTGCTGAGAGGAGATGAGAGGGAGAAAATGTGCCATCCGCACCTCCACACACACCACACACACGCACGCGCACGCACACACACACACACGCACACACACACACCAACACAATGGCCAACCATTAAAGATTAGCCTGTTGCCAGGGAAAGCCTTTAATGAGGACTCCGGAGAACAGAGCAAGCACAAGACAAAAATCTGTCGTTTCGGAAAAGCTCCAAGCTGCAGCCACTGTCTCTTTGTATGCGAGAACCTGCGATTGGCCCACTATCAGATTTAATTTGACTTTTTGATCAGCCTCACCCTGTGGGCTTGCCCTGCTCCAAACCTGAGCTCTTTATCGTTCAGAGAATGATTAGCTCCCCCACTCAACCCTCCACATTCTCCTTCAGCTCTGAGATATTATTTCCACTGCATTTCGGCACCTCCTTCTGGGGTCTTCACAGAAAGACCGAAATGAGCAGTCAGCAGAGAGTTGCAGGGAGAGCTGTGTAGAAGCTGTGCTCTCCGTAGCATGAAATCGCCTGATGTAAATTACGAGAGAAAGAAAGCGGCACATTGTGTCTCATTGCAGTAGGGCTCCGATGATTAAATTGGACTCCGGGGACCAGGGCTGAACATCTTCTAATAAATAGAAGCAGCAGTATTGGGGGCTGAGCTCCTCTGCTTGGTGAGGCGGGGAGTTTGCTGCTCCTATCCATCGCCCTGTTTTCTAATGATCATTATATTGTCTGGGTAAACTGAGATGCTACTGTTTGCTCTCTTCACCCCCCCCCCCCCACCATCACCACTAAAGGCTCATCCTTCTTCATTATCCTGGACTCCAGAAGCTGAACCATTACAGCATAAACCGATTTGCTGTATCATTTTCTACAAATCGCCATGCGTTCCTTCAGCGAGACGGAGGTGTTCTGAAGGGAATGTGCTTCCTGCTTCCGTGATGGTAACCTCTGATACCCCAAATCCTTCTTGCTCGGGTTATTAGACAATTAAGGGCGTAGTGATTTAACAGTTTCACCTGCCTCTCAATCTTCTCTACATTTCAGACCATAATTATTCCCCCCCCCCCTTTCTAGAACAGCAGGGATTTTATTATTAAAGCCTGGTTTTAATAGCCACGCTAAAGCAAGGCTCCAGGGGAGAAGCGTGGCCTTGCTAATAGACCTACACATCAGTGTAGGTAAAGCAATTAGCCTTATTAAGGGGAGCTCCCAGCCCACAGGTGACCCGAGTCTTCACAGTGCCACAGACGGAGGCTGCGCTCCCCCTCCGACCAAGCTCCTCCTCTGACTGAGCTCCTCCCCCTCTGATCGAGCTCCTCCTCCTCCGACCAAGCCCCTCCTCCTGTGACCGAGTGGCTTGGGAGCACCGAGATGCAAAAGCCGTTTCCAACTCACGCCAGAACGACTTTGTTACCAGTCACCTCAGATCACTGAACCTAGAGAGAGGGAGGGAGGTGTGGAGAGAGAGAGAGAGAGAGAGAGAGAGAGAGAGAGAGAGAGAGAGAGAGAGAGAGAGAGAGAGAGAGAGAGAGAGAGTAATTTTAGCAGTGTTTGCAGTTTTGATCCTGGAATGACACATTCTGCATATTTCTGTCTGTCATGCTTAGATTAACATTACTGTATTACTGTACATTACTGTATTACTGAACATTCATTCCCAGTGCTAAACAAGAACAAGGTGTGTGTCTCACATCTTCCTGCAGTCCCTTCACATTTTCACCTCTCAATTTCATTCTCTCCCTCCACCTCTCCCTTCCTCTCTCTCCCTCTGTCCCGCTCTCCGGCCAATGCCGTGTTTAACCTTGGCTGTGGGTGACAGGCAGATGGTGAGTCCTTATGTCAGTCCAGTGCAGCAGGGCTCTAATGAAGTGATGTCTCCATAAGCATTAGACAGGAGCCTGGCGATTTGCTTGGGCCTGGCGAGAAGCAGGCCTTGCTGGGCTGGACACACCTCTGGAGGGCCCTGTAATGAGCTACTCTGTCTCTCGCTGGCCTTCTTCCACCAACACACTATTCCAGGGGACATGACTTAGCCAGACCAAAATGGCATATAAATACATGTATCTATAAATATATGTGTACACACACTAATGCCTGCTATACTAGAAACACCTACCTACACTCATTGGTTACTTGTGAGTGACACCTATTTAAAAGTGTGTGTGTTCAATTCCTTGCTTCATATCTGTACTCATACACACATACTAATTTGTTTATTTAATGCATTTCAAATGCAAAATGCATTTCATTCTCTCACTCGTCCGTAACACCTACAGTGCTGTGCAGCCTTTCCACCTTGATTATTATGAATTCATAATTCAGTGCATGATAATGTAACATTTTTTCACCTAGACAGATGAACAAAATTGGAATTTTATTTTTAAAGTCTAATTTTAATTTACATGCAAGACTAAATCAGACACACACACACACACACGCAGAAGATTGCACCCAGGAACAATGACTGTAGTCTTCTGAGACATTATTATACAGACTACAATATACGGTCCTCAAATTTCCTCAGTGTTGCAGTACAGTCACCATGGATCATTGTTTCTTGTCTGCATCAACACTACACATTCAAGCTCTGTTCAGCAGAGGTGCCATCAAGAAACTCCACTCTCTACAAGAGTGACCCTACGAGAGTGTTCTCTGATCCTAGAGTGACCCTACGAGAGTGTTCTCTGATCCTAGAGTGACCCTACGAGAGTGTTCTCTGATCCTAGAGTGATCCTACAAGACTGCTTCCTGATCCACCAAGAGTGATCCTATGATTCTATGAGATTGTTCCCTCATTCCACAAGAGTGATCCTATGAGGAATGCACTCTCATCCAAACGACCAGCCACTAACAGCACATCTAATGAAAAGCTTTGGCTAGATGTGGTTCTGCGGAAGCCAATCACGACGGCGGCTCGGTGAATCACGTTTTCTTCATTCAGTTTACTACTAATAGCATACGATGTTGCAATCATCTCAGCTGAAGGGCCCTTACGCCGCTGGCCAGAGTGTCCTCCACACTCCCGCACTGCCCTCCGCAGGAGACGCCGCTTCCTGTCGGGGAATGTCATCTTTATGGTACTTGAGGACCAACACCTTAATGCAGAAACGGGAGTGGATGTTCCGGTGGGGGCGAAGGCTTGTGTTTCGGGTCCGACGTGACTAACATTTGCATTATATTTTATGCAGTGTGAAATACTGCTTGGTAACAAACCCATGGTGCAAATCCACCACTGTATGAATGAATGAATGAATGAATGAATGAATGAGTTATGGATGGAAGGTTGTATTTGCACGGCCCTTCTCGTCACACCCTGTATTCCAGCCATCACCAACCACAGGAAGGCATGATGTTCCATGACTGGAGAGAGATATTTTTAACAGACACAATTATAGTCCTCACATTCTCCATTCTCACGGGAGCAGATCAGCAGATCTTATATAGAAGCAAACAGTGTTTCCTGTGATGAGTAAGATGGTAGTGATGAGTAAGATGATAGTGATGAGTAAGATGATAGTGATGAGTAAGATGGTAGTGATGAGTAAGATG
>JAOXYF010000019.1:4508877-4522966 GCA_028565775.1 Sternarchorhynchus goeldii
GTAGTGATGAGTAAGATGATAGTGATGAGTAAGATGGTAGTGATGAGTTGAGTAAGATGGTAGTGATGAGTAAGATGGTAGTGATGAGTAAGATGATAGTGATGAGTAAGATGGTAGTGATGAGTAAGATGATAGTGATGAGTAAGCCCTGTGTCTGGCCTGCTGCCACTCCCCTAAAAAACACACACAAACACATATACAAACACATATATAAACACACATATTTATATGTATATATAAACACACGTATACAGTATACACACACACACACATATATACAGATACGAGGATGCACCCACACACACACACACACATATATACAGATACGAGGATGTACCCACCCCCACACACACACACACACACACACATACAACCCATCTGGCTCCACTAAACCCACATTATATCTGTCTCTCATTATGTCACTGTCAGCACCACAGTCCTTTTTATCCAACCTCTCCCACTATGCTCGGAGCTCCGCCCCTTTCCATGGCTCAGCACTTTCTGCCCCCGCCGTTGCTCTCTTTGGCTTGGTTTGGAGTTTAGCCCCACCCACCTTTGTTGGCTGTGTTTTTTCAGGCCGAGCTCCACCCAGTTGGATCCTGCTGCACTGGGGGAGTGCAGTTCTAACAGGCTGTGATGTACAGCACCCACTTGCAGACTAAAATTTACCCATCTTTACAGATTTAACAATATTTACAGATTTAACAATGTTTAAAGTTTTGCCAGTCTTTACAGATTTAACAGTATTTACAGATTTACCCGTCTTTACAGATTTAACAATATTTACACATTTAACAGTCTTTACATATTTAACGATGTTTATTGATTTTTACAGTCTAGCCAATTGCAAGGTTAAAGGTTAAAGGTTAAAGCAGTGAAAGGCGATGCTCTCCCTACACCTGATTCATGGATCCTGCTGGAGCATCTACTGTAGTGCTGATTCCCTGTGAGCCCCTTTCACGAGCGTGAAGTGCAAGACCAGGGCTTCCACTGCCGTCCTGCTGCAAGGGCGAGATTAAGGCACTGCTGTTGTGTTACAGGGCGGCCAGGGAGATCAGGGAGCAATCGGGTCACGTTCATCGCGGCGAGACGCTCGCCGGTCCGGTCCACCGCCGCGAGCGCTCAGCCCGAGTCGGGCCGGTCCCGAAAGCGATGACTCGGAGACCCATTTTCCTCCCGTAAATTGGAACATGGTCCCACGTGCTTCTGGAGCTGTTAGCGGTGTTGCGGGTCACAACACACTGTACATGGTTTCTATGGTAATGCAGTTATTACTATCATAAGTCAGCTGTGCTTTTACTGCTGCGCGGAACCCAAAGCTCGGCCCAGTATAATTGGATGCTCCCGCAGACACTCCCACCGTGGGCCGCTCTGTACTCCAGCCCGACGCATCGGTGTTGACCCAGCATCTCACACAGACAGCACATTCACTGGAAATACCACACAGAGAACAGACATTTACCAATACTGATGGTTTATTGTAGATAAATCCAGATATATTGACACACATGCAGTTCGGGCTCTCACTCTCTTATAAGTAATCTTTGCTCTTAAGGGATTCTAAAATCATTATAGATTTAGAATGGAAGTGTTCGGTCTTAGTGACCACTATTAGTGTGTGCTGTACTGGTTCTGATTCTGATTCCTGCTCCGATGGACTTCTTGGGTGACCCACCTTTTAGCATCATGCACGGTTGTGAGATTCATGAAGTACATTGTTGGCTTTTGTTGTTGGTTCATTTCTTTTCACTCCCTTCTCTTCCTCTACAGTCAACCAGAACAACACAATCCAAAATTAGAAATACAGTACTGCATGATTTGGTCTACTGTAATATATGTTGGTGGTAAACATTAGCTATTATTTACAACAACAATAGTTCATATTAATATAAACAATTGAGAGGACATGGGGGGCAGAGATGCTCTTGCATGTGGACAGAGTATCGTGGATATGCATTTGTTGGTCTTTTGTGTGGTTTACGTTAAGCTTAAGTTATGGATTATTGCAGATTCCCTGCATCTAATCCTTATTCTTCTCTGTGGGAAAAATCAATAAAAATGAGCAGAAGCTTGTGCCGTGAATAGAATTGTACATCCTACGGAGGGGCTCAGTACCTCAAACTAGCCTTCACTGAGACAGTCGTTAAATAACAAAATACATTGACAAGATCGTGTGATATTACACATGCTAGTGTGTTAGATATTCTTGAATAGGTTAAAACATTTATATGCAAATCAAGTACTGATTTGAACAAACATAAAACCCCCTGCTTTCTAGCAACGAGGTGTCAAGCAGGCAGTCACAATAAACCCCTGACACTACCGGTGCGCTCGCTCGCTCTCGCTCTCGCTCTCTCTCACACACACACATACACGGCAGTTTTAAGGCCCCACTCCATCTTCTCATAGTGTTAACCTGCTCTTGGCTTCTCTACCAGGCTTTGCCACTTGGGCACGGAGTCACTCATCCCTCCTGCCTGCGTTTGTTTGTTTAACGCCAAGCTTGGCTTTTGCGGCAGTGTAATTAAATCAGGCCTAATCCACTATTTATGCATTCAGCCTTTGCATTATTCAGGCAACATTTTTATGCATTATTGCATTTTTGTTGAGACAGTAAGAATTCGTGATCTTGCCAGTACTGATCAGCACTGTGCACACGCCCTCCACAGCCCCCCCCCCTACCAATCACATCTATTATTAATTCCGTCCCCCACCTCACATGCGCTGTTAAAGGCTTGTACACAGTGTGTTTCTGTACAATGCTGCATTTGCATTTTGCTCAAAACCAGCAAATGCATTTTTAATGCATGAACATAGCATGTAGACTCACCGGCCATGGCTGATTCCGCTGTGTAGATTATTATTGCCCAGAATGTTAAAGCGTCCTACAGCCATTTTAATGAACTAGCCACCCATTGCTCTGGGTACATCCTTTTAACGAACCACCTGCACTCTTTCAATTTCATCCTTTTCCCTGGTTTCAGCATTTCATGTGGCAGCAGGGCTTACAGAGCCCCGTTATGACAGTTTATTACGGGAATTGTGATAAGGAGCGACCTGCTGGGCCACGAGCCTTCACGTGCTGTCGTGAAGCGTTTACCGCAGTGAATAAAGAACGCAAACTCCAGTGAGGTTCGTCCTGCTGATTCAGGTGATGCGTGGGAGTGGGGAATCGTGGGAGTGTCCTGCAGATTCATGGGAGTTGGAGTCTCTCCAGACCCCTTCATGGCATCCCACGGCACCCTGTGCGAAAAGGTACTGTGAAGGTTTTTAGCACGAATGCAGTGTGGTTATGCCACAAAGGAGTGTGATGGATAAAACTGATCAGACTGGGTTGTTGGTGTTAAATGGGAGTGAAAATAAGACCTTGTCATGATCATGCAGTTATTACTTTTAAAAAATCCACTATAAACCATGGGCCTTTGCCAACCAAATAATAGCCCTTTAACAGTATCACTCTAATTGAAGAACGCTTTGAGCTCCTTTAAATGGAGAGTTGCATAATCAAATCTCCCCTGGAGCTAACAGGGTAAACTCACACATCTCAAAGGTGCTGATGGATCTCTCAGCAGTCAAGATATTTTAAGCGCAATTATTTTTCACTTCAGCCCATGACCAGAGGAGTGGTTATGCAACCACTCTGTCCTCCATGACTCAAAAGACATTAATGAAAGAATATACACCATTTCTCGAAATTACCTAGACGTATGCAGATGTACTGAAATTACCTAGACGTATATACAGATGTACTGAATTTCAAAATATGCCTGTGGTTTAACGATGCCTTCAAGTCTTCCGAAATTCCTACTTACTGGTTTGGAGGTCATAATTATGACACTGTGTGCTTTCGAGTGGTTTTTGGTTGGGCGAAAATGGACAGTCACAGTAGTAATCAAAGCAAATGGCAAGGAGAGCACCAATCAATTATTTACGATTTGATGCCGCTTCTTAATATACTGAATGCACCGAATCAGGTGAATGAATTTACATAATACAAAAATACTGGTGCACAAAATCAATATCTGCATAAAGCAACACTTTCTGGGTTCTTCTGATGAGCTTTGTTGTTATTCTTCATCAACACAGGTGCAAATTGGGCATAAAATGTATACAAACTTTAACTGTACAATTAACACGCAAACCTACCGCTAATACGCTTAAAAGGTTTACCGTCTCTCGTAGTAGCAACATCCGCATCGCAGCCGCCTGACGTTTTGCTACTGGACACGCATAAGTGTGCAGTGCATAACGTCATAAAAAATGTACATTACTTTTAGAAAGGTATCAAGTACAACTAAGACCTTAACGATATTAGCAGGCAAGTAGCGCACATAGGACAATTTAGCTGTACTCGTGTTAAATGTTAAGTTATACCCTGAAGTCGTAAAGTGTAAATGTGTGGGAAACAAATGCTCAGTAGAGGATGTGTTTTCCTCTCCCCGCGCACGCTCTGCGTGAAGAAGGCGAACCCCGCGGTGGGGGAGCAGACTGAGAGGTTAATTAAGCAAAGTGTGTTCTGGCGTTACGGTTCACGGGAAAATAAAATGACATCCACTGCCATCCGTCAGTGTCTGAGGCTCCGCGAACCCATCAAGCAATCATTGCATATTGAAACTGCTACCTAAAGGTCAGGCAGAAGGCGACTGCACACAGCACCCATTTGTCTCTAGTTAGATGAATTACATAACACGCGTGACAGGCTTTTATTTATGGCTGCATCTCGTGGGGTAGGAGCCGAGGCCGCCGAGATATTGTTTGCTTACTTCGTTCACGTGCACCTTTTTGCGCTTGCAACCGGCGTGAAAAGCTCGCACCGAGGGATTCTGGGACTCTCTTACTCTGCAGCGTGCTGCAGTGTGTCACGCGAGGTGAGCACGCACAAATATACGTCCGTTTTGCCGCACCCGACCGTCAAAAGTTCACTGGTTTTATTCATGGATGAAATTGCTTTTTCATTCACCATTCACGTTACGCGGCGCTCGTCCCCGGAGAGAGACGCGCGTGGATGTGGGCTTTCCTACTTTGAGATGGAAACGTGTTGCAATTGGATAGCCGTTGTGATCTAGGAAGTGTGACAACCCGAGGAGCTCTGCACAGTCCATTAATTCCAGCAGTGCTGCTCGCGAGCTGCAGCCTGCTGGGCCTCTTTAAAGAAAAAGACATAAATCAGACCGTCGTGTTCACCGTTCTTTAGTGTCATTCATAAACCGCACAAGTCACCTCAAAAAGAAAATAAATGGGAGAAAAAAGATTTTTCAGTATCTCAACAAATAAAAAATGTTTACATTTTCCATCATTTTGCTTCTGCTTCCATGCTGTATCCATAAATGTGCACTTTCAAAGTTCAGAATGATGGTGAATGCACTGATGGTAATAATCATCTACTGTTTTCTGCATTGCAGATGAATCATAAAACTAAACATGAATCGGTGAATCAGTGCTTTTCTTGCTAATAAATCCATCTCAGGTTAAATACGAAGAAATACAATCGGGTTCATCTGCAACTAATGACTAGCTTTATGTATCCCCTAATACAAATATGGATGGTGGAGAACACAGAGATAGTTTGGTGCTGTGGACAGTCTGAGACAGCAGTCGTGCCTCTCTATTGTTAGGTAATAACGGTGCATTGGCAGATCAGCTAAGAGAGAGCGGTAAGAACAGGCTTAGTGTCACACAGACTAAACCATGTCACTGTTATCTCAGAAAAGCAATTTAGATAAAACAGCTGAAGTCTGGCTTTTGCTTCTAAACAGGTCCGCCCTGAGAAACTGGTGTTGCAAAACTCATAACTCTTCCCCTCTATAAAGATGGGAGCTGGGGCATGTTTTGTGAGATTTGTTTTAATAATTGAACACAGCCCTAACCAATTGCCTTCAAGTGCACAGATGGTATTTTTATTAGGCAAATGCTCAATATTCGAGCAGAATAATTTATGCACATTCCAAAATGACAGGCTTCCTCCAAGCCTCGAGAGTGGAGAAATGTTCACACTGTTCTCTAGGGTGGGAGCTTAGCGTAACAACAAAGGGAGCGATCAAACACAGAAACAACATTTTCTTTTCTTCCTATTAGTAGGAGATGGTTTTACCGATAAAGTCCCTTCAGAACTTTGCTCATTTAAATGTTACTGTCGACATGATGAGGTGCAGCTACAGCAGTCAAAACAAAGACGACCAGAAAGTAAAGCGTGAAGACAAACTTTACGGCATTTTACCTGTAGCCTTAGACTGCAGTGTGTCACATTAAAGATACAAAGGGCAAGATTAAGACACTTCATATCCATATTAAAACAAATATCTTTCTTAAAGATGTAAGCTATTGGGATGCAGAGCGTAACAGCTGAACCATTTGAAGGTAACCAGAACACTGGAGCTTCAAAGCAGTGCAGCTTGGAGTATCTGATGGATGACAGTGAAATGAAAGAGAAATATTAGTTTCGATTTTCCAGGTGACAATATTGCCATGAAAAACAAAGGAAAGCTATGGAATCAGCACCCTTGAGGAAGGGGGGCATCTTTCAAATATAAGCCAGCTGTTTTTTTTTCTTCTTCTAGTGAAGCAAATTACCTAGAGCGGATTTACTGCCGTCTTTCTTTGTGTGTGGGGTGTGTAACCAATCAGAACTAGCCTCTGCTCACTTCCACAGTGAAGTTAGAGTAAATCCAGAGCAGAACCCAACAGCTGGGATCTGCCATGGTTCAGAGGCATAAAAACATTAATGGATGTACTCTAAATCGATAAGTTTGTGTCGGAGGTCAGACTCAATGTTTGGTTAGTACAGCTTCAAAAATAGGGTGGTACCTGGCTAGGGTTTGTTAGTCAGTATTTAATTATTCACTTAGTGTTGGGTGAAAAAATGATGGGAATTCAGATTTGGACCAGCATTAGTAGTGTGGAAAAAGTTCCACAGAAACCTAAAGCAAACCAACACCTGCACAGTTCGGATAGGTTTTTTTTAAAACCTCTGTTTTGTTGTTTTAAGGCAGCTAAATGAATCGGGTAGCTAGCGAAACTGGAGTTTGGAGTTTCAAATACAAGTTATTTTGTACCAGCGAATGAAACTATCATAGTTTGTGAAGAGGATTCTCCTATTCATGCAGAAAACCAGACTCACGCCATGGAACTACAGAGTAACGTTGCACCAAAGGTCGTTGTCATGGTCCAGATAGTCATAGTAGGTTCATAGTGGCTTCATAGTAGGTTCATAGTGCCTGCCTGCATGAAACACTTGTATATAAACAGTAGCCTATGTTATCTACTGGATAGACATATTATCCCAGTTTCATAGATGTGCATTAGAACACTTCCTAAACGAGAAGAATTTCTCATGTCTATTTTAGATGGGAATACCTGTTTAATATATCCTTAATCAAACGAGTTATTTGATGATTTCATAATGTTAATATTGTATTCAAATGCATTTCTTTATTGATTTGCAGTCCTCTGACATTTAAGGACTGCTGGAATTAAAGGTATTTCAATTTGGAGTCATGGTTATTAATTCATTAAAACTTTACTTCTGACTATAACACCTGACTATAATTTTTTTTTAGAGCAATCTATTTTAATCAGTCAGAATTCACAGATGGTACGTATGGCTTTCAATTGTAACTTCGAATGCAGTGGCTTCTATATCTGACATTTGTGAAGTTGAAAACATACAAGCTGTTGTATCCAAACTAAGGTTTTAATGGAATGCATGTGTGCATTTAGTTGGACATATTTCACAGTCATCTTGAACAGCATGGTCCAAAACACAAGTGCGTGCTCACTGAGTGTAGCTCAAAGCATAGCAAAAGCTAGGGGAGGAGACAGTTGAGAACTGAGAATCGCAACTTCTGGACTTTAACAGCGGCATTAGTAACCAGGTGCAGTTGGTTTTGTTGAGACTACCTGGGCAGGTCAGTCCAGAACATTCTTAGAGCAGGGTCTCTGGGGATGGAGTCCTCATGACTGAGTCACTACTTCAAAGGAAAGGAGGCTTGAAACCAAGTGCAAGAAAACTCTAAGAACAGGTCATAAAGATATGACTACTTGCTTGCTACTGCATTAAAGAGCTGCACGTCTCATGAGTATGATGGAAAAAAGAGTTGGACAATTTGAAATAGAACTTAGTTTGGTAAAGATGATCAGTGTATGACAATGACTCTTTTTCTTAAATAATTATTTGGAGGGAGTATTCTTAATAAGTTACTCTGGTAATTTCTTTATTTTAGCTCTTGCTGTGCTAAACCCACAGGGCCAAAAAAGACACTCATACATTTACATATACATTTACATTTACATTTACATATACATTTACATTTACATTTACATTTGCATTTACAGCACTTAGCAGATGCTGTTGTCCAGAGCGACTTGCAGAAGCAACTTGTCTCTCTGGAATGCTAGTACAACCAGGCCAGATTCTAAGAATGCTATCATGTTGTACAAGTACGCTTATCACCATTGGTACAATCTTGCTATTAACCTTTTACATTCTGTCTTCCTCTTTCAGTCCTGCTATACCTCCAACTTTCCATATTTGTTCCTTTTTACATTGGATGTTTCCATCTCTTGAAACTGCCACATCTATTACCGTTGCTGCTTTCTGCATCTTGTCCTCTATCATGTCTGGTTTGTTTGCCACTATGTGTTTATCTGTGTAGATCTGGAGGTCCCACAGGGTTTTAGTCTTGCTGTTCTTCACCACTCTTTGTAACTCCTCCCATGTGGATGTGGGGGTGTCCAGCTTGTATTCCTTGCATATGTTCCTCTATATATTCCTTGTAGTCCTTGTGTATGTTCCTCAGAGGCCGCTTTTTCACTTTTCATATATCTTGTATCTTGTTTGGTGTAATACACCCTTCTTTGATTTATCTAAGCACATAGTGCTCACGCTTGTGCTGCCATGATTTGTATCTCTGTGCTGTCCTTCAGTCCTGGCATTTTTTTCAACCAATGGTAAGGTTGTTTTTGCCAGTCCCCCTGTGCAATCTGTCATTGGTACATTCTGTGGAGGGGCTTAACCATGTTATAACACCTCCTCTGCTTCCATGGTGACCATGTTCCCCAAGCTTTCTGATGCACTCTCATTAGGTCACCCTTAGGGGTCATTGCTTGGCTGTATTCGTTTCGTGTCTTTGCGCTGGACAGTGGGTCTTATCATTTGTAGGCCCCTCCCCATCCTTTCAGATGGCATACACACTTGGAGTGCCTTTTACAGTCTGAAGAGTTTTCTGGTCTCAACATTGGCAGCTTTCAGCTCCTTTCTTGACCAACTTATTGTGTCTGATGGGAATCTGATGACTGGTAGGACAATCGTGTTCATGGCATTGATCTCACTGTGCTCATTCAACTCTTGAGGACCCGTCTCACTGTGCTCATTCAACTCTTCTCAACCCGTCTCACTGTGCTCATTCAACTCTTCTCAACCCGTCTCACTGTGCTCACTCTTCTCAACCCGTCTCACCCTGTGGAGGTGTTGTCCTTGGTGGATTTTGCTTTCCTTCTTAATTCTGCTTCACGGTTCCTGTGTGTTTTGGAGAATCGCCAGATATTTTGTAGTTGTCCTCCACATGTGTTACACGTCCTTGTGGTAGTTCAGTTCTCTGTGTCCTGAACATTGTCCTTCTTTTTACTATCAGTCGACCACATTTCTCCAGCGCAAATGACTTTTCCTCACTATCGATCCTGGTCAGGTGGATCAGTGAGGTAATGTCCATTTCTGTCTTGGTGCACAGTTTGATGGCACCTACATACAGGAGGTGGTTGATGGTGGTACTGCTCCTGCACTGGAACCCAAACGCATGCTGAGTGCACTCAGGACTATACGGAATAGAGTGGGGAAAGCATCTCCAACACATATGTTCACCTGATCTGTTGTCTTTGAGTTGTTCTCTGGTGTCTCATACATATGAATGAGAATGAAGACATCCTCTAGAAAAGCATCTCCAACACATTATGTTCACCCGATCCATTGTCTTTGAGTTGTTCTCTAGTGTCTCACTCAAATGAATATGAATGTATACTTCTTCCAGAAAAGTTTGGAAATGCATGAATATTTTCATAACTGTGGATCTGTTAGATGATGCCTTCCCTCATATTTACAGAATGGACACAATGAACTATAAATGAACTATAGTCTGCTGTTAAGGCCACTTCTGCAGGTTAAACTAAAATGTCTGACTTGCTCGTCAACTGTGAGATAAATAACCAGTCGAACACTAACTGTGGTACTGTTGCATGCAACTGCTCTAGATGGACTACATGAACATTTATGAGCACAGCCACTAAAAGAACTAGCATGAAAGGATCAATTGTTATCACCCATTCCTCCTCACAAATTACTGCAGGAAATGTCTATTGTATTTCCTGCAGGAGATGTAATCAGCTTTACATGAGAGAAACCAAGAGAAAGGTTACTGCTCGTTTTGTTGAACACCATCAGAATTATGGATTTACCATTTCCAGTGGCAAGGTATTTTAATGCTAATGGACATTGCATTAATGACATATCTGTTTGCATTGCCAGTTGTTGCTATGGCAGCAGTGAAGTTAGGAAACTTAAAGAAAAAGAATTGATCTACATTCTCTGAACTTTAGAACCCCATGGAATGAATATTATGATTTAAATGTCTATTTTTTATCTAACATAAACTAGTTTCCACTCCTAGAACTTCAAAAGCACTTTGCTTGCACAGTTGATGAAGGATGTCTATCTGAAACAACTTGTTTCTTTGGGAACCTTATATACTCCACTACAATTTTGATTCCCTATTATTGGTGTATATATTAGCATTAGTAAGGGCTAGGGTTAGCGATCAAGTGCGTTTGAAGTGCCCTGGATTGCTCAAGTACCTTTGAAGAGGTGGGTCTGCTGAAGTTCATTCCACCACACAAGTGCTGAATGAACACCAGGCAAGCCTAGCAAATTCTGTACAATACCATGATGTAATACACACGGCGATAATAGATGATATTATGTAATTTGACGTTTTTCCTCATTAAGGGATATAACGTGTATTAACGTGTATTGTTTTTCGTCGTAAACCTGCGGTACATTCATGTATAGTGAACCGATGGAGTGACGTAATCGTCACATTTTTAAAGCTTTTTTTTTAGATTTCTTTGCACGGGAATACGCCCTTGTAATTTTTATGTTATACAAATTAATTTGCCAACCAGAAACTCTTTATAGAGTTCAGAGTTCAGCCTTTTGATTTAATTTCTAATTTGGGAAAATTAGATAACTGGGTGAAAAATGTTGTGAAACAATAGAGTTAGGTAATTATAGATCACTCAGTAACATCACAGTGGGCCAGAGACAGACCCCATGATTACCAATAACCAAAAGTAAACGAACTGTGAAATAGTCTCACGTAGCTATGGTGAATTGTCTATCTCACACTAAACTTTAAACTTTTTCCCTCAAAAACAATGTGATCAACTGATGCAAGAAATTCGTCTTGGAACATTTTGAAATCCACCTCCACTCCGACCACGCTATTCCCTTCCCACCCCCCAGCGGATACATACTAAAATGCATCTGCACCTGTGATGGAATTTTTATTTGTATGTATATATGGTATATTTGATATTTATAAATACTCTGTGTGTAGAAAAACAATTAGTTATGGCGGGAAGATAACTGCGACGTCTTTCTGAGCCGCCGCTTGTATCTTTAAGTAGATCTTTTACATGTTCTCGTGCGTTCTTTAGTGGGCGGGACTGTAGTGACGCCGGCAGCGTAGCGCCGGTGCTGAGCTGAACAGCGCCTTTCCACCTGCAGTTGGGCGCGAGACAAGCCGGGACGAAATTCTCTCCCAGCGTTTACCGTCGTTCACGCGACTTTGCTTCTGCGGGGAGAGCCCAGAGGAATTATCGGCAGTTAGCGAGGAACAAACGCCTGTCTCCGCCGCGCTTGAAGCCAAAAATGAAAACAGGGTTCATTATTGCTTTGGCGTGCGCCTTAGTTGTGGAAACATCAGTGGTAAGGATTAATAATTATTTTCGCAAAATATTAGAGAATTCAAAGTGTGGTCTTATCATTAATCACGGTGATTGTTTAGGAAGCATTGATTTGTCACTTGGCCGCAAGTTTTATTTTGTTTGCTTTTTAAATGGCTTTCTTCCGTTCTTTTTAAACCTTTTTGCAGAGGTGGGCGGTATATCGAATGTTGTTTTGGAATAAAGGAATGTAAAACTATTAATTGCACGATCGTTTTGTAACAGTCGCTGCAGTTCTTTTGTGTATAGCACAGATTCTGTAAAGCGCAGTTCTAAAAAGCGTCTTGTTATTTTACTAATTTAGCTGCGGTAGTCGGCCGGGTTGTGTTCGCTTCCAGCTACACTTTTCTCTACACTGCAGAGGATGCGTCGAGGATTGTGGCGTGTCTGAGCTATGTGGTGTGGGCTATTAGTTTATTGAAATAAATACGAAAGCATTTTGCGTTTAAATCTAAACGAAACTGATTTTAAAACAGCCTCCTGAATACACTACATTTTACGTACGCGCGCACCACACGGATCGTTCTTAAATTGAGATCTTTACTTATGCGTGGTAGTCTTTGATTAGGATTGCACAGAGTTAGATTTCACACACGCACGCACAAAGACAGTGCGCACGCTTTCCAGACAATGTTCAGTAAATGTTGAACAAATATGAATCACACAATGTTGGACGTCAGTAAAATTAACTTGCGCTGAACAGCCATTTGGAAATGATGCACACCGAATAGCTGCGGCGGCGGTTTCTGTATTTCTGTTTTATGGTTTTACAAACAATAAACGTGAAAGAAAGGAGAGAGACAGAAGAGTGACGGATCAATAAATAAGTAGATTGGCAGATCAATAATACTGTTAACCATCCCTTAAAGTAACAAGTTTTCACCCACGAGTTGTGTTTTATGTTGAAATCTCTGAGCTTGATCACTAAATCATCACATAAGACACTGAGAGTAGAATAAACCATATATGATCCATCACCTAGTGAAGCCATTTCTCTACAGTGAGTTCTCCATTGGAACACTGAAACCGCATATCCTCACATCCCTCCACACACAAACAGGCGCGCGCGCGCACACACACACACACACACACTAGGTCAATGTTTTAAAATAGATGCCACTGTTAAAATGAACTTTTTTCCTACTAATTTGAATACCAGAATGCTGAAGTTCATAAAATTCAGATTTCTCTCATGTAGGTGGGCCCACTTTCTTTTCACCCAGAATTCCATTTGGCTGTTTAGCTTAATTGACACCTTGAAGCCATCTGGTAATTATCCCAAACCAAGGAATAGTTCAACATCACTGATACTAGCTGCACATCACTGAAATACATTGTTCTGCAGTGTGTTCTTGTTGGTTTGTTGTTGGTTGTGTTCTAAAATTCAGTTGTCTGTTCTCATCTGCATAAGCACTCTGCGTTTTGGGAGTACGCGGCCTGCGTGTGCTCTGGCGGCCTGCGTGTGCTCTGGACGGCCGCTGTGTCCCAGGCGCTTTGCTCAGGCTCCCAGAGCCCTGGCTAGAGTGTCACACACACTGTGCTCCTGGCTAGAGTGTCACACACACTGTGCTCCTGGCTAGAGTGTCACACACACTGTGCTCCTGGTTTTCTTAACCGTTGGCTGTCTGGTCAGCACGTCTTCTTAGCCAGTAATGCCTGTGTTCCCAGGCGAGCCGTGGAATTCCGACTGCGGACCCGTGCCATCCTGGATTCTCCCAGAGCTTCTACACCGTGTTCCTCTCACGGAATACACTACAAGGACGGAGCATTCTGAAAAGTAAGAACCTGCTGTACTTTTAACGAGTCAGGCATGTGCGCGTGTGTGCGCGCGTCTGTGTGTGTCCGTCTGTGTGCGCGCGTCTGTGTGTGTCCGTCTGTGTGCGCGCGCGTGTCTGCGTCTGTGTGTGTCTGCGTCTGTGTGTGTCTGCGTCTGTGTGTGTCTGCGTCTGTGTGTGTCTGTTTGTGTGTGTCTGTCTGTGCGTGTCTGCGTCTGTGTGTGTCTGTCTGTGCGTGTCTGCGTCTGTGTCTGTCTGTGCGCGCGTGCGTCTGTGTGTGTCTGTCTGTGCGCGCGTGCGTCTGTGTGTGTCTGTCTGTGCGC
>JAOXYF010000019.1:4523066-4533150 GCA_028565775.1 Sternarchorhynchus goeldii
GTCTGTCTGTGCGTGTCTGCGTCTGTGTGTGTCTGTCTGTGCGCGCGTGCGTCTGTGTGTCTGTCTGTGCGCGCGTGCGTCTGTGTGTGTCTGTCTGTGCGCGCGTGAGCGCGTGCGTCTGTGCGCGTGTCTGCGTCTGTGTGTGTGTGTCTGCGTGTGTGTGTGCTCTCATTTCAGCTGGCATGTCTTCGTCTGTGTCCTTCACAGAGCTTTCTGCAACAGGTCTGTGTTTTTGCATGTGTTTGCTTTTCCTGTTGTCTCTCTGCCTGTCTCGCCTTTTCTGTGTCTCGCCCCCCTCTCTCTCCTCCTCTCTCCCTTTCTCCCTCCCTCCCTTCCTCCTTCCCTCCCTTCCTCTCTCTCTGTACTGGCATCCACTTAAAGCCATTGTCATATCTTTCGCTCCGAGCGTACTGTATATTGTGCATGTGTTGTTGGTGGATGTCGCCGAGTTCCTGGTTGAAGAAAATCTCTGCTGCTGATTTGAGTGTTCAACGCTGGTGTCAGGGCACTCTGACTCGTGTTTTTTCGTGTGCTCTGCACTGTTGCAGAGAACGAAAGCCCGTGTAGGTGCACCAATATACAGCATGAATAAAGGGTCTCTCTGCTGCTGATCACAATGAAGATGCATGTAATTCTTCTTTAATTAGATTATCAGGCAAAAGAAGGTTTTGTCTGGAAAAAAAATCCACAATTAAATGAGCACTTCAGTGCCATGGCTAGCTTTATAAGAGCAATTTAAATTTTGCGTTAATATCATGCTGTGTATATTTGCTGGTGAATTGCCCCCCCCCCCAATATCCTTGATGTCCTGGGTGTAATACAGTTGCTCTGGTTCTCTTCCTTCTTTTCAGTAAGACTCCAGCCTTCCATTATTCGCCCAGACTCTTTTCACAGCAGAGCCTCTATTGTGCTGGGATGTGTTGTCCCAGTAACAGTGCAGTGAGCTTTATTTTTTGGTTTTGCTATGAAAAGAGAAGAGAATAAATTTAAAGGAAATAAAGAGAATAAAGAAAAGACTGGCATTTGTAATGGTGTATGCAAAACTTTCCAAAGTAATTATGGGTTCTGCCATCCATTATGGAATCAATTTATATCTTGAGCCATGCTGAAACTTTGAAAATAACTCTTACTGCTGAAATGAACTGATGTGTGCTAGTCTCCGTGGGTGTGGGCTATGTCTGAGAATAGTTTACTCTTCTGTGCTGGTGTTGAAACGCTTCTTGTTTGCACTGTTTTGGGATCAGGTTAATTGGTCTAGATCATAACCATTTCCATCATCAAAGAATGACAGAACAGACCTCAGGTTAGACTGAAAACAGGACATCTACAAATGCTGCTTCAGACTTTGTAAGGACCTGATTTCATGTAGTTTGATGACAAATGGTGCTATAGCGAAGGTCCTGCGGGAAAATATAAAAATGTGTTGTGTTGCCAAGAGATTTGTTTAGAGACCTTCACGAGGCATCTGTCTGGACTGCTTGTGTATGTTTCAGTGTTATTTTTCTGAATCCTGTTAATGAGTCTGTGAATTTTGGTGGAATATTTTGCAGAACAGTCAGTGAAAGGGATATTGATGTTTGTGCTACACTCTTCAGAAAGTGAAATAATCAATAATTTTGTTTGCCATGCCTATGGATACTCTATTTCTAGTGCTGGCACGTGCAATCTCTAATACTCCCTTTGTTCTCTGTGTAAAGTGGGTGCCTGACCTCAAAACCTGCAGCGCTATGTTTCTACACAGCTACTCCTACTTCTGTAGGGAAATTTTCGGCTGCAGCGTTTTAGACTAGGCCACTCCAATCTCTGATTAATGTGTGGAAGCTCATCTGGGGTAAGGAAGATGTTTTTAGGGGAGGGACAGTAGATAATAGGGAAGCTGCAGTATTATTCGTGCTGCATAACCCAGAAGCGTCACAGGGGAAAGTAATGGGGCCGGTGGTGTTTGTGAGAAAGCAAGCCTGGACCAGAGAGCTCCAGAAGGAACCCAGAGTGGCACTGGAGAAGTGCTTGGCTCAGTGATTCTCAGTCCCCATGCACTTGATATTTTTGTTTGCCCTGCAGTAATAATCTCTGATTCAAGTTATTGGGTAAATATGAAGCTCTTTATGAGATGTGTCAGGTTTGGACAGAACAAACCCAGAAACGGACCATGCACACTGCCACGATCCATGACTCCGGCTTCTAGAACATGCTGGAGGGTTTAGCGTGTGTGTCACTGCGATGGGGCAGTATCTGGAACAGCTTAGCTGCCTTGTGTGGGGGACAGAGAGCTTCTTGTTGTTCTTCACTGACTGCCGAGTGGGGGACCTTTTTAGCCAATTGAAGTCATGTGGACGGAATGGGAAATGACTCCCTACTGCCCACAGCTTGGGGTCAGGGTTCCTGTTGAGCTGTTTGGAACTCATTTGCCTAATGTATTCTGGGGATTTATTTCTGTGTGTGCATGTCAAAATGCAGAATGCAAATTGTGTTGATTCTACAGCTCCACTTGCCTGTTTTTTTTTTTCCCCCTGTTCTCCTTCAGACTAGTGGAACTCCTTCAGACTAGTGGAACTCCTTCAGACTAGTGTAACTCCTTCAGACTAGTGTAACTCCTTCAGACTAGTGTAACTCCTTCAGACTAGTGGAACTCCTTCAGACTAGTGGAACTCCTTCAGACTAGTGTCCACCCCTGCAGCAGGTACATAAGTTGTACAGGTATGTATAGCTGTGTTGGGGTGTGGCAGGTGCAATCAGACACCTGTTATGTTTTTAAGGAGTAGAAATCATGTCCCCCTGGTTCCTGCTGTTCACATGCTGCCAGCCCAGCCTCAGGTGAGTTGCCTCTGGCAGTTGGTGTTACTCTGAACAGCTCAGTGCAATTTGGGGTAAACGGGCCCTTCTGTAGTCAGACACACTGTTGTCGCTCTGCGTTTTCTTGTCAAGGCAGACATACATTTTGCTCTTTTTTTTGTAGGCCATTAAAAATGTTGGGTCCTGTTTTCTCAAAGCTGGATTTCACCCACCTGAAGTAATTGGACATCATGAACCTGGCGATATGTTATTCAACAGGTGTCTGTGCGTTTTCAACACTAGTGTGTGTGTGTGTGTGTGTGTGTGTGTGTGTGTGTGTGTGTGTGTGTGTGTGTGCGCGCTCTGTTGTCTTCATTTCACCGGAAGGTCCCCCGCAGGTCCGTTCCAACACACGCCAACACCTGCTATCACCCTAATGACTGTTCTGAATCTGATGCATGGCGCCTTTAACTCTAGCGTGTGGAGGCGGCCAGACACTGAGGCATAGGCTTCGCTCGGTGCCAAGGGCCCTGTGCTGGGTAGGAATAAATCTTGGGGTTTGTGTGTGTGTGTGGGGGGGGTATTCCGCTGATTGCACATTGGCGTGTAAAGCATCACCTTTTTCGAAGAGCCGGGCAAGGCCCCTTGGGGGGAGGGAGAGAGAGAGAGAGAGAGAGGGGGGGGGATATGTGTGTGGGGGAAGGGGGTAGAGGCAGCAGCCACTTTAGGATAAATTGATTTGAGCTGCACTTCCTCTCTCCTGGCTAGTGACTCTTAAAGGCTGCTGTCAGGATGTGTTGAGAAGAACATCAGTGATGCTTTTCACCACTTAACCCCTAGAGTACCTGCTACTGCACTGCTGGAGTATGGAGGTCAATAACTTCAGCCGTTAGTTCAATGCCAGGCCGTTTTCAGCCTTAATTAATTGTGCATG
This sequence comes from Sternarchorhynchus goeldii, assembly GCA_028565775.1. Taxonomy (NCBI): domain Eukaryota; kingdom Metazoa; phylum Chordata; class Actinopteri; order Gymnotiformes; family Apteronotidae; genus Sternarchorhynchus; species Sternarchorhynchus goeldii. The sequence continues at coordinate 4,526,773 of JAOXYF010000019.1, forward strand.
TATAATTTAGATGTTGCAAGTTTTCCATCTTGGGACTGAAGAAGGTAACATTTCTTGTTGGGCTTGCTGGACATTGTTAGGATATTCTTCTTTGTAATGTACCTTGACCTGACTTAACTGTCTAGGTGAAAGGAAAAATGGTCCATTCCTTTCTGATGTCTCCATGTTACCAGGAGCAAGAGCCCACATGTGAGACAAAACAACCCACGAGATGCATCTACTCTCCTTCTCCTTCTCCTCTCTCTTTCTCTCTTTCCCTCTCTTTCCCTCCCTCGACCGACACCCCCACCTTGCCATGCCTACAGTGTCCTCATTAGTCAGGTAACACTTCTCTCTCGGAGGCTGAAGTCTTCGTTGTCACCTCCCATGGTTCCAGCTTCTCAGAGATGCTCATTAGAATGACACTGCTGTCGGCTCTATTTCCCTCGCCGTACGTTAACACGGCGGGGTTAAAGGACGTTTGCACCTCAAGAGGCTCGTGCAGGAGAGGTCAGTGCGTTTGTCTCAGCCTGTTGTTGTCTTGGACGTCGCTTGCCAGCGCTTCCCGGTTTACCATCCCTAACAAGCCAATGGGAATGGAGCTCGTGAGAACGAGAATGTCCTATCCACACATTCAGCCATGAGAACCTGTCGTTATATGTACATCAGTTGCAAAGTTCTGCCAAGTTTAAATTGATTTCTTGGTTGAATAATGACCATGTTCAGACTGAACAGGTCTGCTCGAAATGAGCAAATCAAAGATGGTGTCACTTCCATCATTAAATATTAATCCGGTGCACTGTGAAACGGCTGAAACTCATCATTGCTCACCGGGGTTCTGAGGTTGTTCCTGGAACCTGGCAAACTTTGCATCTTAATCAGCATGACGACGACTTGCTCTACATGGCCAATTATTTTCTGAACACTTTGATAGGCGTTGCCTTCTATCAAACCAAAGTAACCAAACATGGCTGGTATTGTAGCTAGTTCGCAGTAACTGAATAATATCTGGTGGATGTAGGGTGTATTAGTGCTCATTAAGAAATGGATAAACAGACAGATGCTTTTGTATATAAAAAAAGAGCATCAACATTCAGAGATTTTGGGTCTATTTACAAAAACCTACATTACAAATTTGTCTTTAGAAAATTCTCCTGGATGTTTCTCAAAAGTATACCTGCACTCTTGGGTTAAAATGATAAATTCTGGGAAAGCTTAATAAAAGTTAGAATGACCCAGTATTTCCTTTGGATAAAGCCAAGGCTAAAACAGCTATTGATATTCAGAAGAAGCTATTCAACACACTCCTGCAAAGTCTTTTGGATGCTCCTATTGAGTCAGTTATTTAAACAGCCGCTCGTACATGAGGTCAGTGGGTTTCTGTAAACTTGTTCCCTTTTCTTCTCTATCTCTTTTGACCTTCACCTCACACATAATTGTGTTTTATCAAGCCACAGTCTTATAGCAGCTGAATTCATAACGGGCTTTTCTGTCGGTTCCAGACATTCCACCTTTTATTTTCTGTCTGTTTATGTCGACTGTCTGCGTGAGCATTTCCATGTCAACCGCCCCAAGAAAGCACAGAGTCCCGGTTCTCCCTGCTATGTTCTTCCCACCAAAGTCCAGGTGCTTTATTTCTTTCTTTCTGTGTTGTAGCATCCAGCTCAGTATGTATATACTGTACATAATAATATCAGCATTTAAAAGGAACCTGCACACAAGACATTTTTAAGTGCAAATACCAAAAAAAAATTTCAAATGTAAAGTCCAAAATGTGTTTGCTTTAGCAAACGCAAAATTAAAGAACTGGTGGGAAAAAAAAATAAGCGAATATTGTATCCCTTCAGTGTGTCTTCAGCACTCCACACGCTGGAGTATAGAGTAAACTCTTCAGCACGCCACACGCTGGAGTATAGAGTAAACTCTTCAGCACGCCACACGCTGGAGTATAGAGTAAACTCTTCAGCACGCCACACGCTGGAGTACAGAGTAAACCACATCAGAAATGCACAGTACGTTATGCACCTTTTTTTATTTTTTATTTTTTTGCAACCAAAATGCATAAAGGCGAGATGTGCATCACTTTATGCTTTAGAACGCTCTCCATATGGATGAGTGTGTACCTTCCACCTGTGTCGGAGTCGTTTGCACACCTGCCGGCGTCCTCTCCGAGCCCTGCGGCTCTGTTTTAATTACTCCCTCCTTCAGCTCCGTCGCACTATCAGGACACCGATCCTGAACAGCTGCGAGTCTCCGGGTTCGCCTCGCCTGCTGGGTGGCGGCAGTGGAGGCGGCGGCGAATGGTATGGCAGGATGACGGGGAGAGGCGGGGCTTTGTGCTCATAGTGCATGGACCTGCATTTACCCCTCTGTGTAGTCTCTTCTTCTTTCTCTCCTCTTTCCCTATCTGTCTTTGTCTCCCCTTCTCTCGCTCTTTCTCTCTCTCTCTCGCTCTCTCTTTCTCTCTTGCTCTCTCTCTCTCTCTTGCGCTCTCTCTCTCTCCCTCTCTTTCTCTCGCTCTTTCTCTCTCTCCCTCTTTCTCCCTCGCACTCTCTCTCTCTCTCTCCCTCTCTCTCTCCACTCTGATTTACTCAGATCAGCCTGTACTTTCAAAAAGACTCTGGCAGCAGCAGGGAAATGGGTTGACATGTGAGATATAGCTGTTGGACATCATGTGTTTATCCTGTTTGTATGCGCAAGTATTTCAGAGAACACACACACAAACACACACATGTTGGGATGCTTGGATTACCTCTGTGTCAGTTTGCAATGACTGACAGGAGCCAGAGGAGCACGAAGCATCTCTCCATTGACTAGGTGTTTATTGTAAATTAAAGGATTACAGAGAAACCTAGTAAACCAGTCGCCTTTCACATGCTTCATTAGAGTGAACAGGACGGAGAGTGAATGACTGATGGAGGGAGGGAGGGAGGGAGAGAGAGAGAGAGAGAGAGAGATAGAAAGAGAGAGACTCCAAATTATTGGATCTTAAACCCCATAAGAAAAGGCTAGGAAAGAAAATGAAGTCAGAGGCCAGGGACTCAAGAAGCATTGGAAAGGCCTGCTGATCCGTGTGTGTGTGTGTGAGAGAGAGAGAGTGTGTGAGTGAGACTGACTGACAGACAGATAAATATGGAGAGGCCAGGTTTTGTCATTGGAATATTATTCTAAGGTAAAGGCTTTGAAGGGGCAGTGAGTGAATCACACACATGCATGTCCAGCCTGGTGCTTTACTTACACTTGTCTCATTTCTGCCTGGTGTGAAGTTGTAGAGCATCCGGAGTGTCTGAAAAAGGAAGATGTAAATGGAGAGTCTAACCGCGAGCCATCTCATTATCAGAACTGGGGCTGCATTTCTGAAAATAGACGTCTATTTGCTCTTTGTCTGTGAGAAACGTCACATCCACGGGACCACATTGAATGCTTCCTACATCATCTTCATCCGGTTCGTGACTCACCTCTTTAATTTAGTTATTTTATTGGTTATAAAGGGCTGGCTCATGTATTTTTACAGAAACGTAACCTTCAAATGCACCTGGGGTAGAGAGGAGACGTTTTACTGTGCGAGACGTTGAAGAACAAATCAATACAGCCTAGTTTCACTGAGGTAGCAGAACATTCTTTGTAAGCACATTGACACTCACTTCTGAAAAAAATAGCAGGTTTATTTTCTGCAGCCCCCCCCCCCCTCCTGTGTGTGTGTGTGTGTGTGTGTGTGTGTGTGTGTGTGTGTGTGTGTGTGTGTGTGTCTTTATATATACAATGTATTCAGAATTGCAGTGAAGTATACAGTTTCCAAAGAAACATATATATATATATACACACACACAAAGGGAAGGCAAGAGGGCAATTATAATAGAGCACACGCCCCACACATGAGACAAAACCATCAATAACATGAGACATCAAAGATACGCTCGTCAAGAGTGAGATAAACGATGATTCAGATAATAACTGTGGTACTGTAGCCTGCAACCACTCTAGATGTGCTACACGTGTTTCTTAACACAGCCACTAATAACTGCCAAAAGAGGCTCAATGGTCATCACCCAGTTCTCCACACTGCAGGAGCTGTCGACTGTGTTTTGCGCGAGAGATGTCATCAGTTTTAATCAAGAGAAGGCTTTCTGATTGTTTTATTGAACACTTTTGGACCATCAGAATTAGGGATTTGTCGTTTCCAGTGGCGAGGTATGTTAACACGAATGTATAATTATAATTATGACACATTCTGTTTGCATTGCTGGTTGTTATGGCAGCGTCGATCTACATTCTCTGAACTTTAGAACCCCATGGAATGGATGGTATGATTTTAACATCAGCTTTTCCTAACAAAACTGGTTCTTCCTCGTACAAAATCAGAAGCACTTTTCTTGCACAGCTGGTGAAGGGCCTCTGTCCAAAAAGTCCTGTTTTTCTGGAAACCTTGTGCTTTTTACTACATAGTGACCCTACATCCATATCTGTAATTGGACACCAAAAATGCTTCACAGGGAAGCCATGGAAGGCATTTGCTGGAAAATAAGAGGCAGCTAAGCTGTGTGTGTTTGTGCCCCATCAAAGGCTCCAACGGTTCTTCAGAATTTGTGCGAGATGCCTCCTGAATGCCAGCCATCCACAGTCACTTTTGTACAAGCCTTGTGACTTTGCGGTTGCTGCGGGAGTCTTCAGGCCTTTATGTGCTGGTGAATTGTCTTCTGGGGCCGCGGTGGGCGAACGCACGGCCTTTGACTGCTAAGCTCCAGCCCTCGGAGAGACTAACACACAGCGCCCGCCTCAAATGGATCCATTCAGAATTCAGCACGTCTGGACAAAACCGCATTATTGCCTTATACAGCACTTCCATATGAAAAGATGTAAAAATCTGCAAACAGACGCTGAACTGCTGTTATATACATACATACATTCTTGGTTTATTTATTTACAATCATGAACGCTGTCAACAAAATGAAGCACTGAGGTGTGCAGTAGAACATGAAAAGAAATGAAAAGTGTGTTTGGGGAGATGATGCATTTTTGAATGCCCTGTGTTGAAGACTGTGTTGCTCAACAGGCTCCACAATGCCTGTGTGTTCACTCTCCAAAACCCTGAAGCAGAACTTCTCAGACCACTGGGCTTTGATTGCAGTACATTTTCCCATATCAACCTCAGCACTGACAGCCTGCTCTTATGTGAGTGTAGCTCCCACTGTGGTGTGAAGTCTCACTTGCATGCGAGAAGAATCTTTAACCTCTTCTCTATCGGGCCAAGTGATTGCAGTATGGAACACAGCCCTGGAAGTGGAGTAAGTAATCCTGTCTTGTTTCAAAAACAGCCCTGTCTTTGGATACTGTTTGCACAGGTCCTATCGATTCTGACAGTGGATACATGGTTGCTATCACTGAGTGGGTTTTGGTTTCTTATCCAGCCTGAAACGGATTCTGCGCGCGTGTGTGTGTGTGTGTGTGTGTGTGTGTGTGTGTGTGTGTGTGTGTTTACAGCTACAAGAGTGAGCATAGCGCACAAAACAATACAAACGATGACTCCGCATATCAAAACTAAGTCGGTAACCCTCCTAGCCTCTTTTCCACAGTCTGCAAAATGGCTTTGTCCTTAAAGTTCAACTGTAATGGAAGAGAATCACAAAGCTTGGGCTGAAAGGGAACAGGCTGAAAATAAGTGGTGGTGGCGGGTTTAGCGGGTGCCAGGGTCCACTCAGGCCGGGCCTCAGTGCTTACACTCGCTTTGCTACGTGAGGAAACCGCCCCTCGACAGATGAACTGAGCCGGTGTGTGGACAGCTGGTAGAGCGGCACAATCTAGCAGTCTGACAGAGCAACATGGGACTTTTATTGTGAAGAGATTCTTGTTGGTTTAAAAAAAAAAAAAAAAAAAAAAAAAAATCTCTAATATCTAAAAAATATTTTAATATTATTCACAACAGTTTTTTTCTGTCATAATTGGTCACTCTCAGGAGGGGAGTGGAGATGTCAGATAAACGTTTCAGTATTAGGAGTGGGCAGTTGTAATATACATAGCATTCACAAAACAAGCAACTGCTTAACATCGCTACAGTGAAATGTCAACTCATGCCTGTAGTCAACATTTAAACAACTGTTTTAGCACAATTTATATATGTCACAGTCACAGCCAGGAGCAGTAATCTGCCTGTGTCTTGCAGCCCCTATGGAGCAAGTCTCTCTCTCACTCACACACACACACACACACAGACACACACAGACACACACAGACAGCCCCTAAAGAGCTACATGGTTAAGCCCCTGTCACGGTACCTGTGAAGGTTCTGCATTTGAGTTTGAAGAGAAAGTCTCCTACATTTGCACTCTCCCTCCCTCCCTCCTCTCTCGCTCTCTCTCTCTCTCTCTCCCTCCCTCCCTCCTCTCTTGCGCTCTCTCTCTC
>JAOXYF010000019.1:4571234-4585940 GCA_028565775.1 Sternarchorhynchus goeldii
GTGTGTGTGTGTGTGTGTGTGTGTGTGTGTGTGTGTGTGTGTGTGTGTGTGTGTGTGTGTGTGTGTGTGTTTGCTCTGAATCAAAAATAGCTGATTCAGCTCATCAGATAATTGAGCTCTTCACGAGCTAAGGCTGTTTAAACCGAAGCCAATCAGTGTTGAAACACGCACATGTGGCACTGGTAACCACTGGGTTAGTGTACATAAAAAATGCAATGTCAGACTTCTGCAAGAACATTCACATTTACAAATCTAAGAATGGCCCCCTTTCCACCAGAACCACTGCAATCATGGGAAAGAGAGCGAGAGAATCTTCAGAAGGACCTGTGTGATTGGTGGTGTTTAGTACTGGACATGATGTTGACTGGTCAGAAGTGCAGCTGCGTCTCTGCCGCCTCACTGGACCCTTCCTGTCCAATCCTGATGCAGCATAGACTCTTCCTCTCTACACATGCAGTTTCAAAGAGAGAGAGAGAGAGAGAGAGGAGGGAGAGAAAAAGAGAGAGAGAAGAGGGAATGGGAGGGGTTGAAGCTGGTGGTCCCACTGGGCTCTCTAATAATGAATTCATCCTTATTGATCTGGTGGTTCTATCCGGTCTCAGGCTGTGGTAGTGGGAGGGGCCAGTGCTGGGAGGCGGGACTGCAAGAGTCTACCTGCGTATGCAAGCATGTGGCATGTCACCACGAGAGAGGAGGCCAAGGTTAGGACATATTTAGTCATCACTTAATTCCTCCAGTGGATTATGCTGTACCAAGAGTCAGGTTTGTTTGCATTCACAGACAACTTCCATTCCGTCTGTCTCACTCTCTAATGGTCTCTAAAGGTCACCCCGTCTCTCACACACACACACACACACACACACACACACACAGATGGCCACGTTACTTACATATTTGACACTGGAAACAGTTTATGAGGTACCAGGAATTGTCAGGTGTTTCACTGAAAATGCTTTTAAAACCCCAGCAGTTTTTGCAGTTGAAAGAAGAAATGGCTGGTTTAGAGAACGATTGCTCTCGGTTAACATTTAGCTTTTCCCCCAACCAGTGGAGGTGTTTCATTGGCCCTCATTCACTCCAGCCTCAGTACTAGGATCAAAGGAAAATGTATGAATGTTTGTTTAAATGTCTTTTGTATTCTTTATTTAAAAATATATATTTGGATGCAGAACAGGCTTTCATGGCTTTGTGGAAACATTGCTTTAGTCTTTTTAGCAGTGGATTAACTACATGATTAATAATTAATCAGAAACATCTTATCAGTGAAATACCTGTGAGACCCTTTAGTAAATGTTTGCTGTGATGGTACATCTCTGCTCTTAGCACTGTCACTACATGCTTTTGGTATGAAGTAGTGTGTTAAATGGAAGAGATTGTACATTCCAGCAAACAGTCCAGTTTAGCTCTGTCTTCTCCGGGCGCTGTGTTGGATACACCTGCTCTCCAGGTCTAGCACAGGTGTAGGATCTCAGACGGGCACAGGTGTAGCCTGTAGCCCGTCTGCCAGGCTTGCAGTTTGTCAGCAAGCCCCTCCCACTCTCCTCAGTGTTGGCTGTCTGATCACGCCGTCCAATCAGGCTGCAGGGTGGTGGCGCCGAGAGACTGGCGGGTGTTTTTCACAGCTGGCTTGAGATCAGACTCGAGATTCTGAGGTCAGAGGTCATCAGAGTGATGGAAGACAGGACAGTTTGCGCGTGACAGCTTGTCAGCTGTGTAACCTAAGAGTTAGATGTTTCTAATGATGCAGCTAGTGAAGCGATACTTGCTAAAGTAATTGTCTAATTGCTGTGTTCACCACCAGTGTGCTTGGTTTCACGTGTGCTTGGTTTCACGTGTGCTAGCACACGTGACAGTTGATGTAACTTTCAACTCAGTGCGTCATCCTGCGTAACATCTGGATTTACTGTGCTGCGTGGAGTCAATCTTGATGTTTGTGCAAACTAAACTCGAAGGAAATGTTTGCTTAGTTACACTTGCACACGCGCACACACACACACAAACACACAAACACACACACACACACACACACACACACACACACACACACACACAAGGACATGCACAGAAAGAAAGAGAGACTCTTCTGCATTGTTATATGGTTTGCTCGGGAAATTGGCTTACTTGCACTTGAATTATTCAAAAATATAACTTTGAACTCAGATGTATTGGCCTGTGAGTACATCTTACTGAATCGGAAACATCTTACTGAATTGGAAAAATACGTGATTCTTGAGATGCGCAAACATTTCATTAGTAATTTCATCAGCCTGAATTTATACAGCTGCAACATAATTTAGTTTAGATATGAATGAAGTCATAAATAAGTCAGTGATGCCAAACGTATTCCTATGTGTAACCTTATGCACTTATAACCAATAAGAGTTGCAATCATGGGACTGCCCCCTACTGGCTGCATAGGTGAACCGCATACATAGTGTCTTTAGTACTTTCTTTATATAGACTGACATTTTTTCTATTTAGGTCAAATTACTGTTTACAATTGAAACTATCCTGTTGTGATGGATTTGTACTTACTATATATATATATATCTACAAGAATAGGTAACAAAAAAAGTCAAATAAAACTGGAAAAAATACATTGCATTATAAAATATCCGTTTTAAGTTTTTGTGTGTGCATGTGTACATGTACATGTGTATGTGTGTGTGCACGCGAGAGAGAGTGTGTTTGTGTGTGTGTTTGAGTGTTTGAGTGTTGCATAGTCCGATGGGAAGCCTTCAGATCCCTGAGCTGAGGTGCTCACAGAGAAAGATGAAGCTGTCATTTTGGCTGCGAGGAATGTCAGGACCGCCACTTCAAAGAGCTCTGCGGCGGAAGCGTCAGCTCCGACAGCTTGCTGGTCTCCCCAGAGCCTTTTAGGAAATGCTTTCAAATCTGGCACTTGGAATCTGGTGCTTGGAATCTGGTGTTTGCGTATTTTCACACTTGGAAGCATCTGTGCTGCAGGACCCAAAGATGGTAAAGGAAATACAGTGAGAGCTGCACTGAGCAGCTTCAAGATGAATGAGGTTTGGTTCTTCTGCTCAAAACTTGTGATACCGAAATAATCCAGAGGATTAATTTTTTTTTTATTATTTCCTATTCATCAGGGCTAGCAAGTATAATTACTGCTCTCAGCATATATACCATGGCTCAGTTCTTCTTAATGATGTGCCTTTTACGTAGAGAAGTTCACTCTCTCCTAGGTCCAACTTGTCATTCATAGGTGAGAGAGAGATTTTTTTGTCTGTTTCCCCAAACATGATGCTGTTGATTTTTTGTGCACCACTTTCATATTTGCATGCAGTTAATTTCAGGGTGGTGAGTTTGTTTAATCATCTTGAGAAATCCTGGACCAGTGACACATGAACCGAGTTCGAGGGAAACAGCTGTTTCTCTCCTTCCCATCTACCAGCCCAATCTGTTGCTTCGTTGAAAAGCAACTTTCATTTTCCTTTGACTTTGCTTTTTTCTCAGTAGCTGGTTTCTTAACTCTCTCTCTCTCTCATTTCAGAATCTTCCAGTTTTAATTGTACTGTCAAGGCTGAGGAAAATGAGAGTGAACACAGTTCTGGATAAACACGGGTGTGTTCTGAGGTCTAAACATCACCACATTCGCTGGTCTCCACCTTCCATCTCTAAACCTCCAATTATCTCTGCAGGTCTGCTGATTAAAGCCCTTCAGATGAGGCTTGATGTGATGGGAGCAAAACCCTGGAAAAAAAAAAGTCGAAATCTGCCTCTTTCTTGCTTTTCGTCTCTTCCTCCTCTGTTTTCTGTGACCTGGAGGTCATCGTGTTGAATAACTACCTTTTTCAATTCATTCTGTACAGATGCAGTCAGCGAATGTTCTTTTCTGGAAATGCTCTGTGGGGCCTGGTTGGAGAGACAGAGGAATATCCTCTTCCAGCTGCAGGGGTTTGCACAGAGAGGACCTGAGCACACTCCCTGTGCTGGGTGGATCAGGGAGCTGATGGGTGTTCAGCCCACGGGTGGAGGGAGTGTTTTTCTGCCCAGCATCCTGCACTTGGAGTTTTGTTTATTACTCTCCACTTGTCTTACCTTTGTTTGGTGGGTCTGGTTCAGGGAAACATTCTGAGCATCCATGGCTGGGTGAGGAGCTGAGGACACCTCCGCATGCTCTCCCTCTCTCTCGTTCTCTCTCTCTCTCCCTCCCTCTCCCTCCATTCTTGTTCTTCCAGTCCACCTTATTCTGTCCTGTGCATTAAAGTCACAGAAGTGCCTTCTGGGCTTTTGGCTTCGTTCAGCACTAAATGATGGAAGAGAAGCCTCTCCCTCTCCTTCCAAGTTAAAGAATTACAGCAGCACTTTGGACGTGAGAAGACAAGCCCTCACCCACACCAACTTCTTGCTTGTCTTTTTGTGTGTGCATGAGTGGGTGCAGAAGTTTTTCGCGCTGACGTCTCTATCAGAGCCTTTCATACGCCTTTCCGAGCACAAGACCTCATTCAGTGCAACGCCCTGTATCAGTGTCTCATCCAGTGCTGCACCCAACCCCCGATGCTCCTGCTTGTCATCTCCACCCACTGTCCTCCACCAGCCATGAGACAGCACCCAGTGTCTAGGCGACCACAGCTGCACTGGTTCTCTGGCATGAGTCATGACTCCTCTGGGGAGGGCACCTCCTCCTGAGAGACCCCCCAGAACCCTTAAAGGGTCTCGCGGCAGGCTCTCGGACGAGGGCTGGTGGGGTCTAACGGAGCGGACAGAAGTACGGGGGGAGGACCCTGTTCTGTGCCCCTCCCCCGCAGGGACTGATCCATGCTGTTTAAGCTTGAATAGGCCTCTCTGAGACGTCACTGTCCATACTGAGATATGGAATATAAACTCCAGTAGGACTGATAATGTCCTTTTGCTGGCAGGCAGTAAATAGACTCCAGGTGAATGTGAATTGGTAATGCACGCTCTCTCTCTCTCTCTTTCTTTCTCTCTTTATCTGAGCCTGTCTCTCTCCCCTTCCTCTTTCTCTGGCTCCCTCTCTGCTCTCTCTCTTTATCCATCATATACACTTTCCTCTCTCTCTCTCTCTCTCTCTCTCCCAGGTTTTTCTCACACATGCATTTTTCTTCCTCTTTCTCCCTTTTCCCTCCCTCTCTCTCCCTTTCATAAACTCTCCATGGAGCAAGAGGCGGAGAGCTTGAGCCACACGTATCTTCCTCACGACAGTAGCCTGGTGCCTGTAGTGTGTGGAAGCTGTGCGATGTGTGTGTGGTTGGGTGAGGCTCTGTCTGTGCTAGCTCTTCTCTTTGCTTGGTTTCCTCTGGTTTTCCTTACATTATGTGTGTGTGAATGTAATTAGTGTGTCTATGTGCATGTGTGTATTCTTTAAAGCAGCAGTCTGTTCTTATATGTACACTTCCGATTTCCATGTGTTGGCAGAATATCTGTGCATGCTCTGAACCACTGTTCTTTTATAATGCAAATAAATATCACAGTGTACCCAAGAAATAACATTAGAATAAATATCACAGTGTACCCAAGAAATAACATTAGAATAAGTGTTTGTTAAATGTTGTGCTACAGAATTTATTAGCAGTTTTCCTCCCCCTCCCCTTATACCTTCATCCATGAATACATTTTCATGTGTGTTTGCTCATTCTGTGCGCACACTTGTCTGTGTGTGTGTGTGCGTGTGTGCTCACCTGTGTGCGTGCGTGTGCGTGTGTGCGTGCATGGATTTTGTGAGTGGATGTACAGTAGTGTTTACCTCTTTCCCCTGAGCTTCAGTCTCTCCCCACACGTTCACTAAGATGCAGCGGACTGGCTGGAGCCTGCAAGCACTTTTCCTTTTATCTCTCTCTCTCGTCCCTCGTTCCTGAGCAGCACCAGAGCTCTGCACTTTCATAAAACATCTGCCTGTACCCGGGACTGCCTGTAATCACTGGAGGGGAGTTTTACTCATGTTCCCTGCACATATTCAAACCAGAAAAACAGTGTGTAGGAGGGAGAGAGACACTGTTCTGCTACCAGCAGTTGTTGATAATTGCTCATTTTGAAGCAATTTGTATATGGATAAATGCATCTTTACGAACACAAATGTTCATATTCTGTCATTTTTAAAGATGTTACTGCATAGATTTAAGACTTTATCAAGTACTGAGCTAAATCACCGTAACAATAACTAATGAAAGGTTTTAATCTGGACTAGCTTTAATCGTGTGGAACACCGTTCAATCCCCTCCTTAACCCCGCCCAGCAGGCTCTGCTGATGACATCATGGGATGGTCACTGAAACCCACACTTGCTTATTGCGAAATGACACGGCACCAGCTGATGAGGTCACGACCCCGCTTCTGGAACAATCTGCGCCATGACAACAGCGTACCTGATCCTTGCGAGGAGATCCCTCTTCTCTGAATCGCTTTGTGCCATCAGCTCCTCTGAAACATCCCATAACCCCAGTCCTCGCAATAAAATTCTGCGCCATAAGGTCAGCGTACCCGTTTGACGCGTTTCAGCATTAATGTTAATGAGAAGGATGGATGCACTAATTCAGCACGTTAGCTGTGCAGGCATGTCCGTCTTGGGCTGCAAAAATAATGTGCTTACTTAAATACAAACACAGGACGCCAGATGGTCCGATCAGGACGGTCTCCTCATGGGCAGTTGATATTCCTCCGGTATTCACCATTCTGCTAGTGCGTCTAGCTGGTCTTTTTTCTGCTATGCGAGTTCCTATAAATGCAGAGGAGAAGGAATATTTTTACTGTAGAAGTATTTTGTAAGTGGAACTCGCCCGTGATAAGTGGGTGTTGCAGTGTCTGATGCAACGCTTGTACTGATGATCATTTAAAAGCCCCAGTTAAGAAATTCTGAAACATGACTGGCAGTTTGATGAATTTTTATTTTTATTTATTTTTATTTTTTTTTCTTTCCGAATTTCAACACAAGTTTGTCTTGAAGCCCTGTGGCCCAATGACTCCAAATCAGAGAGCAGAGAAGACAACGGAGGTGTGAAAACCTCTACATACCATAGTCTCTTCTCAACTCCACCACACACAGACTTTTTGCTCTGCTAAGTTTAGACAGCATCAAGGAGCCAATCACGTGCATTCGTGGTTATGGGGTAATACTGTGACCTTCACTGCACACGGCACGTCAACAGTAGAGTCCCGCAGTCCTGCAGCATTCCGAGAGCCGCCTGCCATTTTCACTGCCCACTGTGGCCGAGGCACTTCAAGGTGCTGAGGGGTTTTCAGTGCAAGAACCCACTTCCCGCATTACATCAGATGAATCAGATTAGTCCAGTATGAAAGTCATGCCGTATGTTGTGGATATATTCCAAAATCTAAACCAATCATAATGTAATATATTTTCAGTGTTATCTTTTGCTAGGTCTCTTCAGTCTTTAAAATCAGAGCTGATATTTGTCTTTGACATTTTCACTTTGCCATTTTTGCAGCTCATTTTGCAACCACCCTCTGGTTTATTCTTCGCAGGCAGTGGCTGTGCTTTGGTGCTAATTACTCCCAGCATGGGACTTCATTCTCCGTCATCCTCCTGTCAGTGGGGCTCCTTTACCTTGTCCAGTCCTGCAGCCAAGCAGGGTTACACTAGTGTCTTCCTACCTGGGCTTTTCAGATTTGTACTGGAGGCTTATTTGGTCTTATTTGGTCCTGATCTACGTCTTGGCCGGGTTTAGTTCCTTCTCAGCCCGGTGTCACCCCTGTCTCAGCATGGTCTTGTGCGGCTGGCTGCTCTCTGAGCCGCTCCAGGAACCGGTGTGAAAGCCCAGCTGGGGGAAATCACAGAATCACCACCTGATTGTCCCTCTGATGGAGGCCATTTGGACTCCAGCTCTACAGTGGGAAATTGAATTACCTTCACAATCAGTTTGCGCACACTGTGTGTGTGTGTGGGGGGGGGGGTCTGGTGTGTTTCTGTTGAAATGAAGGAGATTGTGAGACTCCTTTCTCACTGTTCAGATTCACTGTGTGTGTGTGTGTGTGTGTGCATGTGTTTGTGTGTGTGTGTGTGATTGCTGAAATTGCTGTGATTGTGCTCTCCTGTTCCCCCTGCCTACAGTGTGAAATCCTTCTTGCTCAGTTCATGCCGTTGTGTGGTTGCGTGTAACCATGTTAACCCTATAGGATATTAGCTCTGTCACACCCTGTTACAACTCCCTGACAGGGCTCTCTGGATGTCGGAGAGATGAAGTGCTGTCACAGGGACCTGATACCTGTGCTCCCAGCCAACTGATGCTGAGAGGAGGACTATTCCAAAGCCAGCATGTCCCACAGATATTACAGTCATCAGAATGAGGATTCTGGGTAGGCTGAGGTGAGAGGTCAGGCTGAGGTGAGAGGTCAGGAGGTATTTCTGGACTACTGTAAAGTTGTGAGTACCGGTATGAGAGGGGCGCGGTAAACCCATCTTAGAGTTTTAACTACGTAAGCCATCACTAACCTCATGGCCTTGGATAATGACCAGTCTGCATGTATAGGTTCTCAAATATAGATTACAGATTTGAAGCTGAGAATTGAAAGCAAGTGCTTTAAGCATGAAATAAGAAAACGGCATGGTTGAATCATCACCCTGCCGTCTCGCTCTTCCTTCATGGAAGCGGTCGTTGCCCGTGGCGATGCAGGCCTTCAGCAGAATCCTTCCACGTATTAAAGTCAGTAATATTTTGTTGTAGTTTGAGTCATTGTCCTTTGTTCTAATGAATTGAATGAAACATTCCACTTTCAATTACAAAGCTGGTGATGGGTTTTCATAAACAGACTGACTAATTAGTCATCATAGTATGAATTCCTTCCTTTTATGTGATGGAGAGAAACATGCTCCGGCTCTCTCTCTGTTCTACTCTTTTATGCTTTTGCAATATAAATAATGGATCTTTTCTGTTACGTTGTCTTTCTGTTACGTTGTCTAAGTTTGTCAGCCTGTTTTTGGTAGCCTGTTGATGCTCCTTCAGTGCACAATTATAGGTAGATCATGAATTATTCAGAGAGCATATGTGCTGTGTTCTTATTGATTGTAGACTGCTACTTTGTCATAAACCATCCTCCCACCTGTACGTTATAGTGTAATTACAATTAATTATACCGTGTGCCATTAAGCAGAATAATATTCGCACAGGAGAGTAAATGAATCAGAAACATCTTGTCTGTAAATGTAAAACTATTTCTACGGCACCGTCAGCACTCGTAACCGGTGAGCAGAATTCATGCAGCATGAGTTATGAAAAACACAACCAGCCAGAATCCACAGCGACGTTTTTTTGCTCTCCAAGGGAACATAAAGACGACTGTCTCTTCCTGGGTTTCTATATGCGCTGGCGTGTTTGTGTGTGTGTGTGTGTGTGTGTCAGGCTCATATATATGTGCTCTCAGAGCTCCCTTTCCCCAGGCAGTCTTGTGCTGGTGGATGGGTTTCACCATGGAAACATCAAACCTTTTTTCTGTATCTGTAGCGACGTTCATCCCCTCAGAAAAGCCATATGTAACCTATGAATCACGCTGCTTTTCTCTCTCATAAATTTCTGAGTATAATAATGTGATTCCTAATAAATAACTGTAGATGCTTTCTCTGGAAGCACCCTTGAGTCTATACCATAGTTTTAGTGAGGATTTATCATAGACTAAGCCCATTTTATGGCATCTTCTTACTAGAATCCATTTGATGGAGGAAACTGTCCATGTTGGCCAGGTGGGGTGGGAGAAGAACCTGATGCGAGCTGCAGGGCTATTGGCTGGTTGATAGAAGGACTCGAGCCAGAACCAACCGGAATTGGTTTCCGGGACCCCTGGAGCCAGAAATAAGGCAGAACATCAAGATCGATAAACGATAACAGCCGTGCCTCACCTGCTCAGCACACAAGGCTTTGGTAGTTGTTGTATGAAGGAAGAGAATCCTGATTGCTTAGAGGATGCAAATATGTATGCAGCCTTTTATTTGCTGTGCATGTGCAGGTACTGTGTACACGCGAGAGAACACGGACTCTTACATGTGACTTGGTGCAGTCCTGTTTGCTCTGAAAGCAAACTGGTGAGGAACAGCGTGAGATCCCTGCTAAAATGGCTTCATGAGGGAGGGGCCTGGCTATGACGGAACCTTAAATGAGCTGACATTGCTTAAAAACCCAGTGAAGAAAATCAAAAACACAACAAAAAAGTGTGAGAAAATATGAAAAAAACCCCCAAAAAAACACAAACACGTCAAAGGTTCTTTTAAGACAACGGAAGAAAAGAATCCTGAAGGCCACTTTGTTGGGAGAACCCATTCTAAGAATCCTAAGAATCCCGAGAACCCATTCTAAGAATCCTGACACTTCAAATCTTCAAAGCTCATCCTTGGCCTGGTTTAGTTATTCGTTGCTATTGTGTACATGAAGTTCTCTGCTGTAATCAGGCCATGCTGACGTGGTTGGGCAGATGTCACGGGTGTTACAGGTGGGGTAGGCAGGGGTGTTATCAGTGGGGTAGATCTCAGGGACGTTACCAGCGTGGTAGGTGTCGGGGATGTTACTGTGTTTCTTGCGGGGAAGCTGTCAGGGGTGTTACTGGCAAGAAGAGGTGGGGTTGAGTTAGGGAGCGTTTTGTGTTCCTGCCATAACCCTTTATTTTTGATTTAATGAAGCCCATGAATGTGAAGTGGTGGCTTGTAAACTGTCAGCACACAGAGAGAAGAGATGAGGAAGAGGCTTTAAGAGACAAAGCTCATCCCCAGCTGTTTATCTCCCTCCACCCGTGTGGGTCCTGCTTCTCTTCCTCCACCCGTGTGGGTCCTGCTTCTCTTCCTCCACCCGTGTGGGTCCTGCTTCTCTCCCTCCACCTGTGTGGGTCCTGCTTCTCTTCCTCCACCCGTGCGAGTCCTGCCTCTATAAGAGAAGCAAACTGTATCCGCCATTATAGTCCTGGCAGTGTAGAAACCTGCTGAGAGCATCGAGAACGCACAAGAATTTTTTGCAGCAATATTACAAATGCATCTGAAATAAACGGCATTTAGTACATTCAGACATATTTGGGGAAAAAAGCTTATTTAGTGAACAATGTTAAAATGATCAGATACTGGAAACAGTGACCTGGAATAAAGGCACAGGAGAAAAGCTTCAATTTAAAATCCTGCTTGTACTGTGAAACAGTTCCTGTTGTCTGGTGGTGCTCGTAAATGGCCTGGTTTTAGAGTGCAACCTGCTTAATTCTCTATATATAGGCACTTTTGTGAGCACTGCGTTTACAGGCCTTTTAGAACCCAGTCTTTTCCAGGCTTTTATGCATCGAATGTTCTGCATGAATTTAAGGACACCTTCACCACGTACACTTCCTGTTGTACTGTGTTTACGTCGCTGCCTGATTGGCTGGCAATTACTTGAAGATCCTTATTAAAGTTCTCCTGTGTGATAATTCATTGTACTAATTCTCTCTCTCTCTCTCTCTTTCTCTCTCTCTCTTGCTCGCTCGCTCGCTCGCTCTTTTTCTCCTTCCCACAGACACACTGCTCCCTTCAGGTCGAGGTGAGTACTGCAGTTTAATAATACTCTGATTTCCAGACAGGAAAGTTGAGAGCCTGTTTTGGTATGTAGCGTGGTTGACTGGTGTATCCCTGCTCTCACGGGCCATCACAGCGGTGTCACCAGGAAACGTTCTCAAATCGTTCTGCCTGCTCTTGTATGGTGGCCTGTGTGGATATGAGCACAGAGTTCCCAGCTCTGGATGTCTGTGTGCTGGGGTCATGATTCTCCAGCATGACTTTTCATTTATACATGTAGTGTGTGAATAAGAGAGAGCTTTTGGGGGGGGGGTGTGTGTGTGTGTGTGTGTGTGTGCGCGTGCACATTTATATGTGTGTGTGTTCAGGTATACCTGTGTGTATGACACTCTAGACTGTAGTGAGGCTGGAATGTATTTTTGTTCTGTTGCTGGACAAGCATATGATCCAGTGGTACAGCCCCAGGGCTCCTGGGAAAACACACACACACACACACCACATCTGTTGGGAGAGCAAAGCAAAGACAGAGAAACGAAGGAGAAAGAGAGGAACGGAATAAGGGAGAAAGAATGAGAGTGGGAGCAGGTGGGGTGTGGGGTGACACCCTCCTACTGCGAGTCTCGACAGGAATGTGCTGTCATGGCAGGTCTTTAAAGGCCAGATATACTGCTGTCTGTCAGCATGTCATTGCACTGTTACAAAATGACATTCCACTGCTTTTTTTGCTTTGTTTTTGTTTTTTTCCTTCATTCTGCACAATGTGGAAAATATAGAACATGTACAATAAATTTCCAGGTCAGCAAATCCTCACGCCCACCAGAGCTCACTGGCTAGATGACGAGCTTCTAAAAATGTTCTGCTGCTCCTCCTCTGGTAGTCAGGGTGGCGTTCATCAATGGCAATGCAGTAGAAAGCATCTCAAGTTTTACCAGCGGTTTATTAGTAATCGTAAAACCCCTCTTCTGCACTGTATAAGGGTAAAATGAGGTTGGATTTATAGAATATGTTAAATAAGAAAAAATCGGCTTGAGGATGTGGTTGAAAATGTAAATGTGTAGGTGATGGAAACATGTTGACTTCGTGCAGAGCAGGAAGGAGATATATTAGTGATTCCAAGCTGTGATGGGCTTTGTTTGGACATCTCATAACACTGCCCCTTCGCCAGCACGCCCTCCCTCTGCCCAGGAGCGTGCCCATGTGCTGTCCAAATGAGATGCTGTCCAAGCTGGTCACTCCACTGTGCCAGGCCTGCTAACAGTGCCATCTTCCCACTCTCTGCCTGAGTCCCAGAAAAAGGCTACACACAGAAACAAACACACGCAAACAAACACATACACACCATACTCCCACACACAAACACACACACACACCCAAACGAAACACTACATGTAATCCAACGTGTCCATCACACTGGCTCAGAGTTCATTTTACAGTCACTTAGTGGTCTCTTCCCTCTTTAATCAGTAGCTAGTGAGAGATTAGACTCAGACTCATTAGAGTCAGAGAAACCTAGGTAGAGTCCTTCCTCAACGGGTCCTCAGCCTGCGCAAAAGAAAAGTGCAACCAGAATTTTCCCAGAGGTGAACTGAGCTTCACCGACATTACACCCTGAACTGAGCTTCACCGACATTACACCCTGAACTGAGCTTCACCGACATTACACCCTGCCTTTCCTTTTCTCAGACCCCTCCCCCCCCTTTTTATTTTTTACATTTCTTTTTTTCACATCACATTTTCAGCTTTAAACCCAGAAGAATTGTGGGTATTAGAGAGAGGGACCAATACTTGGCACTTTGCCCTCTTCTTATCCCATGTAGTTGTCTGTCAGCTGGAAATGATGACCATGCTTAAACTACCAAACACCTTTATTATCAAGCTGAAAGAATCCATTTCATCTCTCTCTCTTTCTCTCTCTCTCTCTCTCTCTCTAATTGGCTGAACCTGAGGCAAAGAGAGGTATAATTGAGGGGGGAGATGATGCTTGACTGGTTTTAGAGCCTTTATCTATAATCTCTAGATTGATTATGTTTTTCTTTTTTTGCTGAGCAAACTGTTCAGCACCATCAAACCCACAAACCAGCAACTGTAACTCACCCCCAGTTATCAGGAAGCACCATAGAAGGAACCTATAGAAGGAAGAAGCTGCACTGCACTGTTTAGTGTTTTTCTACATAGAAACGTCCCTCGGGGTTACTGTACCCTGCTGTGTACCCTGCTGTGTACCCTGCTGTGTTTCAGCACGATGCTCTGCAGTGTGCCTTAATTCCTCACAAAGAAATTAATTGAATTTCCTGAAACATAAAATGAACAGAAAACAATTTGTGTTTATACGTCCCTGTTAGGGAAACCTCATAGAATCAAAGGTCCTCAGGATACACTCATGGATACTCTCCACTGCTGTGCAGGTAACATCCTCAGAGCAGGGCAGTATAACCTTTCTTACTCATATACTGCCTTCCTTCTGTTTATACTCCCAACCTTTAATACTATTTTATACTCTCTGAATCACACACAAGCAACATGGCCTTTCCAAGACCAATGAAGCTCCTGCCCCATCTTACCCTGTCTGCACAGGTCCGCCATTAGAAGGTTCTGGAATGAGCAGCTTCCGTTTACCCAATCAGGCACTGTGTGTCAGGAGTGCAGAAGGGCAGCAGATATGTGCCACGGGACTATTTTGGCGTACAGCCACAAGGGCGGCGCAAGACGTAGCAGGAGAAATAAGAGGATGAGGTTTGTGCTTTGCAGGGAAGAGGCTGGAGGGCATCGTACTCAGGAGGGTCTGTCTGTGCCACCGCCGCTCCCTGCTGTTCTCAGAACAGTCCAGGATGGGTGGGTGACTGGGAGACTGCTGGACAGGCAGCGCCGCTTCCAGCTATTCCCAGAACAGTCCAGGATGGGCGGGTGACTGGGAGACAGCCAGACAGGCAGCGCCGCTTCCAGGCTGAACAGCGCCAGCAAGGAAATGTAGCCAAGCTCTGCCTCAGGGCTGCTCGGTGTGTGGCTGCTCGGTGTGTGGCTGCTCGTGTGTGTGGCTGCTCGTGTGTGTGGCTGCTCGTGTGTGTGGCTGCTCGTGTGTGTGGCTGCTCGTGTGTGTGTGTGTGGTGTCGGGTGGGGGTGGTTGTGGATGCAAGGTGTGTGTGGGGTCCTGGGTGAATGTGTGTGAGCATTGGGGTATTGATGTGAGTGGGGGGTGTTGGGATGTGTGGGGGGAGCTCCCCCTAGCCCTCAACCTAACCTTCCCCCTCGACC
>JAOXYF010000019.1:4589152-4603775 GCA_028565775.1 Sternarchorhynchus goeldii
CGTGATGTCCCCAGCGTCCAGGGTGGACTTTGTCTCCCTGCTCTCCCCGTGATGTCCCCAGCGTCCAGGGTGGACTTTGTCTCCCTGCTCTCCCCGTGATGTCCCCAGCGTCCAGGGTGGACTTTGTCTCCCTGCTCTCCCCGTGATGTCCCCAGCGTCCAGGGTGGACTTCGTCTCCATGCAGCTGCAGCACAGCCGTTTGTGACCGAGCCCGTGCCCATTATGCAGCGCTGCGGAGGGGCAGACGCCTGCAGCTAATTGCAGTGATTGGCATCTGCAATTCACGGGGGCATCAAACAGGTGGCTGGCAGCCCCTACCGTGGGTGTGCCCGCCTGGTAGTGTAGTGATTAAAAGCATTTTCCGGTCCTTTTGCGCTGATGGCCTTTTGAGGAATGGCTCTTGAAGACTGGCAGATGGGTCGGCATGGAGACGACTCTCCTGCTCCCAGACTTGGCAAATCGAAGGCTGTCTATAACCATGATAATGGAACAGCTCTCTGTCAACTCACGGCATGTGTCTTCCTAGACGAGCTGCTAAGTGCATCAGTTTGGAGAAGAGTGTGTGTGTGTTTGTGTGTGTGTTTGTGTGTGTGTTTGTGTGTGTGTTTGTGTGTGTGTTTGTGTGTGTGTTTGTGACATTGAAACATTGTAGAGAGAATCAGCTCTGCAGACAAGCGTTCCTGGTTTAAGTTTGCTGAACACTCATAGGAAGTTATAAGTGCCAACTAATAGCTGTACTTCTGCAGTTGCCATGGAGAGCTCGAATGCTACTAATACAGAGTCCCGCTGTGGAACATAACACACTCCTCTCAGTCAAGAGCGCATTTACCCTTAAGACCAGCATCTTTCCAAGATCCACCTTTATTCCTTCTTCTCTCATTTTATTGGTGGTGATAAAATTAAGGGCATGGTCCTGTGACTCTACATGAATATGCATGTTTAAGGTCTAGCCCTACTCAAATTAAGGGTGTGGTCCTGTGACTCTACATGAATATGCATGTTTAAGGTCTAGCCCTACTCAAATTAAGGGCGTGGTCCTGTGACTCTACATGAATATGCATGTTTAAGGTCTAGCCCTACTCAAATTAAGGGCGTGGTCCTGTGACTCTACATGAATATGCATGTTTAAGGTCTAGCCCTACTCAAATTTTTGTACATGGCAACAAAAAAATTCCAAAATGTTCTGAGTGATTTTTCAGTCCTGGTCAGGGACATCACTAGCCCTTTTTTAACTAAGCAACACAGGCTTTGAATATGTTTGAAACTTTTTCAATAATGTTATCTAAGGGTGCAAAGAAGGAGTTATCAATCATTCAGCCAAGCCATATACTTATATAAGATCACCCAGCACCAAGTAAGTTTCCCAGTGGAAAGGGCTGGTGAGATTTCAGTACATCTATCAAGTTATCTAAGGCTGCAAGCCAGTACCATTAGAACAGTATAGATTCATGTGTTCATATTCACTTCTCGTAAAGTCATTTAAAAATGAGCTGTTTTGCATGTCCCTCAATAACCTGTAAAATCTCCACCTCATGATCCTTTTTATCAGAAGAAAGCATATATATGTCTGTGTTGTCTGTCTCCTGAGTTCATTCTTGGTGAGAGAGTGTAAGGGAAAGGTCTGTCCTGGGCCTGGGGGATACTGTATCTTAACAGGCTACAGTGCAAAATGCACTATTTTAACCTGAGATGGAACAATCATTCGGGGTTGGGATTGAAATATTCAGGGCTTACGCCCTGAAGGCCCACGCCCAATGATGCCCCTGGTTCTGCTTGTCACAGGGTCCTATTAAACGGAAAAGAGGGGGGGGGGGGTCCGTGTGAAAGCACTTGGCAGTTGCTTTCCACAGAGTGAGTAACCTTCCAGACAGTCGCCGTGGGGATCTAGAGGCTGGGAGCCAACTGGAATCGTGCTGCCGTTCAAAGCATATAGAGCAGAGGCACAGGACACACCACACACACACACACACACACACACACACACACACTCAGGATAGCCACCCACTCATATACACACACACACTCTCACACACACACACACAGAGAATAAGAGGGAGAGAGAAAACGTAATACGGTCTCTTTGGGTTAGCTGCGCTGGTTTTATATTGTGAAATGTATAACTTGTTTATTCCAGAGTCAACCCTCTATTTTGTGTTTCGTACTTCAGTGTTTCACCTTTCATCTCTCTCTCTCCACAGTGGCAGACGTACACACTTGTGACACACTTGTAGTTGTTCACCATTTCCAAATGATAATTCAAGTGCATTTTTAAATGGAGTTATGGAATAATTGAAGTGTGAATGAAAGACCATGCAGTGGCTCCGCCCTTCCTTCCCTCTGTTTATACTTCCAAGTTTTGCACTTTTTCTCCATGAAGTGTTGCACCATGACACCAGTCTGGTAACTCTGTCTTGCCGTATCTGCCCCAGTTCAGTTTCGATTTGTCCTACCTCCAATGGAGCTCAAAATTGCCACATCTTAAGAGGAGTACATCTCTGGGAACCTGCATCCCAAGGTTAGTCCTGCTCCACACCTGGGCTCCCACCTTCATCAGGAGTTCTGTCTCCACACCTCCATCAGTAGTTCTTTCCCCACATCTCCATCAGTAGTTAGCATCATCACACTCCTATCAGTATTCACTGCCCCCCCATCAGTATCCACACACCCAACAGTATATACTTTACTGTCCCAACACCCCCATCAATAGTTACTCTTCCCATCCACCTTTTCCTTGGCTAGAACTCCTCTTCTCGACTACCTCAAAGGACAAGCATATGCTGGTAAATTTAGCTTCACTGTGCACCCTGCATTTGGTTGTAAAAGCAGCCCTATCATATCCCGACCCTTGGCTGAGGTCTATCGACTGCACGTCATTCTCCACATCCTTGAAGGCTTCTTCACAATTGACTTATCTTGCTCCCCTACTGAAAGCAGCCTGTCTGCCTCATCACTTACCATGTTCCTGGAGTTGCTCCTTTCCTTGGAAGAGACCATAGACTCTACCATATACCTCAAGTTCTTTGGCCTTTTTTTGTGATATGGCCTCCTTCCAAGTTTCCCTCCCTCTGGACAAGCTCATCAGTTTTACCCTCACCTTGGCAACACCCTGGTACTCCTAACCCTAGCTTGTCCTCCTCCCAGGCCACCGTACCTGCACTGTCTGTATCAACCCCCAGGGACACTTCATCTCTCAACTCCTCACCCTCTCTTCTGCCTCCTCCCTACACGGGTTGGTTTCACTGGACCACTCCTGCATCATGGAATTGCAATTCTGTCTCCGTCTCCTTTAGTGTTGGAGTGGCATCTCCTCCTTTTACAGAGAAGCTGTCTCCTTCTCTGTGGACTTGCAGCTCTTTGTCAGTACTGCCCTATCTTGCACAATGAGCTTCTCAGAGTCTCAGAATTTCTACCATGACTGCCAACCTACTAAATTTGTCACCTTAGCAGAAGGTTCTACTGACTCATTTGACTTGTAAATCCGTGTTCATCACGAATGGTCTGATTCGTACATTCACTCTGACATCATCACAGCCATTATTTCCATCAGCAAAATCTCTCACCCATGTCATTCCTTCATGGCATTTCATGAATGTTCAGCTCATCATCAAAGCTCAGTTTCAGAATTCAGGGTTTTGGCACTACAGTCAGACCCACATCTGACTCCAGCTTCTCCCTTTTTGGACACGAACTTCTGCTGAAGACCAGGTCCAGGCCCAGGCCTTAATTGAGAGGCTCAGGATCCCCTGCCAAAGCAATGTGCCCATGTACCATTTCCACCACTGGTTGGGCTGGGAGTATTTAAAGCAGTACCACCCATCTCGCAGTTTTCCTTCAGACACCCTTTCCATCAAACTTCTTCACCAAACTCCTCATTGGTTCTCTGTTGTCATCTGCCATCTACCTGCGAATTATTCGTTAAAGAGATCCAGCATAAAGAACCACACTTACCACTTCACCGCCTTCCTGTGACAGCAGACAATCTTCTACAGCCTGTGCAAGTTTGCTCCAGTCACTTCCAGCAGGAACCTCCATCATTCTTGAATACCTCTTCCTCCTTTCCTTCTTTAGGCTCGTTTGATGCTTTGACGTTTCCTCTCAAATCTCAACTATTTTTCACTCCATCCATCACCTTTGTTTCTCCCATACATCCATCCTCAGACATGACACGTTCGTTTTCACTGTCAAGCACAGAAAATCTGATCAACTAGGAGAGACCACTACACTATACCTGTTCTGGCTCAACTTCATACTAAACCCTGTTCATGTCTCACTCAGAATCACACAAAACACACAGTAAACCAATCCCAAAGTTCACTCGAGCGCCAGTACTCTCTCAATCCCCTCTGTTCCAATCCGTATTAAATGTGTGCACTCGCAAATTGAACTGGAATTACTGAGGTTTAGGAGAAAACTTATTTATACTCCAAAACTTCCTACTTTTTCTCTGCGACAAATCTCCCAGCCCTCTTCCCTTCTCATCTCCTCCCTCCTTCACCCTTCTTCTGCCTTATTTCCATTACTCCATCTTATTTCCATTACTCCATCTTTGGCAGAAGGTGGCTGCCTTCTCCCACCTTTAATCACCTCTGTTCCAATTGCTATTCCTTTCCTGTTCCTTCCGTGGTCTGCACTCACTAAATACAGCTGTTCAGGTAGCAGTTCATTAATTCTGATTTCTGTTGCCATGAGAGCAGTTCCCTAGTACATCACTGACCTCCATCAGTGAACCGTTTCATTCCTTATTCCATTTGAATATTTCTCCACTTCATTCTCCTGCAGCTCAGCTCACACACCTCTTCTCTTCAACTTCCTCCCTTTCCCCTCTCAGAGTTAAACCCTTTCTTAGTCCCTGCCTCTCTCTTTTTTCCCCTTTCTCTCCTTTTTTCTCCCTCTCTCTTTCACACCCTCTTCACATGCGTTTGGTGCTGCGTCGGGCGCTGTGAAGCCTGCAGAGATGGACCGTGACCAGGCAAATCCCCACACAAATTAGAAAGAAGAAGCCATTATTATAGCCAATGGCTGACTGCAACTCCCAACAGTTAAATTACAACCTTTCTGCTCCTCAGTACATCCCAAGAACAAAAAGAAACCATTTTTATTACATGCTCCCTCACCCCCCGAGAGGATCTGGAATGTTTTAAGCTGAGGCATTTCCGTAAATTATACACGGTATTAGGGGAACGTCACTGTGATTGGGAGACTGAAAGAGAGTGACTGGGAGAGCCAAGAGTAGATGGAGAATCCATGGGAAAGTGTGACTGTGAAAGAGTGTGTGTGTGTGTGTGTGTGTGTGTGTGTGTGTGTGTGTGTGTGTGTGTGTGTGTGTGTGTGTGTGTGTGTGTCAGAGAGAGAGGGAGGGAGGAAAAGACAGAAAAGTATACTGAGAGATGAGACATTGAGCGAGATCGAGACAGATCCATGCCCCACTCTACTAACTCCAAACACATTAAAACCCCTCATCTTAAACCTGAAGACTGTCTTCCTGTCACACTGTGACACACACACACACACACACAACCCTTTAAACCAACTTATTTCCATGTTGTGTGAATCGTGTGATGCGATTCATTCCTCAGCTTCCAACATTTCCTGCTTCACTGACTTTGTATTAGTGCAGAACATCTGAGAGGAATCTGAGTGTCTGTCAGTCACAGGAGAGAAGAACCCCTGGGAGGGTAGATTAGAGATCGAGTGGACATTCTGTGCCATGTGATGCTCTATAGATATTTGAAGTACTCTCAGTTATTCTGAACATGCTTTTTTCATGTTGTCCTTGTCATTGTACATTTATCTATTACTTCTACATACTCTTTTAAATACGATACATATCCTTAATTGAATGATATATCTACATTCACCAGCCGTTTAATTAAAACAGAACCTTTATTTAGCAGTCTCGCCCATTCGTTGCTAAGCAGAGACTTCGTTAGCCTCATCATGGAACGTTAGTGTGCGATCGAGGAAACACTTGGGGTTGGATGTTCTGGACAGGCAGCTTCCTCTCAGGCCAAAAGTGACACCACCACACGTAAACACTCGATAACCGACACTCACAGGGAGCTTCTTCTCACCACCGTCGCCTCTGGCTGGCTCGGACACTGCCGTCCCTAAAGCTGCTTTGTGACGGTGTCTGTCGTAGAACATGCAGCATAAGTACAGTCGGCTTGGATAGACTCACGTTTGTAAAAGTGCGTCAGAACCAAGTCA
The DNA here is from genome assembly GCA_028565775.1 of Sternarchorhynchus goeldii. NCBI lineage: Eukaryota > Metazoa > Chordata > Actinopteri > Gymnotiformes > Apteronotidae > Sternarchorhynchus > Sternarchorhynchus goeldii. Next base: position 4,595,360 of record JAOXYF010000019.1, read on the forward strand.
CTGTTTGAGTTTGACTGCAGTGATGAAATGGGTTTAGCTCCCCCCAATAAAACCCAGCCAGTCCTAGTCCTGCGGGTCAGACTGTTTGGGCCGGCAAGGTGCACAGTCAGTAACTGTGCACATATAAAATGCACCTGTAAGAAAGGTGGGCCTAATAAAGTGGATGGAGAGAGTAGGTGTGGGGCAGGTTCTTTTAATAAAATGGGTTTGAGTTTGGCTAATCATTTGGGCAGCATCCATCCATCCATCCATTCATCCATTTGAGTGCATTTACTGTTAGCTATATTTATAGATCATATTCAGATTTTTCAAAAAATGATCAAAAAATGCTTTTGGATCTCTTTGTCTTTAGGCTGTAATATTTATCTGTGACTGTCAATATTTTTGTTGGCACTTTGCTCGTCGCAGCAACGTGTTTTTCAGTGTGTTTTTGTTTGTCAGCAGACCTTGTTAGGACGGGTTTTGCAGACACACACACTGCGTCTGTCGGGGAGATGGAAATCTCCCACCTCCACCCGCACTAAGCAAACCCCACCCACTGCATCATGCGAGGCACTTCAATCACTCCACTCTGTCACCTGGTGCCCGTCTCTTCCCTCCCTCACTCAGTCCTGCTGCTTCTCAGCTGGAGCTGTTAGCATACGACCTGCAGGCAGGCCTGGCCTCAGTATGGTGATGTAATTGGATTGTTTATCTGAGGAAACAGGCCATGGTCGCAGAGCTGAATGAATAAATGAACTGGGCGCCAGCTCCACGATCCTCCGTTGATGAACAGACAAATTTTGACGTTTTTTCACTGAGCACCAGGAATATTTTTCTGTCTCTTCAGACTCTTTCCTTCTAATGTTCTGCAACTGGGCATCAAATTAGTCAAATCCAAGTTCAGTAATAAATATTCACAGAAGGGCTAAGAATCACAGAATCTCTCTCTCTCATTCTTATCTGCATTGCTCTTTGTGTCCTTTGACCTCTTAGTCAGTCTTCATCTGTCTCTGTCTCTGTCTGTCTCCCTTGTTCTCTCTCCTCCTGTCTTCCTGTGATTGTATAACCCCTCTGTCCCCGTTGCTAAAGCAGACGGTCCGAAACGGCCCACACCCTTGTGCCTCTAGATTCCATGGCTATGCTGGAACAATCACCCATGGCAGCATGTTATCCCTGGCTGTTGGCATGGTTGCGGTGGTCATGGCAATATAGAGGATGCTGACCCCCTAACCAACAGTGTCACACAGGACAATGTCACTGTTGCCTGCCCACAACTTCACCTTCAATGTTCCATCACTGTGAGTGGATTAGGCTGGATTATCCTCAAAGATAATCCATCCTACCAAACCCTTCCCATCAGGCTTTCAGTCACAAGGTAACATTGTATTACCTTTCCTAAATGTATGCATTCGTCTCTAATGGGACAATCATGGCAATAAGGGTATTAAGGTTTCAAAACTCCCCATTTTCTTCATATGGGGCATGTTTTAACAAAAAGTTTCTTGTGCTAAAATGGAGGTCTGTATTCAGAATAGTAATGATTCAGTGATTGTCGGAGAGTAATTCTACTGCTGAAGCTAATCCTACAAAGCACAAAATACACTCCAGTAGAGAGCTCATGGTGTGTGTGTACTAGAAGTGAAAATTTTTTTTCTCTTCTCCTCTACAAATTATGGTGAGTGAATTTTGAAATGTCACTGGAAAATACAGGCATTACTGAGCAATTTTATTTCATGTGTTTTGACGTTAAAACTTTAAAGAGCATCGCTTAAAAACATCAGAAAGACCCTACACACACAAACACACACACACACACACACACTCTTCCAAATGCTTCTCTTTTCTTTAGAGTATTTCCTTTCTCTGGTTCAGCATCCTAGATTTTTAAGCTTCTCTCCAAGTGTGTGTGAAGTTCTCCTTCACACTCATCAATGAGAGAAGAGGACACTGCACCCCACCCACCCCACCCCCCATCTCTTCTCTCCATGCCCTCGTTCCTCAGAGCAAAGAGAAGGTTGGATCGTTTAGGGTTGATGGCCACACCTTTTCAGTCCTTGGCTGGGGCTAGAAGCTTGGAGCTCTCTCCTCTGTAGAGACCTGCTCATCAGGAATCAATAGCTATTTTCTGGACTCATTCGTCCACAGACTTTGTGAATGGTTTTTTATCTTTAGAGAGAGATAGTAAACACAGTCGGAGTGAGAAGAGAAAGAGAGAGAGTGAGAGATTGATTTGGGGAAAAAAGAGAGGGGAGTCTCCCCTGTGCTGGTTTATTCCACTGGGGAAGTCATGTGTTAATGGGAGATTCAGGATTACCTCTTTATTGCAGTGTGTGGGTGCATCTGTGCAACCCTGATGCTCTAAAGAGGTGGAGAAGGTCAGACCAGCACATTGACCATGTCTGCTTGTTGAAAGCCTTCCTGTGTGTGTGTGTGTGTGTGTGTGTGTGTGTGTGAGCATGCATACATTTGAGTGTGCTCCTGGATGTGAGTGCTTTGTTGTGCATGTGTGTGTGTGTGTCTGTGTGTGTGCGTGTGCACATGGCTTTACTCCAAACTCATTATCTCCCACACTGATAGTGATCCAGCACTACAGTGTATTCCCAGCTGAATGCTGCTTTAACTTTGAGCAGTGCAAACAGAACAATCATCTCTCACCTCAGCACAGTGGGACCTGTGTGGTCAATGGCCAGAACAGCCTGATAATCGTCACCCCAACACCTTTTATAGACCAGATAATGAGCTTTCCAAGCCTGGCATGGCAGCATCCAGGATGGGTAGAACTGGAGATGGATGACTGCTATTGGTCAGGTAGATGAGCACCTGACCAATGGGAGGAGGAATTCGACAGAACATCTCCACCCGAAAAAAGCAGGAGTGCTTTTAACTGGCACTAACTGGTGGGCGTGTTCACGTGGCCGTCGGATGCGTGTTCACGTGGCCGTCGGATGCGTGTTCACGTGGCCGTCGGATGCGTGTTCACGTGGCCGTCGGATGCGTGTTCACACCACATGCTCTCCACGTGGGCAGCACTTTTTCTTCTCCACCCTGTGTCCTGTTGCGCTTCCCTGGACATGCTCTACTCCTTTGGCTATTCACCTACACACCCTAGAAAATGCGTTCGGGTTTGCGTTACGTGATCACTGTGGATTACAAATCCCAGCATGCCTTTGTATTTGTGGTTGGTATAAAGTATAATTAAGATCTAGAGTGTGAGTACTGCCTTGGCTGTCATGGAGAACTGGTGATATAAAAATGTCTTGGTTAGCCTCTCTATGCTGTAACACACATATGTAACACACACACACACACACCAGCGGATATACACACAATGAACTCAATCTTTACAGTTCACCTCTCACTAAATAAGGTTATGTTGCCAAGCAGATATGCCAAAGATATACACATGGGCCTTGACATATTTAGAGTATTGCATTTGTTGAGGAACACACACACACACTCTCTTACAGTGCTGTCAGTTAGTTGCAGCGCCTGTAATGTTGTCTTATATACTCGTATGAGCCCAGAAATGGCCCTCATCAGCTTTTCCGTATTCTCCTTCCCGCCTGCCTGTCTCTCGCACGTTAGAGACCAAACCGTGAGTGGCTCACCCCACCATGACGGGTGTCTGGATGTAGACGGGCTGATGAATGTACCTGTTCCTCTGCTCAGGCCCAACAAACCCCAGGAAACAAACAGCAAACAGCAGTGCAGTGGTGATAAACACAACATACTGTAGTTGGTCCTGGCCTTGACCCAACCCTGGAAAAGCAACAGTGAAACCAGAATGAACACTTCACAGCTGTGACATCGAATAGCTCCATGTTGCGGGCGTTGGTTTCTTCGAATGAGACCTTTACATCACAGCACATCATGGCGGATGTGTCTTCTGTCCACAAAAGCAACAATGAAATATTAGTCCTTAACGATTTCCTCAGTCACGGCTGTGTGGTTTGATGTTTGCTGTCGTAGTTTTGCCGTACAGTTGGGGTATGATCATGATTAGTGATGTTAATGGCTGAAGTAATGAGGTTGAGCGAGGGAGAAGGAGAAGACCTCGTAGTCATGTAGAGACCCAGTCAAGCTGGAGGCTTCTCCAGAGAGGCTCATTACAGAAACATGATGCAATTAATCAGAGACAACCCAAGCACTACACCATAACCCACTAGGGACAGATAGCATTCACACACACACGCACACAAAACAAACTTGCACATATACACAATTTACACTTTAGCAACTGTGGCAGAGAACTCTGGCAATCCTAACCTTCAAGGAGTACGGTTAAAATACTCACCAACCTAACCTTAGTCTTCCAGTAACATTACTCCTCAAAGTATCTACAAAAACAACATAAAACGCAAGTATCCTTTTGACATTTAAGTGGGACTAAGGGTAAGTTTGTTTTCCTAAGCATTTGAGGATTCGAACCTTCACACAATGTGAAATATACATTTCGCAAAAAACATTTTCAGCCCTTATGACACAGTCTTAGCATGCTAATGGACTTGTTTATATCATGTAGCTTATTAGCAGACTGATTTGGCTGTGTGCCAGCTTGCTGGAGCAATAGAGAGAGAGAGAGAGAGGGAGGGAGAGAGACAGACAGAGAGAGAGAGTGCAGGACATAGGAGATGAAGAACATATGCCTTGTGTTAAACAGTGTGCTGAGAGTGCTAATGACTCTAACCACTCAGAGATACACACTCGAAGGGAGTTGTGTGGGTGGGTGGGGGTGTGTGGGGGTGTGTGGGTGTGTGTGGGTGGGTGTTCACACGTGCAAGTTAGTGTGTGTGGGTGTGTGGGAGGGTAACTGAACTGAGATGAAGTGGGGGGGGGGTGCAAACATGCATGTGTATAATCATGTCTTTGTGCTTGGATCTTTCAGAGGTTCTGTGGTGGTTTTACAGTTTGTGTTTGTGTGTGAGTTAAATCTCTGTAAGTCTGTTTGTGTGCAGGTCTGTATTACTGACTGCATGTTTGTGTGCAGGTCTGTATGCCTGACTGCATGTTTGTGTGCAGGTCTGTATGAAGCTGTCTGGCAGATTGGTGTCTGGAACTGTCAGGGATCCTCAAAGTTTTAGACAGACTGTTCTGTCACTCTCAGAGGTCAAGCATTCTTCTTCAAAACCCAAGAAGCCGTTTGCTATTCTAAAACTTAAATGTGAATGTGCTGAGAGTGTGTATGTTCTGCCCAGTGTACACCACATTATAGTGTCCTAGGAGATGATGGTGCATCCTTGACATTTAGGTATAAGTGCATTTTCCTGTTTTGGGCTTTTAAAGACAAGCTGCATTGTGTTTATCGAGGCTATGAAACGGACTCTTTCTGATTTTTCCCACCAAAGCCTCTTCGTTGCTAGGGCGACCTTTGGGGCTGACAGGCTAAGCAACTGCTCCTTGTCTGGGCAGGAGGGTTTGAAGGTCACATCTCTCCTTCATCTCCTCCTCCTCTGGCCCTGGCCCATGCCTGGCCTGTGTTTGTACTGAACATTTTCTTTTTATCTTCATTCTTCACTCATGCCACTCACCACCTTGGCCACTCCCTCACTGGCCCGATTCTTCGTTCTGCTACTTTGGACCAGCCCCAATTCCTCTTACATTCACTTTCCCTCCCTCTGGCCCCACCCAGCTCCCCACTGCTCCTCCCCACCTCACTCCCGACTGAATATGAACAGTGTGATGTGTGTTCAGCCCCCGGACAATTACGCCCGAGTGCACACGGACACGACAGGACCATTTCACATATTAATAATGGATCTAGTAGCTGAAAGAGAATAACTTTTCTCTCCAACTTTTGTATCTTCTATCTTGACTTGGACAAATACTTCCCACAGAGTACTTCACTGTTTCTTACTCTCTCTCTCTTTCACTCACTCTTTAACTTTTTTTCTTTTTGTACTTTCCTTTGTACTCTGTTGTTCTCTCTTACTCCCTCAATCCCCTTCCTTTAAGGTCACGTTATTACATTTCGCAAAAGGTTACGCTGGAGATAGAGAGCACGGAAAGAGAAAGGAATGCTGACATTTGTACACATTAGAGGAACATTCTCTATAGCCAGGGGGAAAAGCCCCACGCCTTTACCAAGTCCTACCAGGCTTTCCACCATGAAATGGTGGTGAAGACGTCCTTTTATCTGGAGCCAGTTTCCCTGAATGAATATAAGAACTGGAGTTAAACGGAACCACAGCAAGCAAGTTTCCTGGAACACTGAACAGAGAAATGGAGAAATTACTGAGTGCATTTTTCTGTTGTGTTCTTCTAATCAGTGGGTGAAAGGACAAATGAAGCAGCAAGGTGAAACTTTTAAATCACCGCCGTATCAAAAGTGAATTAACAAAACAAATCTTCTTGACTTGTGTTTTAGTTTCATTCACTGGCCTCTATATCCAGAGCTACGACATATATCAGCCCAGTCTACAGACCATACACACACACACACACAGATAGAGACAAAATACTCTACAACAACAATAATCTACAACAAAACGATGTCTGAGAGACGGACCCAGAGGGAAAGGGGACATGCTGACTACGTAACACTTGTTTTTTGGTTCTTTTCTGAAAACCACTGTTGGGACTGAATGTTGTTCATATGGCAATCATTCGGTTTTACTGAGCTGGAGAGAACAGGAGGAGAAGCTCCTGGGACATTCTTCCTCCTATGGGAATAAGGCTGGAGTTACACTGGCTGGGCCTGGCAATAGACCATACAAAAAAATAGACCAGAACAATAACACCCTCCCTCCCCTTCCATCCAGTAATGGACCGGATCACATTTAAGATGACATGTCGTAGCAGTGATGTAGTGAGGATCCTGGAACGACCTTCGAACCTTACCAGGATGATTTTTGACATGGAGCAGCATCTTGTGGAAAGTGCCAGTCCCTTGAGGAAACATGGTGTCCTTGAATAGCTGAACCCAGTCTCCAACGATCTGGCATCAAGTGGATGTACACGCATGATCAGCTCCAGAACATACCACCTAAATAACCCCCAACCATTAATCCTTCTCCTCACCAGCCTCTGGAGCTCCATAAACAATGGTTCTATCGACGTGGTTTGTTTATTCAGCCGTCTCCACCGTTGTGATGGTTCAGGTAGAACAGAGAGAGTAATCACCCAAGACAGGCTTGTTTCTGCTCATTGACAGGCAGTGCTAATGTTCCTTGGCCCACTGCAGGTGTGTCTGGCAGTCTGTTAGGGACAGGACAGCTATGCTACGCGCTTTTCTGCTGTCAAAACCCACAGAGACAAACCAGTGATGCATCGCGCGTGCCAGAATTGGCTGCTGGACCTCATAATTGCATGGTGATGTCCTGTCAGGCCATGAACTGGTGATTTATCCTTAACGAGCCAAGCCACCCACGGTTTCGCTCGCTGGCCGGCCAGGCCCCGCCCCCCGCGTGGCGCAGGTTCTGATGACATGTATCGTGCTCTGGTCCATTCATGTCCACCTTCAGGCCCACTGTCTCGGCTCTGTCTTGACGACCCTCCTAGCACACCCGATCCTGCAGCTTTCAAAGCCTGTTTTACAGAACGCTTTAAACCCAATCGTAGTGCTCCATTGAAATGCACATCAAACATGGAAACGGGGTTGCTACTGCATGCACCTGTTTAAACATACGCTATTTAAATCATATACTTGAATTCAAATTAATTTAAATAAGCCAAAACCAATTAAAAAGTGCAGAAAGTGGATGGCATAATGATACACATACAAACGAAACAAAATGAAATCCTGCAATGTTAAACACCGGAGCCAAAACAGGGCTAGTCCAGTTTAAATTAATAATGATGCTCACTGTGTATGGAAGTGCATTTTCATAAGTGACGAATTAGCATTATGCAAACTTGGCAAGCTCTTATTTTAATAAACGGTAAGTGTAGTCTCAGTATTAATGAAATGATGAGAAATGGCAACAGGAGTAGCAATGGAAAAACAGGAGCTTTATATAGAAATCTGAACTATACCACACGCCTGAAAGAACTTCACAACATTAGGTATGTAGAATCATGTTAGATGTGTATGTATGGGTGTGTATTAGTATGGGTGTGTATTTCTGATAGAGAGTGAAAGACAGGTGTGTGTACAGGGTTTGTGTGTCAATCACTGTGACAGGAAGGCAGTCTTAAGGTTTAAGATGAGGGCTTTTAATGTGTTTTAATGTGTCACATGTGAGTCTATGTGTGAGAGAGAGTGGAAGACTGGTGTGTGGGTGATAGAGAGAGAATGGAAGACTGGTGTGTGGGTGAGAGAGAGAGTGGACGACTGGTGTGTGAAGGGCAGGTGTGTGGATGTGTGAGATGGGTGTGTGTGGGTGTATAGGAGAGAAAGTGGAGAAAAAAAAAAGGTGTGTGTGTGTGTGTGTGTCCCACCTGTGCAGGAATGCTTTCTGGGGGGGGGGGGGGGGGGGGGGGGGGGGGGGGGGGGGGG
>JAOXYF010000019.1:4604898-4637295 GCA_028565775.1 Sternarchorhynchus goeldii
TCCCCATGAGGATTGTTTCGATCCCTGCCCCACTCCCACTGTTTCTCTGTCTGCAAACGTCTTTTCCTTCACTTCAGCCCCATATTTTTTGTTTCTTTCTTCCCTGTCTGTCTGTGAGCTTCACACGGGTTCTTGTATTGCTCCACCTCTTTCTCTGCCCCCCCACCATCCCAACCCATAGGCCTGTGAGTAGTATGGAATTACTCAGACCAAGAGTACAGTAGAGTCAGTATAGTTTGTTTATATTTGATTGCATAACAGAATGTATCAAAATGAAAGTGCAATCTGAGTGTTTTATGTTACACTGTGTTTGTTATTTACACCCTATAATGTACATTACACTGTAAAAATATGATCTCTCATGTACACCCCCCCCCCCCAAACATCTGACCAATCAGGTCCAGGTTTCTCCAAAGCATCATGAGACAAAGATCATCATTAAATGCTAGCGCGAGTATCACACTGTGCACTCTCTCATTTATGATGATTTTCTAACACGGGTGCATTTTGTAATCATCTCTCCTCCCGTTGCTACCTCTGTGATATCACGACTACGGACCGATCCAGGCAAGCCTTCCTCACTCTCACAACTGCACATCACATCAGCTTCACCACAGTTACTGCATAATTCATAGTAGTTTGTGCATGACTGATTACTTAGAAACTGAAAATTGGAGATGAAAAAATGTTTCCATTCCAGGCAGGTTGAGGACCACTGTTAATCCATTCCACCACTCCTTCCACACTGATATGGGGAATATACACCTTAAACTTAAAAGGGCAACCAACTACAGCAAGCCCTCTACAGTAGGAGCAGTAGTTGGGATGTTCTTATGTACTCTGTCTCACGTTTCACATGTCTGTTGATGGAGAAATATGTATAAAAGTGTCACCCAAGCTGTCACTCATATGCCAGGCAGAATCTCTGCCAGCGGAACGAAAGGTCCCATCGCTGTTGGCCACAATGCTTGTCCCTCTTACCTGGTTTCATCACTAGTCTACACATGCAAGCTAACTTGGCAGCACTACACACACACACACACAGAACAGGCTGTTATCCCACCTGTAATGTGTGTTACCTTATCTAACTTTGTGACAGGTGTATGCAGGTGTGTGTGTGTGCGCGCGCGTGTGAATCAAAGCACCCCATGGGCAATATATTTGAGAAAGAGGCTTCAGACCACTATATCTTTATTTTTTTCTCCCCCTTCCTGCTAATCTGCGTCCACAGCTTCTCAAACATTGGCAGTTTATCTCTTTCCACCTTCGGCAGGCGAAGGAAAAGAGCCCAGAGGAGAACATCGCCATGGACACTCCCCCTCACACCCTGGCTGGTCTTCTTCGGAGTACCAGATGCACGTGCCGCACATAACACATCTCACAAGGGATTTAAGAGAGCCAAGAAAACTGACAGAAAAAAAAAAGTTGGAGTTATTTCTTTATTTCTCCTCCTGTGGAAAGGTGTAGATAAAAGTGGAGGAGCGGCTCAAGGTGACGAGCGGAGGTTGCGTGTTGACAGCTTGGAGGATGCTTCTGTAGGTCATAGAAGGCCTTTGTGAGGGCTGTTTGGGTGGTGTCTCTTTCTAATGTTGCTTGTTTTTGATACCGTTTCTCCAAGGGTGTAGCTTGACCTCCAACTGTTGCATCAGAGCTTGTGGTTGGTGAAGTTAATAAACGGAGAGTGCGACGACCTCTCTCCTGGCTTTTCGACTGCGTTACCTGTCACACGCTGTCAAATGAATGAACATTACCAGTTGTAACATATCGTAGCTCTTCAGCTCTTAATTCTTGACTCACAGTGATGCAGATTAGCATGGAAACGGATCATGACAAAACACTGAGTCATGGAACTTTGATCATTGATACTGGAGGCGTTTCTTCGGTCAGAGATGCAAAGCGTAGAATCGCATGGTGGATTAGCTCGTACAGAGTTACGTGGGTTTGTTTGTTTCAGGAATTAGGCATTCAAGGTGGCCTCCCACCACCGTCGGCTTTGTGATAGGACCATCCTAATCCTAATCCTAATCTCTGGCAGGTCCAAATCCCATTTTAGCATTTAGAAGCTGCTCAGTTTCTGGTTTTACTCCCACATCCTTCTGAAACACCTGTGACCTGTGACGTTCCCCCGCTACTCTCTCTTTCTCTCTCTCTCTCACTTCCAAATGATGCTCCAAGCCTGAATCTGAACTCAGGCAACATGTAGATAGACCAAACAACACTGAATAGAATGCTGATTTCAGGTTCCCTCTCTTTTCTCTCTCTCTCTTTCTATTTCTTGTTCTTTCTCTCACTTCTCCACTTTTCATCTCTGCCTTTCTGTCATTTTCTCATTCTCTCTCTCCACCTTCTTATCCAGGACCGGTGTGAGACGGCAAGGAGCCCTCTTTTGTTTCTGTTATTCCGTTATTTTTCGTTGTCCGTTATTCTAAGTCAGAGTGTAATGGATTTAATCAGCCCTCTTCCTGTGTGAGTGAAAATGACAGGTTATTCGCTGCATTGTTAAAGAAGTAATTTTTGGCCTCAAAATGGCACAATAAAAATGTCACGTGCCTTTTTCCAACAAGCATCTTGACATTTTAAGTTTTTTTTTTCCTTTTCTGAATACCCTTAGGTAATTGCATGGATTTCACAGATAAAATATGGTATGGTTAAGAACTCACTGTGTCCAGGCTTGTCTTCATCATATGTGCTGTATGTTACTGTATTCTGTACACGCATTAGAACTTCACGGTATAAACGATGGGGCGTCTTAAAAGTTGAATGGACAGAAATAACATTTTGGCGTCCTCACTACAGTTGTGTGTTGTTCTCACCCATGATGAATGTTTACGCGGTGGTTTCCACGCCATGATTTAGATATGGATAACAATAAGATTAAATTAGATTGACACCGCATTGTGCTTGTATAACGCATTAAGCGATTCACTTCTCACTACCGTGGCAAATTCCAGTCTCATCCACGCAGGATTTCGCTTAGCCTGCCCTAACGGTTCTCGCGCCAACGCCGCATTAACGGCTAATAGATTTTTCCCGCTACGCGGCGGCCGAACACAGGAAAGTTCTTTAGCTAAACTAAACTCGCACGTCGCACACGTGGGAATGACGTTTAGGCGGCTCCGCGCGCCTCCGTGTGCGAATGCTCGGAGCAGCCTCGCAGCCTTCCGCCGACTTCCGTTTGAAGTCCGAAACTCGCTACCGCGCTCGGGCGCGTTTTTTTCTCTCTTCCGAGCTTATGAGACCGGTATTTGGATTCTGATAAATTGCTGACCAAATGTAGATAGCGTTCTGTTCCCATAATACGACTACACAAATTGGTGCAGGCACAGGGGTCCTTTACAGCAGCACGATTTACTCTTTGCTTTGAACCAACTCTTAGATTTTATGGTAACATATTAGCTTAGGGTTCTTACATTAATAAAGCATAACCAACATAACTTCACACACACACACACACACACACAATATATATATCCAACGATATTTCAGATGAGTAACTGCTGTGTACTGCAGCAGGATGGTAGAGATATTTAAAAGTGTAGAGAATTGCACAGTTTCCAAAGAAACAGCTCAGTTTACATTTTAAATTCGTTTTGGACAGAGGTCCTTCATCAGCCATGAAAGCAAAGTTCTTTTGAATGTGTCAGAGGAGGAACCAGAAAAACTTTATATTTAAATGACTATTCATAAAAATGTTTCTTTGGAAACTTTGTACACTTATCTATCTAATATTTATATATATATATATATATATATGGTTCCAAAGAGAGGATGTTTCGGACACAGGTCCTTCATCAGCTGTGCAAGCAAAGTGCTATATATAATATCGCACACACACACATGAATGTTTTATTAGGTCCATAAATTGTGGGCTTCAGTTTTATTTGTTTGCACGCATGACTAAACTGCTTCTCCAGCATCTGGACATTAATACAGAAATCTAAATAGCCATCAGCGGGTTAAATATGCAGCTCTTTGAGGTTCAGGGTTCTTTCATATATCAAATTGGGTTCCCTGTTGCCGTTCCCTTCAGGATCTATAAATATTCTGCGCCGTGTGTTTGTATTTCACAGTACATTATATGACCAGTTTCCAGGGATGCTGGTGAATGCACAGGGCTCGGTCAGTTGTTTGTTTTTAGAGGCCTGGAGTTCTACACTCTTGCGTTAGTGTCTGGGAGATTGGTTTCGTGTTTGTATTTGGCAGGTTCCGAGACTCATCTTGGCCACGTTTTTTATGTCTGGTTTTGAGAGGAGGTGGTGACCCCAAGTACTACAAGAAATGGATGAAATAGTGATGACATGGTGCCCTACACCCAGAAAGAACCCATCAAGCCTACAAAGGGAACCGTGCCTTGCCATTGTGCACATAAACTCTAAACTAATTTTTTGTATTACTCACAGCACTGGATTGTTTTTTTGAAAAAAATGAAAAAAGACGCTTTTAGGTTCTGGAATGTCAAGAAGTGCTGCTACCATCCTGAGGTCAACATCCTGAGGTCACCTTCACCAATGAGAATATAACCCCCCGAGCCAAAGGGCCACCTGTCCCGTCGGCTCTTTGCGAGCCTTTGTTCCGCGTTGGGCCCAGAGAGCCGTAAAGGATAAGAGCCTGGCCCTGGGGGAGATGAGGAAGAGCGAGGATGACTCCTCTATTGTGCTTTTACACTCGTAGAAAGTGAAGCAACTCACAACAGCAGCGAACAGAGCAGCACCTGCCACCACACGCCAGCAAAAGAGATTAGATCTGATAGTGACTCCTAGAGAGACGGTGTGTGTGAGAATGTTGGTGCATGTGTGTTTGCAGAGGTACGTTTGTGTATTTGGATTTGTGTGTGTGCATGGGTGTGTGTGTGTGTTTATATTTGTTGTGTGTGTGTGCGCAGATGTTTGTGTACTTGTGTATGAGTTTATATATTTGTGTGTGCGCGCGCGTGTGTGTGCGTGCGCGCGCGTGCGCGTGTGTGCGTGCCTGCTCTCGTGTATGCGTGTGCGTGCCTGCTCTCATACCTGGTGCTCGTTAGACACGTTCATGCCCCAGTCTGTCCTTTCTCACTCCCAACAGGCCGTATTTAAAGGAGCTGTGCAACATTCATTTGATCCCCACATTTTTCCCCCCTTTCATTTCTTTCCTTCGTTATTTTTCTACTTTTTAATTTCAGGTTGCAGCCTCACTTGAGGCACACAATGAATTTAATAAGAGGGTCTCGTCTAGATTTCTCTCTCATTAGCTCTCTGATGTTTTTTTCCCTCCTTTTCTGACACGAAACATCTTCATGTTGGTTGGAGAGAGAGAGATCAAAAGCTCTAAAGAGGAGATGGGAGAGAGAGAGATGTCACAGATGAATTAGTCTCCTGGATTAATAGATATTTCTGGAATGGGCTTCAAAGAATAACTCTAGGGCAAGAGAGAGATGGATTCATTTTTGAAAGCATCATTGACCACTTCTGTGTCACATCTCTGTTGAAAGAAATATTGATTCTCTTTCACTATATTTTAAGCTGTGCTATTGGATATTTTAGTATAAAGGGTGGCCTGGTTAAATCGCCCTCACACAGGTACTTTTGGGTGCTCTCTTCTGATGTCTAAACAGAGTGAATTTGGCTTCGAGTTGGCAGGATGTGGGTAAATTATTTGAAAATGATGTTATGGTAAAGTAATGCATTCTACAGCTTTGATACATTAACACCTTGATCAGCAGGTGAGGGCTTGAGGCTGCAGTAATAAACCCTCACTGTACAGTGTTGGTGTGCGCCGTTGTTGGCAAGCATGGATTGGCTGGTTGTATTATTTTGGCTATTTTTGACTCGAGCCTCAAGTATTTCATGCTTTCTTCTCATCTCCTCTCATTCTCTCTCTCTCTTTTCCTTTCTCTCTCTCTCTTTCTATCTTTTGCTTTTCTAGCCCACAGCTTCAGGTACTTTTGAGTGACATTTTCTGCATCAGGAACATAAGAATTTATGAATAGTTAAACATCATGTCACCACCTTTAACCGTTTTCGTTGCATTGTGGGTGGAGTTCTGTATCAGTCTGAAGGGCCTGTCCATCATCAGCCATGCCACATCCCCCCCCTTTTTACGAGCCACTAAAGAATAATAAAGGAGTGATGGGCTGACACTTCTCTACTGGTAGTGGGAATTGCTGGGAAATATTCAAATCATCTAAAACGGAGTGATTAGATTGAACAGGGTCATATCTTCAGTCTCAAGGCAGAGGGTCATATTCTTAATTTCATTAAACGGACAGATCGAAACTGGGATAGGAGCGATAACGACTATATTGAAGTTGTAAATCTGCAGAAGGAACATAATTGTCAGCATGGAGGAGAAAGTGCAGCGAATTGTATGAAATAATAACAGACAAGCTGTTATTGAGATATGAATCAAAGTGATTTTCCACAGAAGTCTAGATTCTAGCCCTTGTGTTATCTGTCCTGGATGGTGTCCGTGCCTGGACCAGTTTTAGGTAGTATCTGTTTTTTCAGTTCCTGAACCTGCTAGGCTGAGGTCTTGGAGGGCTGAGATTGAAAACAAGCCCTCGAGCAGAAACTAATCTGAACCATATTGAACACTGCACACAATGGAGGCATTTGATTTGTTGTAGTAAACCCCGCCTCATCAGGCCTCTGTGGTTAATTTGATTGGCTAGGAACAGATGCTTTGACCCGTAGGTGAAACCCGCGCCCTGTTCTCCAAATGATGCTGCAGCTGCAGACTCAGTGGTGCAACGTGTTCGGTCTCCAAGAAGATGATGCTGTTTGCATGGTGGCAGGGGGCCCATCCAACAAGGGGACATGTTGTGTTAATGGAGCAGCATGTAAGCTCTACAAGATTCTGTAGATGTGAGCTCTACAAGATTCTGTAGATGTGAGCTCTACAAGATTCTGTAGATGTGAGCTCTACAAGATTCTGTAGACGTGAGCTCTACAAGATTCTGTAGACGTGAGCTCTACAAGATTCTGTAGACGTGAGCTCTACAAGATTCTGTAGATGTCTGAATTACAATGAGAACCCCTGACTCCTTACATTCCTTCTTTTCTGAAAGCATACACAATGGATGTATGAATGAATGAATGAATAAGGCAAGTTCATAATTCAAACATCTCCCCAGTACAAAGGGTCTTCAACATGTTTATGTCACCAGTAGCAACAGCAGCAGGGCACTGCACATCATCTGAAGGTTTTGGTCGGCCTGCCTGAACGCAGCGCGGAGACGAAGATCAAACGTTGAAGGGAGATAAAATAGAGCAGAGCAGGAGGCAAATTTAAAGCCGATTACCCTCCAAACCCACTCCTGCAGCGTCTGGGAAGAGCCGCTCCGTTTGCAAGGTGTTTATTCAAACTGGCTCCCGCTGAGCTGGAAGCTGAGTGTGTGCTGGCAGGACAGCAGCCCAGTGGACACCACCTTCCTCCAGATGACATTTCCATTTATGTTCTTTGTGTTCCTGAGTCGTAGTTGTCACCGTCGTTTCAGGGCCGACCTGGACATTCCCTCTTATGTTTGATTGCATTTTTTTGAGTTTTCATGGTGTTTCATTTAAAGTCTATTCGATAAAATATGGGCTACATTTCCTCTATCCCTCTCTCTGCTCACACACACTCACAAATACACACACACACACACACTCACAAACGCACATACATACATCACATATATGCCTACACACCAACATTCACAATAGCACAATTCTACTGTTCTAGCATAATGGTTCAAACACACACACACACACACACACACACACACACACACACAGTGCCCATCTCATCACCATTCCCATCTACTTGCCTTCAGTGATATTTATCATAAACCTCCAGCAGAAGTGGTGATCTATCTTAAGGCTGTGTGGCGCTATCAGATAACAGTCAAAACAGCCCTCCAGGCATGGCTGTTCTCCTTAAAACAAGATTATTAAGATGAACCAGTATCTTTTTTATATGAGAGAAGTTTGTAGAGTGGCCTTGCAGGCAGTGTGTGGTGAGATTCATCATACAGCAAAAAGTTTCAGTTACTTCCTCTCTTGTTTCTGGAATAATCTTCAGTAAAAGCTGTATGGCTTTATGACGTCTACCTGTATGCACTTAATATGTAGCCTTCCATGTCATTCCTGTGAAGTATCTGTGCCTGTCTGTTATAAACGCATCTCATATGCAGATCAGGGCTTTGCTTTGAAGTCTGAAGCCCAGAAAATCACCTGGCGCCATCTTTGTTGATTCCGATTCAGCACACGTCACGGGCACGCTGAACACGCAGCCCGTGTCAGCAGACTGTCTGTACACGCAAATTCAATCACCAAGGAAAGGAAGCACACGAGGTCTAAGTGTTACAAGCTGTTCAGGATTTGTAAACTGTGGTTTGTTTGGTATTTTAGCAGGATGCAAATACAAATGCAGTCATGGACGGACACACACACACACACACACACACACACACAGAGAGTGTTGTAGCCTTGCAGTTGTGTTTACTATCCTTGTAGGGATCTTTAATTGACATAATGATTATTGTAGCTAGTTAATGCAACACCTAACTCTAATCTTACCCTTAACCATTACTCTAATCTCTTAACCATTACTCTAATCTCTTAACCATTACTCTAACCTCTTAGTTTTTCCAAACAAAAAAAAAAAAACTATTTTTGTAATAAATAAATAAATAAATAAATAAATAAATAAATAAATAAAATTTAAAAAAGCATTTTTGCCCATAGGGATCAAAGGTGCACACAGACACTACTGCTTCTAGCATGGGTACTCTAAGTTCATTGGCAGGATTTTTTTTTGCTTAGAAAATGTTTATTTTTATGTTTCTTATAGAGGATTGAATAAATATGCAGAAGAGCCTCTGGTGTTTCTCTGCTCTGAGCATCAGCAGGACTTGTGTACTGCCTGGTGCTTTTGCATAAAAAATATTAAACTGAAATTTAATATTTCACGCTAATAAAATTATTAATCTCTCTCATTTTCTCTCTCTCTCTCGCTCTCGCTCTCTCTCTCTCTCTCTCTCTCTCTCTCTCTCTTGCTCTCTCTCAAGAGAACCAAAATATTTTGAATCAAAATATCTTGGTTACCCCCGGTTGCACAGGAAGGTTTAAGTAGGGGGAGCAGTCAACCGGGGTGGGGAATGCATTCAGTATATGGGAACCAGCAAGAAGGCTGGAAACGGGTTACAGAAAGTGCATAAAACCTACACTAACCAAATACACAGAACTGGAACTGGAAGCCCTGGGGTCCAGGCCTGACTGGGTAGGTGCTCTATACCATACCAGGTCTTTAGGCAAGACTCCTAACAGTCACCAAACTCAGACGTATTCTGAGTAGTCGGACATATTTAACGTATCAGACATTTTCTGTGTAGTCTGAAGTGTTTAACGTATCAAGGGTATTCTGTGTAGTCGGAAACATTTAACGTTTTCTGAGGAGTCGGACGTGTTTAATATTTTATCATGCATGTTCTGACTGACTCTTGAAAATGCACTGCGTGATGCCATGGAAACGCTTCACCTGAGCAGAGGAATCTCAGGAAGTAGCACACCTGCATACATATGGCCTCTCAGTGAAACATGAGTAGAAATTAAAATGACTAGAAATTGTGTTTGTGTATTAAACGTAAAGCGTAAAATGTGATCTTGTGTATATAAGTAAAATGACATCTTGTGTATATATATAAGTGGGGAGTGGTTTTGTGTTCACTAGTTTTTAGTCATTTTCATTTATATATATATATAAATGAAAATGACTAAAAACTAGTGAACACATAGTTTCAAGTACATTATATATATATATATATATATAATGTACTTGAACACCAGACCATTATTAGAACTGTTAAGGAAATGCCGAATCTCTGATGGCTGGTAGTCATACCCTGCAACGGATGTAAAGAGATTCTCTTGAAGTGACCTGCATGTGACAAACAAATCCTACATATACTCAGGTAGGAAAGCACATGTGATAAAATGTGCTTCCCTACCTGAGTAAGTGTGTTGGGTCCCAACACCTGTTATCACCCTCCCCAACCCTTCTGCATCACCAAAAGCTGCACCAATCAGAACTGAGTTTAATTTGTGATCTCCACTGCCCTTCTGACAGCAGTCGATATGACCCTCGAAATACAATGGCACCTCGGTTCTGCTCAGAGGACTCTGTGTGCCCGTGGTTCAGAGGGAGAGTCTATATCCACTGGACATGTTCATTTTCTGAAACCGTAATAAAGGTACCTTCTCTTGACTTGAGAGAGGGTAAGAGAGCAAGAGTAAGACGCACCACAGGAAGATCAGGTCACCTTCAGAGTAACACAGGTCACCTTCAGAGTAACGCAGGTCACCTTCAGAGTAACGCAGGTCACCTTCACGGAACAGCAGAGCATGCGGTTAAGTGTCATGCTTCACCGAACATGCCACCTGTCATCAAACATAACTGGGTGTAAGGTGCACGAGGGGTGTGTGTGTGTGTGTGAGAGAGTGTGGATGAACACAGTGTCCAATAGCATTCCAGGCTGGTCAAGCAGAACGCCTCAGACTTCAACTTCCAAACTCGGAACCCTACCGGGCATTTTAGCATGCAGTGTGTGTGTGTGTGTTTCAATGGCTCTGGTTGTGGCATGCCAGGTGGCCTCAGTCAGGTGCGAGGAACAGCGTGAGAGGTGGCGGTGGACAGAACCTGCCTCTGAGCCAGCAGGAACCTGCAGAGAACTTCTCACTGCAGCCCAGCTAAGATCCCGATTAACAGTGAAGTGAGTCTGATAGTTAAAGTAACACTGACACTGTTCAAAAACAGGCATCAGTGATCATCAAAATGTCATACCGCAAAGCTGGAAAAGTGTTCAATAACAGGGGTGGAGGACTACAACAGCTCAGCCATCTGACTCTCTGTTTCAACCAGTGTGCAGCCATCAGGAGACTCTCAGTCTGATTCCCAGCATGTCTCTCTGTCTGATTCCCAGCATGCGTCTCTGTCTGATTCCCAGCATGTCTCTCCCAGTCTGATACCCAGCACATCTCTCTGTCCTGTGAGGTGTGCAGGTCTTTGGAGACCAGGGTTGAAGTGTTGGTGGGTGCCCAGTTCAACATACTCTTTTATGGGTACCTGGCAGATTGTGGAAACTCTGCTAATGAGCCAAAGCACCCAGGTGCCACTGTTGAGAAAGGGGGGCGGGGCTTTTACGTGCCCACACTCAGCTGTTGCGGGAGTTTTCACATGCCTGTCCAGACATCGCGATGCAAGTTTGTTTCGCTGTTCTACCACCGGCTGCTGCTTGATACCACTTTCACCAGAGAGCAAAATGATGTCGGTTCATCTCAAGTTCACAGCGTGATGTGTGTGCAGGTCGGACAGCTTTTTCTGCTGTGACTGCAGGAAGAGTGAGACAACAGAACGAACAGAGACCCCTCCTGGAGTGGGGGGGGACGACTGACATCAGCTTCATTCACGCTCAGCTGGATGGACTTGTGGAATGTTTCTAAACTCTCTCACTCTGTATTTTGCTCTGTCTCTCTCTCTCTATCCCCCCCCCCCTCTCTCTCTCTCGCCTTGTATCACCTCTCTTGTTGGCACCTCTGTCCCAGTAGCCCAGCAGTAAACATCAGTCTTTGAAACGTACCTAAAGCCTTTGTCAGCTTTCATTTCTGATGCTGGCAGGGTGTTAACATCATGTCAGTATTACAGTGAGAGTCATGCTGCAAGACATTTAAATCAAATGTTGAAATGCATTTGTTATTTGTACCTTGTAAAGAAAAAGTACACATTAGTTAAAACAAGCATGTATGCACTGTCTGACTGAAACTTCAGATTCAAACTTATTTCTGCATTGAAAACTGACACCAAATCCCAATACAAAATACATTAATACTAGAATTTAAAAATGATTTGTAAAGATTTTGTTAAAGCAAAAGCAGTGTTGACAAAAAAGTAATGGATGTTTTGAAATAAAGGACTGTGATGAGCATCTGTGTAAACTGTATGCACATCATTTGGTGCAGATATGGAACATAGAGAGGGAGGGAGGGAGGGAGGGAGGGAAGAGGCAGAAGGAGAGAGGGAAGAGGGAGAGGGGGAGGGGGGGAGAGAGGGAGGGAATATTTTGCCGATGTGCCCTGTTAGGGATCAAAGCATGCCTGTCCAAACAAAATACTTCCATGCAGGGTTCGTTCTTCTGTTCCCATGCCAACGCTCCCGTCCTGCGGGCAGCAGTTGCCAGGGTACGGAGACGGTTCGCACTTTTTCACGTGCAAGCACCTTTGCACAAGTCCCAGAGCTGTGTGCGCTGAGAATGAGGCTTTGCTGGCCATAATTAGCTCTTTCCATTAAAGCAAATTGGCCTCATTTATGGGACTGATGATTGCCTTGTATCAGCTGACAAAAAACAAAACATTCCTTTCCTTCACTAACCCTCACCTCTTTTCCCATGGCAGGCTTTTGACTGATGCTTTGTGAAGGTAGAGAATCCTAATTTAGCCGTCAGTCAAAACAAAGACTTCTTATCACTAGTGAAACTGTTAGAGGTGCTTGAATGCTTGTCTCTCTCTTGCAGCGAAACGTTATCTGAATTGCAAAAGTACTGAGCATTGTGCACACTGAGGTTCACAGCCGGCTCATATCAAGAGCATCATTACGTGACCGTGGCTTGCTTTGTGTTTTGTTTACTCACTTTGAGTGTTGTTTACAAAGAGTACATGTGTTTGTAAGCCAGTGCCATCAAACAGAATGTGTTCTTCATACAATTACTCAACACAAACCTCTGCAGTAAATGACTATCTACTGTTGATTAATAGAGTCTAAATGACTATCTAGTGTTGATTAATAGAGTCTGTGCCTTATTAGCATGTAGCTGGGTGCAGTGTTGTGACAGCAGGCTGAGCCCCAAATTGGATCGATAGTGTGATACGAAATAAAAAAAAAAGAATTTCATCCCAGGGCCCCCAGTCACTCATGTGGGGTTTATTTTGAAAAACAGCTCATAACAAACGCTTTGTTCTATGATTTATGAGCTCAGTTCATCTTTTTTATCAGCAGGAGGGTTGAAGAGAGATAAAGTCAGTTAAGACATGCTCTTTTTCCTCTCTTCCATTAATTCAGGGAAGTGTGTGTGTGTGAGAGAGAGAGAGATATAGGGTGGGTGGGGGTGTGTGTGTGTGTGTGTGTGAGAGAGATGTTGAAACTCCAGTGTATTTGGGTTACTTTTGTCTTTGTAAGGTAAATTGCATGGACCTCCACCATTCTGCTCCACTTGACTAAATCCTTAATTACACTCCTCCTGAGTGCTGGTCTTTTTCCTGGTGTCGGTGTGGTGTCCGAGGACGGTCGGCGTTCTGTGGATGCTGTACACACACCTGCTTGTGCAGTTCTCAGCTGGAGTGAAGAGAAGAATCGGTTTGATAGATGTGGCACTTGCTACTGGTGAACTGAGAGAAAGACTCAGTAATAATCGTACCAACACTCTCTTGTTAGCACCTTTTTGTTCATCAGAGCTGAATTCAGTGAAAACATGAGAGCTGGGAAGACCGTCAGCAAGAGTCAACCAATGAACTGCACATTCTAGAACCCAAATCCATTTTTTTTTAAAAAAAGGTTAGAATTGTTGCAAATCTCTCTCCCTCCCTCTCTTTCTCTCTCTCTCTCCCTCTCTCTCTCTCTCTCTCCTTCCCTCTCTCTCTCTCTCTCTCCCCTTTCCTTTGGGCATGCTAAATACACCTGTAGAAGTTTACCTCAGGTGTTTTGTGAGGACCATCTGCTGCTATTAACAAGAATGTTCCACTGGCACTTTCGATCACAGAATGCAGCCAGGTCCGCGTGATCAATGCGTGATCTGTGCGCTCGTTTCAGCGTGACTCAGCTGTGGCCCCGTCAGGAACACGGAGCGCCAACAACCGCCGCGCCTGAGCTGGGGAGCGGGAGTGGAGCACGCGCTCGAAGGCTGGCGGTGCAGGCTGGCGGTGCAGGCTGGCGGTGCTTTTATTTCGGGGGTTTTTCTCCCTCCATCTCCGCTTCTTTTCTTCCTTTTTTGCTTATGCTAAGACAGCGAAGCCCTGAAGTGGCACACGGTAGAACATGAACCAGAGCAGCAGAACCGCGGTCCGGCGTGTGGTTTCCTGAGACACAACCTCACCACAGAATGACCCTTTCACTGATACGGTTTTCCCTTTGGTTTTTTTGGTTTTATATATATAAAATAGTTGATGTAGTTTGGGGACAAGGTCACGCCCTTGTCATGTCAACCTCCAGTGGAAAGTTCTGTCTCTTGTCTTTCACTTTCTCTCCCCCGCTCTCCCTCTCTCTCTCTTGGTGGGTGATCACTCGTTTCCTTCCTGTAATGTCAAGCAGAGGGACCACAGACACTGTCTTTGTCATCCCTTCCTCTCTCACACACACACACGCACACACACACACACACGCACACGCACAGAAGCTGTTCTCAGACCAGATAAAGTCTGTATCATCAAATGTGTGATGAGTGAAAATGTGTTTTTTGTGTTATGAGGCACCTGTAAATGGTGGACTTGGTCTAACATGTTTTTTCATGTATAGCCTGTGCTGTCTCATAGGCAACTGAATCCCATCCTCTGTAGAAACAGATGAATCCAAATGTTCCTGTGTGTGGATGGTGAGTTGTTGTCTTGCCTCTCGGCGAACTCCTCCAACAATGATTCTCTGTCGCTTCCTCCCTCCAGTGAAGTTCGAGTCCTGCCATCTGAGCAAGAGGATCAGCTTCGAAAGCAGCGACCCGAAGTTCGGCGTGCGCCCGGATGGTGCGCTCTACGCCGAGCGTGACGTCGCTAACCTGTCGGAGCCCGTCCAGTTCATGGTGACAGCCAGGGGAAGCGAGGATACCCAGATCTGGGAGACCACCGTCAAACTGGCCCTGGCAGGACACACACTCCCTCCCCCCATCCACCAGGTGAGACGAGTGTACAACAGAAGTCGTAACAACTAAAGAAAATGTATGAACATCGTAATACGGTGGCTGTAATATGAACGGGAGCCAGTGCAGGGCAGAGCGAGCAGAGTATTCGCTCTCCTCACTCTGTTGGCTTCTTTGGAACCTGATGAGTGTTGGAGTTAGAGCAGACATGGAACTCGCCTTCCCAGAACAGTGGAGCTCTGTAATCATTGATCATGTGTTGATTATGTCCAGGTAGTCTATATGGCCTTGTGGATCTCCTTTATTATTAAATTCTGAGACAGACTGCTGATATTCAACTGGAGATTTCATTATAGGACCATGTGTTTTGTATCCTAGAGAGAGAGAGAGAGAGAGAGAGTTCAGCTCACATTTTTTTTCCTACCTTGTAAAGCACAATTGTCCCTGAGCAGTTTAAGAATCTGAAGTAATATATGTGGCGTGGGTGTCTTGCCTGTAGCCATGGCGTTTTAATCAGAATGGGAGCGGATTAGCACAAAGGAATCGTGGGGTCGGGATTAAAATTCTGCCGGCAACACACACGGCAATAATGGAGTGCGGGAAATAATTGACATTGATTGAGTTAAAGCTGCGGCCCTGCTAAAACGGAACCAGTAATGTACTGGGTGGCATCCCTGCGGAAGGACCGCCAACCTCCTCAAACCCCGCCCCCACACCCGGCAGCCAAAGATGCAATAATAGAACACAAAGTAACTGTGCTTAGGTAATCATCGAAATTTAAAAACAAGTTTCTGGTTTTTGCATTCGATATATATATATATTTTTTATCCCTTTCTTTCCTTCTTTTTGTTCATTCTCGCTTTAAATTGTTTGTAAACTGTGGGCAAGGCACAAAACTGCATAATTTAATTTTATTATGTAAATGTGCAAATTGAATATTTCTTTTTGGTAGATCGGTCATGTTTGTCTGAACCGGTCGGTAGTAATGGACTCGCCACCACTGACGCAGCCTGATCTGCTGCCATGGAACACGAGCTCTGATTGGCTGCTTTTACATTGCCCTCACGGCAGAACATTTGTCCTCCGTTTCCCCCCCATTTCCGATCCTCTCCCTGTTCAGGCTGATCTGTCCCTCTGGAGGTCTGAGCACGGTGTGCCTACTTTATGCGAACGTCCTTCCCATTGGCACGGACCTGTCCCTGCATCCAAAGTGACCCAGAAATGACAAAGAGCGAAGCGGGGCTAAGGGTTCTCCGGGGAGGCAAGCAGGCGCAGCACAGCCCCCTCGCTGTGGTCCTGACCCCGTCACATGTCCCTGCCTTCTGTGCAGACATTCAGAGGAGCTTCCCCATGCCAGCTAAGGCAGACTGCTGAAGGACATCTCACATACACACACACACACACACACACACACACACACAGCGACGGATGTCCTAAATGGGCTTTGGGATTAGAAACGGACCATCATCATAAATGGCCACCCACTGCTCCCCAACCCAAATCGGTCTGTTGGATGAGTTGTTAGGGCTCGCAATGGCAAAGATAAGCTACTGTTTACATATTCGCTCAGAGTTCTGCGTTAGGGGGCTGTGTAGGTGTGTGGTCAGCCTCTCCTGCTTCAGTCACGCCCCACCAAACTGCAAGTTTAGAGGACGGAGGAAACGCAGTTCAGCCACTCCGAGGACGAAAGTGGAGAACATGTCTGTGTGTCCCACATATAAGAATGGACTGCACTGCAACTTTCTCCTACAGCTCAGATGGTGTTTGAGTTTCAGGTTTACGGGTTCAGCGCAGTTCTGGGTTAAGATGAAAAGAATCAAAAGCCGCCGTTCCTGTAGGGAGGATTTTACAAATAAATGTTCGCCACTGCAGTCCTCACAATAAAATTAGCCTACATTACAATACACACACAGAGAGACTCTTCTGCTACTAAATATATATACAAAACGTGGTTAAATCTGTCCGAGTGGTTAAATCTTTAACCAATCTACCTGGTTAAATCTGTCTCAATGTTCTGCACTATTTAAGCTTGTTTAACTTGACAGTCAGTCCTACCACTGATTTCTCTTCAGTGAAAACATGTCCCCCAAGGAACTTTTGTCCATAACCATCTTTAAAGCAAAATTGCACCCATGTCTATATGATGTTGAACCTGTTCCCTTTCTCTTTTGTACTGGTGACAGTGTTTGTTTTAGTGTTCATTTTTTGGACAATATTTGCTGAGTGATGCCACGTGTGAATAATGCAGACTCGAGTGTGTTGTGCTCACATACTGAAATGATGCATCGTAGAGAATACAGTTCTGCGTATCGAGCACATTGTGATTTTTGGGTACGGACATTGTTGAGGCTTCTGTACGATTGTTTGGGTTTTTTTCTTGCATCTTTTTAAATTACATATGGATGTCGGCACCACTGCAGTCAGTAGCATGAATCTTCTAGAGGTTCTAGAGCACTCGCCCATGGTGACTTACACACTTCACACTCCATTGACTACTTTTTTTTTTTTTTATCTCAAATGCACAATTCAGTGTCCCTTGTCATTACAGATTTGCATCCAGAGATTCAGGATGAGAAAGGAAGTGGTGATATTGCACTGCATGCTTTATCTGGTTCGAGGATGATGGTGGGGCTCTTACACTTGTGATGGGTTTTTTTTTTTTTTTCCCGTGCGTCTGCCGCGCTTCACATTCGAGTGTGAAGGCATGTTTTTTTCAGGAGTGTTAGCTATTGGATGATGGATCCGTCCCGCCCACCCAGCGGACTGCATGATAGACCTGTCCCGCCCACCCAGCAGATTGGATGATGGATCCTCCTGCCGACCTGGCGGATTGGTGGCATCTGTGGGTGGAGCATTTAAAACGCTCCACTCCAGCTTGCCAGAGGGTGCGCGTGGGCGAAGGAAGATGAAGCGGGTCAGCCTTCAGCTAGTCATGCTTTTCTGTTCATCTTTTTTTTGTGTGTTGTTTGTTGGTTTGGGCTCTGGCGTGGTCTGATCTGAAGTCGCACAGTCATACTGATCCTCGCGCTCATGAATTGCATTCGAATGTAAGATTTGAATGTCAGATTTGCTAGAGGCTTTTGGACATTTCAGTCCAACGGCTGAGAGGTTTTTCTCCACCTCCGTTTTGTTATAATCCACCGGTATGTGATAATCACACATTCATCCAAATATGGTGCGCCTTCACTGAGAGGAAATTAAGTTATGCAGTGTCAGTTTGTAGGGCAAAACTCTTTTACAGCACAAATTTTCATTCTTTTATTGCTGAGGTAAACATGGCTGAAGTAAACATGGATGTCTGTTTGTAATCATAACCTGTTCAAAAGCAGTCAAGGTTTTGCCCTCTCCTGGGTAGGTGAAGTAACAGCGATTTCTCCCTCTGGATCCACAAAATGTTTTCCTAACTGTGTATGCTTGTCGAAGGGGTCTCAGAATGCCTTACCTCCCTGCTCAGCTCTGGAGTGCCACCTCCGATCTAGATGCTTGTTTGTGAAGTTAGAGGAGCTCTGGGGTGCCGCCTCCGATCTAGATGCTTGTTTGTGAAGTTAGAGGAGCTCTGGGGTGCCGCCTCCGATCTAGATGCTTGTTTGTGAAGGTAGAGGAGCTCTGGGGTGCCGCCTCCGATCTAGATGCTTGTTTGTGAAGTTAGAGGAGCTCTGGGGTGCCGCCTCTGATCTAGATGCTTGTTTGTGAAGTTAGAGGAGCTCTGGAGTGCCTCCTCTGATCTACATTCTTGTTTGTGAAGTTAGAGGAGCTCTGGGGTGCCGCCTCTGATCTAGATGTTTGTTTGTGAAGTTAGAGGAGCTCTGGAGTGCCTCCTCTGATCTACATTCTTGTTTGTGAACTTAGCGGAGGCTCCTGAATGAGTGTAGTGCACTGCTTTGGATGGGGGGCATCCTGAAGACTATCCTGAGGACAGTCTGACATATTACATATGTGCAGTTTATTAGGTAGATCAACTATATATAGGTATGTATTTCCTTCTTCAATCATCAAGACTTTTTCAGTCAGTTCTATATACTCACAACAAGGATTTCCGAATACTAAAGCCCAGTTCCAGAGCTCAGAGAAAGTACCGCTTTTGAAAGCCAACTTCTGTCTGTTTGTTTGTTTGTTTTAGAGTTGATTGAAGTCTGAATTAGGTCCAGCCGGTAAGGCGTTGCAGTAATATTAGTGGGCTATTTCGACAGCAGTCTGAGGCTTAACGGCAGAACAGAGGGAGAAAGAGGACAGAGAAGTTCTGCATTACACCTGCTGGCTGCTTGCATCCTTCTGAGCTGAGACTGTTCAGGATCCATCCATCCTTCATTCATTATCACAAACTGTCTAAGTGCAATGGAACTGTCGCTAAAACAGTGCTAGCATGGCTAACTGCAAGGTAGCAGACAACAGTTAGCATTATGCTCGCATGTGTAGTTAAAAATCATAAATGGCAGTTATTAGCCATCTTTAAAATTAAATAACACTGTCTAGTAAAGGAGTGCTTGTCACACGTGAAAACCGAAATATAGGTCAAAACACTGAACCATTCATTAAAACATTAATTCATTGCTGGAAATACTGGACTTTTTTGTGTGGAGTAATTCTTTAAAAATAATAAAAATGACTATGCTTTTCAGGAATGTCCCCAGGTGAGATGTGAAATGATCTCAGTCTAATAGGACATGGTATGCTGGGATACGGTGTAATAGTGGGACTCTAGACAGTACTGCATGTGGGATAATTCTGCCCGCCGGAACAATAACCTCCAGATGTCTGTGGCGGGGCTGTGGGCTATCTGATGCCCAGAAGGGCCTCTTCTCGTCAGGGAGAGGAGGGGAGCCAGCTGGCTGGGCAGGTTCTTCTGGAGCTGAGGGACCTGAGGGTGATCCAGGCAGCCATTTCACACTCACTGACTCCTGAGTGTGTGTGTGTGTGTGTGTGTGTGTGTGTGTGTGTGTGTGTGTGTGTGTGTGTGTGTGTGTGTGTGTGTGTGTGTGTACGTATACCCACAAAAAGGTACCCAGGCGCACACACACTCCTTTTAACTGTAGTGTCCCACAGAACAGTGGAACTGTTCTGGTTTACTTTGCCACACCGGCCTTTGTAATCGTCAGTGTTTGGCCTGCCATCTGAGTAAGTCTTTTTATTGGCTATGCTGTGTCCATGAGTCTGCGTATCGCATCGGCTCTGCCCTGTGACGATGTGTTGGATCGCTCCAAGCCTGCCGTGGCAGTATTCCGGTCCGTCAGTCGCAGGTATGCCGGTCAGCACCAGAGCAGGGGCCGACCGGACGGACAGGGCCTTTTTTCACAGTTGTCCCGGTGTGTCATTGCAAGCGTTGCTATCTGCTGCTGAAAGAAAAGGAAAAAAAAGCAGAGAGAGATGAAGAGAGAGGGAGCGAGAGGGAGGGAGGGAGGGAGGGAGAGAGAGAACGAACGAGAGGGTGAATGCTCTGTGCTAATGAACAGATCTGGGTGCAGTGAGATAAGGGATTTATCAGTGTTGGAGCACACGGTGTAGCCGAT
Source organism: Sternarchorhynchus goeldii (assembly GCA_028565775.1). NCBI lineage: Eukaryota > Metazoa > Chordata > Actinopteri > Gymnotiformes > Apteronotidae > Sternarchorhynchus > Sternarchorhynchus goeldii. The sequence continues at coordinate 4,625,257 of JAOXYF010000019.1, forward strand.
CCAGTCGCACAAACGTTGTGGAACACCGGAGCCTCACCGGCATTTTGCTACACAGAGCGGTAGAGTCTCAGTAGAGTCTCGGTAGAGTCTCGGTAGAGTCTCGGTAGAGTCTCGGTAGAGTCTCGGTAGAGTCTCGGTAAGATCTCGTGAAGGTCACGACCAAACTCGGTAGCACCTGTACAACTACTACAGCTCCACCAGCTCCACAATACAAACATCCTAACCCGTTATTACTGCTCAGAGTACAGACAGGACATGACTCTGCAACAGCAAAGCAAACGCACACCACACCTACAGTGCACTGCCCAGAAATGAACTAGAAATAAACTAGGGAGCTTCATTAAAGTTCTTGGATTGTTGCTGGAGGGAAAGGGCTTTCTGAGGTATAACCTGGTATAATTCAGAACTGCAGATCCAGCCTGTACTGGCCTTTTCGGCCCAGGAACACAGAGTACGGAAGAAGACCACCTTTTTTACACCCAAAAGCTTCTCTTTGATGTACCTGTACAGCCCACAGTTTCATGCACATTCCCCAGTCTCTGATTGCTGGAGGAACAGAAGTCTGATTTAAGTTCTGATTTTTCTCCTGGATAATAATGCTTTTAATCACAAAATACTAAAAAACTGATCTCATAGTACTTTTACTGCACAAAGTACCTTTATTACACAACACATGAAAAGCTCGACATTCTTTTTTGCTGTGGGTTAAAAGAACGGTGCTTCCCAAGAGAGAAAGGTATTGGCTAACTATTTTCTCTCTGAATCAATCTTAGTCTAGGCCTAATCGTAGCCTTAAACCTGCATCCTAGTGCATACTGTCAGGAGTCATATCTCACCTCCCCTGAATCGACGTGATCTCCAGATGTCTTCTGTGTTGCTCCCTCGTTCATTCTGCCTCACTTTCTTTCCCTTTCACCTCTTTCACACAATTATTCCACCTGCCACTTCTGAAAAGCCTTAACTACCTGCAGCCCATCTCCCTCTCCCCCTCCCGTCTATCCCTCCTGCTCCCTCCCTCTCTCTCCTGCCCCCACCCCTCTATCTTTCAGCAGAAGACATCAGCAAATGTTGTTGATAAGCTGATATGGAGCGGAAGAGATTTTTATCAGCGTTTCTCGCCTGCCCTCCTCCACCTCTTCTATTACCCCTCTCGCTCCTCCCATTTCCTCCTTGCTGCATTCATCCACCTTAACGTCCTCTGAGCTTGTCTCAAAGTCCCTGCAGTCAAACCCAGCACATGATTAAAAAAAAAAAAAACTAAAGAGCAGAGATGGAGAATACGCTGCCAGCTGCCTCCAGACACGCCCTATTTATGTGGAGTTGATGGGACCATCTTACTGGGGGTGCCAGCCAGGGATGGGGAGAGAGGGAGAGGGGAGCATATCTGTACCTAAACTAAGTAAGAAGCAGTACCTGGGACACATGTGGGCTGTGGAAAAGGCCTGTTTTTTTTCCCCCAAAAGCCATAGAAATAAATTGAATTTGGTGTCTAATTTTAATACTCTGTTGTTATAGAAATAAATGATACAAGTCTGCTTCAGTTGCAACAGTCTCCAAGCCTCTCCGTGTCGTTGGGAAACAACACTTCCATTGTATCGAGGCTGGATCTGCGGCGTTTCTGAAGGTGCATGGTGTTTCTGATGTGCATCGCGTTTCTCATTTTGATGAATGCGTGTTGTGCGTCCATAGCACAATTTTTCAATTTCAGTGCAAGATGTCTTCCTAGCCGGTGTAAAAATGACAGTAAATATATTTAAATAAAATAACTTGCAAGTTAGTTGTTTGTCACGGTAGGCCACCTCGCCTCCTCTCTTGTCCCGTGTCTGTATGGGCGTATCTGTGTGTGTACGTGTGAGCTTGGTATGTGTTATACGAGTCTATGCATCGGTGTGTGTGGCGAGGGTGTGGCATTAGGGTGTGTGAACGCCATTCCTTGTTGGTCTTTGTCGATGTTAACGTGAGTAACTGTGTGCATGTTCAAAAAAATAAAAATACGCCTTTTCCTCTTCCCTACGCTTGGCATTCGCATCACTTTGTCGAATCGCTACAGATGTTGACATGTGATATTGGCTAATCAGGATCTCTAATTATGCTTGTGGAGGAGTCTGTTAGCTAGCTAGCTAGTACAACAGTATGAAAGGAACGATCACCAGAGACTCTTAAATACTTACCATCTACTTTTTCATCGATAAATAAAACTTTACTTTTTCATTTGCTTTATTTTCTTGGAAGGAGGTCAACTCACCCATACATGTATATCTACCGTATATAACGTAAGTGCTCCGTATTCTGCCCATGAATAAGAGGAATATTCTTCTTCTTTCTCTTCTGTCTCGAAGGGAAGACTGAATTGGGGTACAAGCAGAATTAAATATGAGCCAGAAAAAACTAATGCTTAGGTATCTAGAAAATGAAATCTAGAATTTCTGTCCTCATCTGGATTTCAGTAAAACCCTTTCAACCTTTAGATTTGAAATCAATTGCGTAAGAGTGCAACGTAAATAGAGTGTAAGAGAGTGGGAATTAAGAATTTACAGATGGTGGTTTATGTCGGGGAGAAGAAAGATGGAGGATTCCAAGAAAAGCGAAGAAAAAAAAAAGCCGCCAGCCAGATAAAGGAGTGGGAGGAGTCACCGCGGGGCCGTCCTGTGTCCTGAGACTTACGGCTTATAAAATAAAGCACTGAAGCTTCAGATCTTCTGTTTGGTCATCTCCTCCCTCGCCGTGACCTCCCTCCGCCTTGTGCAATTCCCCGCAGGGTCACTACTAGCTGTAGTGTTTTTCCGTCGCCATTATCGAGGTGGTGTTTTATCAGGCCGGGACATGGCCCTGCTCTCAGGGAGAATGTCACGGCACACGTCGGCTCCGCGTCACCCACGGCCCGGCTGGCGCCAGCTAAGCCATGATCCGTCACTCTGATTGGACCGTTGGGCCCACGCCCCATGGCTGGCTTAATAACCACCCTCTCAAACGCAGGTGTTCGCGTGCCAGGCGTGAATTGTTTTGTTGCCTCGACCTTGACAAGGGCGGGTGGCAGTGAGAGAAGGGCCTTGTGACAGCTGCCGGAGAAAAGATGTTCATTTGTTTAGGGCCTTTTCATTGGCTGGAGATTTGGTGTGGTGGTGATGGTTTTTTTTCTTTTTGCTCACAGTCATCTTGATTTTTCCTCCAAATTCAGTCATAGTCAAATTGTTTCTTCACCAATCAGGAAGGAGCTCTGTCTCTGTCTCTATCTCTTTCTCTCCATGAATCACTTGACTTACCCTCTCTGTGTCTACAGGAGACTATTAAACGCATGTCACTGAGAGATGTGACTCCTGGTGTATTACAGAGCAACAGCAGGGGATGAACCCTGTTCATCTTCCCTCCATGTTAGCATTTGTGACCTTGAATGTCTATTTGAACACACAGATGTCACTACTGCATCTCAAACCAAGCTTTTATCATGGTGATTCCCACAGATTGGTGGAGAGGCTGGTTTCTACTCAAGATCTCACCGCAATCACTACCCCAACCCCAGACTCATCACGTTCCCACGGCGACATCAGCGAGGCTCTTCCACCAATGGACTGCGCCGACAGAAGAGAGACTGGGTCATTCCACCAATCAACGTGCCTGAAAATTCCAGAGGACCCTTCCCACAAATGCTTGTGAGGGTGAGTGACGAGTGTTTTGGGTTTTACCCTCAGACCTGCATCGTTATGAAGTCACAGCAGCCAAATTCTGGCTATAACACACTGTATAACATTCTAACACGTGACAAACACACACTGCCTGTCCAAATAAAAGGCCACCTATGGAAATTTGTACTGATGCCAGTATTCTGCTTGAATTTTTATCCGTGCTCATGTCTAACAGCATCAGGACCCATATAGCAGCACTATTGGAGATTACATAACAGCTGCTTGGAAGCTCAGTTTGGACACCATGCATATCTTGGCTAAGAAACCAGTTTTGGGGTTTAATGGGGAATATGAATAAATTACATTTTTGCCCAACTGCATTCAAATCTTTGTTTTATATGGATCCAGCTGTGATATTTAAAATGAAGTTGTTAACATCGTGAGCTCAGTTTCTTAGGGAAGATTTTGCAAGAACTGTTAATTTATTAATCTCTTACTGGAAACGGTCAAAAGGGATGTGTATTAATAGTTCTACACTCAGTGGGTTGAAATGAAAACTGCTACAATTGGAAGAAAACTGGGGTAAAAAAAAAAAGTTCTACACAGAGCTACAAAACGCCCACTTTACTTCCTCAGAATTAAGAAGTTGGCCAGATTGTGTGAGAGCGGAAAGTCTGGTCTCTCCTGCTCAGATAACTGCTCTCTCAGCCTGTGGGTCATGAAGGACCAGAGTCCTGGTTCTGAGGTCTCCTCAAGAGAGGCTTCTGAGAGGCCGGCCCTCTGGTCCCTGATGCTCCTGAAGTAGCAGGGCTCTCGAGTGGCTGAAGAGCACAACATCACAAGTAAATGTGGTGGAGGGCCTCCATCCAGACAGACAGTGGAGAGATTGTCTCACATCTCTGCATGTAGGAGCAATTTGTGATTTCTTATTTCTTATCAGCCTGGCAATCAAACAGTTTCATCTCAGTTTCCTCTAGAATGAGAAGACATAGGAGAATAATACTTTGGATATTGAATGGTGTAATGTGTGATGAATGTGCTTTTAATGTGTTGTGGTGGTTGTTCATGCGCTGCGGTTGTGCTCCCTCTATGAATGTCTCAATACCTAGTGATCTGTATTACTGCCTAATGACTATATAGGGAGCTGTCTAACAGGGAAGCATTTTAACCGTCATGGAACCTTATAAAACAGACTATTGAGGCGCTCCAGATCGCGATGACATCATGGACCACACTCTGTCGGCATTTACTTTCACGCGCAACGCTAACTAAATGCCAACGCTAATTAGCTAGCTAGTTGGTGAACGGACAACCTAGCTGGCTACTAGCTAGCTACGGTTAGCTAACTAGCCTTTTTACTTTGAAGCTGATCCAGCTCCAGATTTTCTCTCTAATAAACAAACTTTCCTTCACAGTACGAGCCTTTTTAAAAGCTTCGAGTGCTGTCCCTGAAGAATGAAAACAACTCTGTCAAAGAAACGCTGAGAAGAAACTCGCTAGATAACAAATAGATAAAAGATTACAGACCTTTTGTTAATTTATTCGCGATGAACATTTAACTTGGAATAATTAATTAGAAAACTGCTTCATTACTTAGCAGTACCGGTAGGTTGGCTAAAATTGCAACTGAAAAGCTATTTGTCCATATCTGTGACATGAAAACAAACAAAAAGCCAATAGATTACTTACTTTAAATTACTTTTTAAAATCACTTTACAGATTACTTACTCTTATTTTACAGCGTTTACACCACTTGTCACACCCTTTCTATCCGTTATATTTAAACAAGCAAATCGCTCCATCACGGGAATGCCTCGGTGGCGGAGGAACCATTTGACGCTGCCATAAAATTCGACCAGAATAAGGTCCCTCAGTAGGCAGCATATTTAAGGTATCCAAGAATTGGGACAGCCTACGTGTCAAGAGTGCGCACACTATGATGTAAAATGCAGTCCATGTAGACAGCTCACTGGGTTTTGGGACAGACCCTATCTGTCTGTGTATCTATCTATCTTCCTCCGTTTTCCTTTGTTCTCATTCTTATCCTGGTTTGGTTTATTTTAATAGTCAAAAAGAAAACATCAATAGAGACAGCTAAAAAAAACCTGTCAATAAAGCAGACTCTCTTGCACGCGCACACATGCACACAGACACACACACGCACACAGACACACACACATACTCCAGCAGGTTGAAGTGTGTTATCCAAGCATGTGAAAGCTCCATTCTGCCTTATCTGTCCTTCAGCTTCTTATACTGAGCCTTTCCTGGGACAACCTCATCCCCCCCAACTCTTTCCTGCCTATTTGTACCTCTCAGATTACACACAGGGATTACAGAAATCTCTGTCCCCACACACACACACACACACACACACACACACACATTCAAACCCAAACACACCAGATTAACCACTAAAGCTCAGAACACCCACAATGATGGAGTTTGTGAGCGTGCTGGGAGCTCAGCGTCAGTGGGAGAAGCGCTCTGATAAACCCCCTGCCCCACCTTTGCCATTTCAGCTGTCTGGGCTCGGTGCAGGCCCCACTCACCCTGCAGGTCCGCAAATACCTCACTCTCACTGACTCGAATGTTGCAACGCACAGCTGCACCATGCATCACCCACATACACACATTCATACACACTAACCTGAGTTTACGTTCAGGTGGTGATTTCTAGCCAGGCCGGGCAGTTTGTGGTTCTCTCTGGCCGTTATAATAATATGAAATTGCTGTAACTAATATGCTTGCAGACAAGAATTGACTAATAATGGTGAGGAATATACCAGTTTTTCATTCTAATCTCTGTCTACCATTAGTAACGATTAGTGCGATTAGTGAGTCTGATTACCAGGGACTGTGATCTTGATGCGGGTAGCAAAGAACAGAAAAACCCAGCGACTCGATGCACTTGTAAGGCCCAGCTTAACAACAGCTAGTGATCTGTTCCTCAACACCAACCCTTCAGCTACCTTTATAAATGTGTTTCAGGCCATGGGTTTATTCATCCCTTTCCAAGTACATGAAAATGTTATGGAATTATTATCTGTGCTAATCGAGCATGAAGTGCAGACGTGGTAGAGATTAGACTAAAAATGCTCAAATATGCTTTTAACCACTGAGAAGTTGCTATCATCCAGAAGCCAGTGCGGCATGGAAAAACAGCGACGCCCTCTCTCCCATCCAACGGAAAAGCTTTTAAACTGCCAGTCAGCTGTTAGGCAACTCCGGGAAAATCAGATGAAGAACCACAGAGAGATGGAAGATCCAGAGACAGACAGAATCTCTCGTTGGGCTTCTGCGTCTCGGGGCGTTTTGATGCAGCTTCTCATGAGAGCCTCATCACACAGAGCCTTTTCAGTTCCGACTCCGGACCTCACAAGCTGCGTGGCCACGCCTCCAGATGTCTTCTGTTTCTTTCTCTCTTTCTTTTTTTTCCTTTTTGCCTCTTGCTTGCACTGTCAACTTCAGTGTGGCCCAATTTAGCAATTAACCTTTGGAGTGTAATTACTTCTTTTCATCAGTGCAGTGGAGTGCCGTGCTCCCCCTCCTGGGGCAGGCACATGCTCTCTTCTCCCTAATCGGATGGAGAGAACGCACAAGCCTGTCGTCTAATCGAATAAACAGTGCCACGTGCATTTATCATTGTTTGCACTTTGTTTATCCCCAATTACATCCAAAATAGAATTCCAATAAAAGCGGCCCCACCACCACACCACCCAAATGAAAGCGGTGAATTCATAATTTACTGCCTGCTTCCAATCAATCTGCACTCGAGCTCGGATAGTCCATTAACTCGGCGAGGAGCGAGAGCACACGGCACACCGGCAGAATCAGCCAGCTTTTCACTCTGCTGAATAGAGCGTGGGATGGAGCGCAGGGTGATGGGGCGGGTGGAGGTTCGGGAGCGAACCGGAAAACGGAGAGGATGGAGGCTGGTCTAGAGAGAGAGAGAGAGAGAGAGATGGAGAGACAGGTGTAGAGGGAGAGAAAGTGGGGCTGTGCAGAGATATGAAGAGTTACTGAGTCACTGCTTTCAGATGGTTTGAGTGTTGAGAGGAGAAGCATTAGTGTCAGATATTTTCACAGGACTTACCTGACTGCACCCTGACACACACACACACACACGCGCACGCGCGCATGCACACTTTTTCCCTCTGCACATTTTTCTCCTTTTATCCACGTTACTCTGGGCAACAAGAAGGGTTGAACATACTGAGAAGCAGAGGTATGGGGGAAATGATGGAAAGAGGCAGAAAAATAACATCATGCCACACAAAGTTTCTCTCTCTCACTCACACACACCCATACACACACACACACACAAACACATGCATAAACACACTCGCATACATACACACGCTTTTTTTCCAGGCAAATTATTAAAGTGTGAATTAAAGATCTGCATTTGTTGTGCGCGCTGTCCTGGGATGTGCTCTGAATCTGAAGCCTGCTGTGTGAGGGTTGGACGTCCATGAAAGACCCAGGAGATCCAGCCCGAACGGAAGCGGCTTGCCGTGCGGTTACTGTTCGAGGCCTCCAGCGGGAGCTTGTGCCGTGGACATAACCAGATTGCGGCCGCTCTCTGACGGGAAGCCGCTCGTAGCGCGAGGTTTCGGCCCTGCTGGGGGTGTCGGGCGGCCGGAGAGCAGTGGAGAATGAAGTGGGCAGGGATCGCTTATGCTCTCGCTGCATTTTGAAAATAAGGACTTTTACTGTGAAATTATTGTAATTCATCAATCTGCCCTGAATATCCCTGTGGCTTGCAGACGAGGGGCTTCAGTCCTCCTGGTAATTACAGTAATAAACAGCTTATCTGAAAGGGCTGAAAGTTCACACTCTCTGAATATGTAAGTGAATTGAGGTAATGCAACGCTGCTCCTGGTGCTGTGTGTGTGTGTGTGTGTGTGCGCGTGTGTGTGTGTGTGTGTGTGCGCGCGCGCATGCATGCGTGCGTGTGTGTAGGAGGTGTAGGCTGCAGGACTTCCTAAATGACATCGTTAAGAGGATGTTGTCCATACTTGGCCAAGATTTTGCTTAGCGCAGAAGAAAGTTTGTTTTACCGAGACCTGCTGGTGACCTCACTGAAAGCAGTCCATTAGGAAGTTCTGTTCTGATTACACCCACACACATTACATGCTGGCAGCGCATCTATAGGCAAGTGTTTGCGCATGGGAATAAGTTTACTAAGGTGATTGAGTTGATTATGTCATGTAAATGTAGAAAAGATTTGCTAATTTTGGTCAAAAATAAATAAATTGTTTGGAATATCTTTGATAGGTCCTGTCAAATTGGTGTGTGGTACATTTGTAATAGTGGGCCTTTTCACATCCCCTGGTGCCTGAATGTAGTACTGCATGCTTGACTGTTCCCTCCCTTCTGTGTACCCTGTTTGTTTCTGAGCTGGTGTGTGGGTGTGAGAGAGAGACAGAGAGAGGACATACGGCCGTGTGCTCTGCGTGTGCGTGCGTGTGTGTGCGTGCGTGCGTGTGTGTGTGTGTGTGTGTGTGTGTGTGTGTGTACTATAAACTACAGAGAGGAAATGAGTGGCAGTAGACTTCCACTAACAGAGCAGGAAAAAGTGTACAAACAGCACAAACCTGCCCCTCCCCCACAGCCCCCGTCCCTCACGTGCTCCACACTCCCCTACGGCCCCCTCCACCTTGTACCCCCCCCCCCCTCCACTCACATATCGTCTGGTCTAATTACATGTACTGTTCTCCTCCAGCCTGCAGGGCCCCAGGGGACTGGTCCATTGTCTTCATGCAGGCGCGGTGGGACAGGGCTGAAAGCAGTCATTACGCTACCCTTCCTTCTCCAGGGTCTCCTGCTGTTTGGAGGAGTTTGGGCTTTCACCCCCCTGCTTGCTGGCACCGTACGCAGCTACAGGAGGCCATCGCACGCGGAACACAATACCTTTATTTACCCTATTGTAAAGACTGGTGAATTAAAGTCGCTGTGAATGTTGGAGAAGAGCCGCGTTAATTCTACATGTAGCTTCCATATTCCGCACCAGGCATCATCTACTTCCCTTTTTTTTTAATTGCTCGACTAACGCTATAATTGGGTTTGTGATTCAGTTCTTAACTTCCATTAATATTAATTCATTTTCTAATTATCTCATTTTAATACCGCTCTATTCCTCATACGTCTGATGGGGAGAGGTCTTTGGTGGTAACATGCTGTAGTGTGTGTGTGTGTGTGTGTGTGTGTGTGTGTTAGCACACGTGTGCATGCTCGTGCACTCTTCAGTCCTTATCTTTTATGCAGGGTTGTGCTCAATAATAACTGAACGACCAATCCATTATCAGTTGCCTGTGCACTGGGACACGAAGTCCTCCATGAGCTGTTTTTTTTTGTTGACGTGTTTTTATTGGTTTTGAAAACGGAGCGGTCTCGGCGGACCAATCACGTCGGTGTCTCTCTGCTCTGAGGTCACGGGGTCACGCCGGCGTAGTCGTGATCCATTCTGGCCACTTCAGCACCTCACGAGCTGCAGGTTACTGCAAGCCCTCACCCTCGAACACATCACGGATAGAACTTAAGCTTCTACATGAAACCAGCAGTTTCAGTTGAAATGCAACGAATGATCACGCTGTATATAGGTGTGTATACATATGTGTGTACAAACACACACACACACACACACACACAAGTGCGAATTTGCTCCAACATAGTTCTGGCAGGTGAAGACAGTATGGCTGCTTTTATGATTGTCTGTGAAGCAGTGTGAGCGGCCCCAGAAGAGGCTGATGACAGAAGAGCCTTTTTTGAGGCTGCAGTCTGCAGGTATTTTGTTCTCGTAGTTGTGCTCTCGTTGGATGGGGGGGATCCAACCCCCACATCTCCTCCACATGCGCCTCGCCAGCCTCGGCAGACGCCACCGTGAATCCAAGCGTTTTTGATTCGATTTCCCCGCCCCCCACCCCCCACCCTCTGTCTCGGAAGCATCTTTGTTGTTCATCTTCTGCATCTGGTTTCATCTCTTTCTTGTTTTGTTTTTTTTAATCAGCACACTCTCCTCTGTCTTCTGCCCGCATGGTGGATCAAAACATCTTTCATGGCCGAGACAGGGATCGATCACGTTGGCAAAAGATCCGTGCGGCTGGAGGCTCTGTGGATGTAGGCGAGTCGGGTGGAGGATGAAAGCCTCGCTGCCTCTGTGCCTCTGTTGTACGTTTAAACAGCCTGTGTTTGCTACATCTGAAGGTAGTTTTATATCCCCGTCATCCACAGCTAGTGAATAGTGCATGGGTCTCTGCGTGATGCCTGCAGGACACTGCGTCCTGTTCGTCCTGTGTTCATGTCCACTGGTCTCGTGAAAAAGGCATGAGGTCTGTAAGGTAGATAACGGATTTGGCTGCCTGCACACAGGTACATCTCTGACACTTCAGTTTGGATTATTCACAGGCTTCTGTTTTCAGAAAACACGTTGATCTAAGATGATGAACCTAGTAACCCTGAAACAGCCTGGCAGAGCTAGATTAACAACAATGCTGGATTAACATATAGGGTTTATGTCCAGATGGGTTTGCATAGGAGTTAATTTAACATAGAGAGTTTTGCTGTGAAGGGAAAAAAAGGTGAGAAGTCAATCAGATTTCCTGGGTAAATGCACTGTTGGTAAATGCAGAGCTGGCAGTAGAAGGATCAGATTAAACCATTGGGCATTAATCTTTGTTCTGGCCCCAAGCTGTCACTGACAGAATGAGCTGGGGGTTTTTGGAGGCCCAGTAAGACATGTTTAAGAGCACAAGAATAGACTGGGTTTCAACTCTGACATCAGCCCTCCTGAATCTCTCCCTCGTGTGCCACCGATTCCTCATTTATACTGGAGACGGTCCTCTCGGAGTGATCCGTCCAAGACGGGGAGGGGGGGACGGGTAGCGAAGAGGAAAATCCATATTTCAGAGATCTGTCCGTGCACTTTATTCATTTCCCATTCAGGCAGAGATCCATAATGGAGTTTCCTGTGCAGTAGTGAGGGAATCCGTGGCACGTGTTCTCCATGGAATCACGGAGAAGCTCTTGCGCGTGTCGCTGTCACCAGTGTTCTCCTTGGAGATGTGTTGTACCTGAACTCCACCCACCGGTGCAGCCGCTTCAAAATCACCACATCCACACTGCTCTGCTGATGGGCAGAGGCTCAGGCTCTTTTTCTCCTTGAAGAAGATAGTGTGTGTGTGTGTGTTTTTTGTTGTTTTTTTTTCCCTCCCCTTTTTTCATTTTGTTTTTCTGTTTGAGCTGCATCATAATTTTTCACAAAACATAGCAAAGAAAAACAAATGAAATTAAATGAATACACTGCTGTGAAATTAAATGAATATGCTGAAGAACTTTCTTCACATTACTGCAATCATTTTCACTCATTTGTTCCCTCTCAGTGCTACCACTGCATACTCACTATCCCTCCCTC
>JAOXYF010000019.1:4658238-4669282 GCA_028565775.1 Sternarchorhynchus goeldii
GTGTGTGTGTGTGTGTGTGTGTGTGTGTGTGTGTGTGTGTGTGTGTGTGTGTGTGTGTGTGTGTGTGTGTGTTCCTATTTTCTTGTCCTTTCAGTTTGAGGTGGCAGTCTGTTTCCCTTGGTGCCCTGTGTCTGGGTGCGTGTGAATAAAGTCATTTGGTGTAGCCCTGTGTGTTTTCTTTAATCACACTGGTCTTCCCACTGTTGGCTTCACTGCTCCGGTTGAAAAAGCCGATTGTGGATTAATTACACCGTGATTTGTTTCAGTCTTTCAGTGCAGCTCGTCAGGGAGCTACTATTGATATTTCATTATGTGAATCGTAAAAGGCTGGTGGGTACCGACGAGACACAGCACCAGACTGAGCTACCGCATTAGTGTGTGTGTGTGTGTGCGTGTGCACACACGCTGGGTTAACGAGGGCAGGACTGGATTGAGCTACCGCATTAGTGTGTGTGTGTGTGTGTGTGTGTGTGTGTGTGTGTGTGTGTGTGTGCGTGCACACACGCTGGGTTAACAAGGGCAGGACTGGATTGAGCTACTGCATTAGCGCGCGCGCGTGTGTGTGTGTGTGTGTGTGTGTGTAACCTACATGTGCACATGTGTGTGCACACCCATGCACTGGGTTAACAAGGGGCAGGGCCAGACAGCACTACTGCATTAGCATATGAGTGTGTTGGGTTAACGAGGGGCAGGGCTAAACTTACCTACTAGTGTGTGCACGTTCTGGGTTAATGAGGGGTGGAGCCAGACTGGGCTAGTGCATTAACATGTGCACATTCTAGGTTAAAGAGGGGCGGAGCCAGACTGGGCTACTGCATTAGCATGCATACGTTCTAGGTTAATGAGGGGCAGGGGCACAGGAGGTTTAGTGGAAAGCACAATCTGATGAGCCTCGGACATGCACGTCTCTGCTGGGGGGGTAAGTGTGTGTGTGTGTGTGTGTGTGTGTGTGTTAGCTGGTGGCTCCTCCCCACACTCAACCTCATTCTGCCCTGTCCTTGACTTACCTGGTTTTCACACAAAGGCAGCCTTTAGCTAATAGGTTTAATGAGGCAGGAGCTGAGGGACACTTTGGCTGGGGGTCAGTTTTCTGCCTGCGCCCAGCATGGACTCACTTGGCACAGTGAAGAGTTTCAGGACCAAGGAGAGCGCCCAGCTTTGGCCTAGATGTCATATGAGATCACACTGAAAAAGTGATGATCACACTGAAAAAGTGATGAGTAAAACATTTAGTCTAATAATAGATGTTTGTTGTCTTGGGTGCAGACTGCTGTATGTGCATTTGCTTTTAACTCAGTTAGTTAGTTCTTAGCATTTATTTCCAAAGGGAGGAAATCTGATTCACTGGTAAAATATTACAGTGGACAAGAAAATCAGTAAGATGCAGTTTCAATTACATCATATCAGAACAGCAGCAGTGGAAAAAAGCAACAAAATACAGTTCTGTAATGAATACTACTCTGTGTGTGGGGGGGGGGGGTGTGTGTGGGGATGTGTGTGGGAGGGGGGGTGTGTGTGTGAGTAAGAGGGACACAGGGCGTGATTATACAAGGTTTTGCTGTTGTGTGATCTCTTCTCTTCTCTATTTGTCATCTGCAGAAAGTGTCTCAGTACACACTCATAGTGCAGGCGACGGACATGGAGGGCAGCCTTAACTTCGGCCTGTCCAACACTGCAACGGCCCTCATCACCATCACTGACATCAACGACAACCCCCCAGAGCTGGACTCCAAAACGGTGAGCAATAAGTGAGATGGGCACCGTCGGGGCCGTGGCGTGGAGCACCGTGCACACGTGCGCGAGCGTTGGAAGCATAGCGCTCTGGAGCTGTTTGCTTGGAGCAGAGCCACGCTGGCAGCACTGAGTCACAGTGTCATCGCGAGAGAAAGACATGGAGCTGCGTGAAGAATAAACAGCAGCAGACAGGTGGAGGAGGCAAAATGGAACTGAGAGGGAGGGAGGGAGGGAGGGAGGGAGAGAAGCTTGGAACTGAGATAGCTAACTGATCACATGTCTTTCTGCTGTCTCTCTCCCTCTTTTTCCTCTCTCTCTCCCTCTCTCTCTTTCCTCTTGCTCTCTTTCTTTCATTCCATCTGTTTTTGTGCCGATTCCAGTACAGCCTGAGGTGGCTGTGGTTTTTCTGCAGGCATTTGGGCTCCCATTCCACTCTCTCTCTCTCTCTCTCTCACTCCCCCTCTCTCTCTCTCTCACACACACACATCACTCCTGGCCCTTCTTTCACCATGTTTGTTTCTGTCACCCTTCATCTCTCTCTCTCTCGCTCTCTCTCACTGTTATATCATCCATCTCTCTCTCTCTCTCTCTCTCTCTCTCCCCCTCCTCTCTGCCTATCCATCTTTCTGGTGTCATTTACCATCCTCTCCCTGGTTTTTCCTTGTTCCTGCACTCCCACCCCTCCACAGCTGTATCTCATCATATGATTTAAAATGATTTTTACCTTATTTGTTTTACCTGCCATTTTAATGCAGACCTTCTCGTCACTAACAAGGGCAGCTGGCAGTATGTCAGCAGACACAACTACAAGTGCAAGCTGGGAATGATGAACAGTCCGCTGCAATCATAATGTATTTTTAACATGTGCCAAGTCCATCTCCAACATCCCTGAAATTTAACTGGAAGGCCATGTAAGTGGCTTTTTCCATAATTGCATTTTACATAGTTCACTTTCCAAGAAGAGAAATGTGGTGTATGAATGATGGATGTTGTAGGTGGCTGTTTGGCTCAGAGTGTCATTGGGTCTGTTGTTGCTGGGTCTGTCACGGTTGGGGTGAAGTTGAGGGTGGTTGGGTGAAGGTGTGTCTGTCGGTGTTTGGTACACAGACGGTGGGTGAAGGTGGGTCTGTCAGTGTTTGGTCCACAGACAGAAGGGGTAAGTTAAACAGCTCCTCAGACTTTCATGACTAACTATTCCACCTCCAGCAGCAGAAAACATCTGTGTTCTGGATCTGTGTTCTGGATCTGTGTTCTGGATCTGTGTTCTGGATCTGTGCTCTGGATCTGTGCTCTGGATCTGTGCTCTAGCTATCTAGCCCCACTGTTGCATTTTAGTTCCCAGCCTCTTCTCCAGCTCTCTCTAGCTTTTGTTTAGTCTCACTAGTGGATTTAGTGGATTGCGATGAGATCTGCCATTAGCAAGGCTATTCCCGCCCAGTTTCCTCCAGTACCTGTAACTTTAATGTGCAGAATGCACTGAATAAAACATCGACCGACTGAACGGATATAACAGTATTGTTAATGTTTAGCTCTTTAATGTTTCACAATGCCGAAGTTTAATACTGATGAGCATGATTTACAAACATTTCCTGACTGAAATACTGCCCCTTCATAAAGCACCACCTCTACTGTGGTGTTGTACCTCCACCTCTACTGTAGCTCCAGTGCAGCAGCGGCAGTGACTCACCTGTTCAGGAGTCCACGCAGCTCTCAGGGAAATGCATTTTGTTTTGCTCTGACAAAAACATGGAGGATGAAAGCAGAGGGAGGCGCACACACACACACACACACACACACACACACCACAGACGGAGGCACACACACATTGACCAACACACACATACTACATAGAGAGAGAGAGGCAGGATTATTACTAACATTATTACCATTACTGTTATCAGTACTAGTTTTATCATTACTGCAATCTCATCATTTGGTTGCCAGTGTTTGTTGTTTTTTTAAGCAAGACTAAATGAAAGTGAAATTAAAGGAGAGACATAAAGAGAGAACAAGAGCAAACGAGAGAAAGCATTCGTTTCTATACAGCCCTTCTTTAACTCGTCTCTATACAGCCCATCTTTAACTCGTCTCTATACAGCCCATCTTTAACTCGTCTCTATACAGCCCATCTTTTCTCAGAGAAAATTAGGCAATCATTCACTCCAACACACTCTATCTCAGAGAGACAGGGAGAGTGAGAAAAAGGAAGTGACTGAGATGAACAAGCTGAAGTCGGGTGTCTTTGTGAGTCTCGAGATGGATAAACAGCTCCTGCCTGCTTAAAGACATACTACACCCCGAAATGCGAACACAGATAGTGTTAAACATTGAGCAAAAGGACCATCTACTGTGGTCTCATCTACAGTATATTGTCTGAGATCCACTAGCTGTCGTTCAGCATTATCGTCAGCATTGTACCGGTTTAACATGGGGGCTTCACTCTGGATGTATAGACAAAAACACATTACCAAAACCCTAAATTTAAGTGGTATGCATTTCCTCCTTCGACTACAAATGGTATATTAAAGATTGCTAGAAAGAAACCCACCCACCCACAATCTCTTTCTCCATCTCTCTTTCCTACATTCACAATGGGAGAGAAAGCACTGTGGAGATGATCATCCTGTAATAACAGCCTGTACGCTGAATGTCTTTCCTTGGGAGATGCAGAGAAGCCTAAGCAAGCTAATTAGGCAAAACCGCTTGAGCAGATGTAGACCGAGAAGATGTATTTGTTCCAATTGAGAAGGAGCCAACGTGTTTTATTCATTTCAGATGGGTTAGAGAGCAGAGCTACAAGCACAAACACAACATCCCTTGTTACAGCTTGTTAACGTGCACACAATCGTACCAGTCGTTTAGTGAGATCATAATGGTGATGATGATGATAATGTTAATGACTCGTGATTTTTTTTTTTTTTGCAATCTGCCTGCCGCAGTCAGTATTTGCAGACTGTGGAAACAGGTTAGTGCGTGGAGAGAACAGTCCCGTGGAGAGAACAGTCCCCCAGGAGCTGAGCAGCACTCCTGCGTTTCGTCTCTTTTGAAGAAATACTCTCAGCAAGCTAAGAACTTTTAAAACATGTCTAAAAACCAACATTTAGATATTTCTGACTGAGGATTTCTTTCAAATCCAAATGCATTTTAACAGCAAATCATCTGCTAACATACTGTTGATTTCATCTCTAACCACAATTATTGGATCAATACACTGTAACCACCCTCTTCACAAAAGCTCTGGCAAGATGTAATTACAGTATTGACTATCGCTAATAATGTTTTATTTATATAGCACTTAATATATTTACATGTAATAATCTCGCCGCTGCTATAGACGTCTGTCTAATCTTATTTGCAGAAGGTTATTTAGATCCTGCGATATTTAATGATCAACTTTCTAGCGTTAATTAACATACAATAAACAGGGATTAGCATTTAGCAGCTGCCCTGAAATACTGAAGAGTTCGGTTTTTATTTTAAGAATCAGTTATATATTTTTTAATCAGCATATCAAAGTTTAATATAAAAGAAATGTCAGATATTCATGTTTAATTATTACTCATTAAGTATTAATTAAGTATTAAGGAAGAAAATGACTAAACTGGTTCGTCCCTGGAGGCAAGTGAGGCGAGAAAAAAGGTGAGTAAGAGCGAGAGGAAGTGAGAGAGAGAACGGGGAGGAGGTGTCGGTCTGTCCAGGGAAATCCAGCGCTATCAGCGGTGAGCAAGAACAAACTTGTGCAGTAACTAAGGCTCTAAGTTCAGTGTCTTTGTCTAGAGAGCAAATAATAATAATAATAATAATAATAATAACAGAACATGACATTTATGTGGAGCTTTTCAAGAACCCAAATTACAGATATGAAAGAGACTTCACAAAACACAATAAGCACGAAACAAGAAAGCCTGACAAACTCGCGTCTTAATACTGAGTTTTTGTCATGGTTGTCACATCATGTTTCAAAAGTAACTCACCACCCACTCTAATGTTTCATAATCTCTGCGCCCCCTGAAGCCCCAGGGGTGTGGGGCAGACGTACGTACTTTCCCCCTGGTGCCACACCATGGAGAACAGTGTGGGATTTGAACCAAGAACCTCCTACACTGGACGTCCATCCTGTACCAGGGCAGCAAATTTTTACTTATTTTCAAATTTGACTTTTGAAATCACATCAGAGCACTAAAACACCCAGGAAAAGGGAACCCTACAACACACACTTCTCATTTAGACACACAACATTCCCGCACACTCAGTCTGGGTTTGAACAGAAGCATAATCACATATATCATGGCTTTGCCCCTGACTGGATTTGGTCACCTAAACCTCTGGGGCAAAAAAAAAAGCAAATAGTTACACTACTAAGCTATCGAGCCTTTGAACACAGTCCTGTTTAGGTGGCAGCTATTACTCTCTACTGAAGAAAAGACGAAAACAAATCGGGATGAGCCCAGAAGGGGTTGTTGGCATCACACATGGCCTGTGGTTCAGATCTGGAGAGAGAACTAGCTCATCGTTCACTTTTACAAGACCACAGATGTAGCGCAGTTTCAAAAAGATTTTAATATTTCATTTAATAGATTTTAGAAGACAAACACTACACTATTTCACATTTTGTAAATAAAATGTAACTAGCTAGGCAGCCACATAGCTACCTTCCTAGGATAATAACACAGCCAAGCCAGGCTAGGCTAATATCCATATCTAATAGCTAGCTATCGTAATGTCTGAGTGATACTGAACACCAGGAGATGGTGTTAGGCTTCGTTCTCCCACCCTGAGATGAAAATAACTGGCCACGTTTTGATGCTTGTATTGCACATCTAATCAATAAGCAGCGCATGCTAACAGCGCCATGCTAACAAAGCCATGCGAATGGCAGTCTAACAAGTTGTTTAAGCCCCAAACAACTGTCAGACATAACAGCAGTGTTTGTAATTCTGATAAAATGTTTTTGTCAAATCCAGGAAAAAATGTAATCCACATCAGAAGTCAAAGGGAGAACTTCTCAACAATGCTAACACTACATTAGATAGCTAGCAAGCTAGTTAAGCTATTACTTTTAGGAAATCACAGTGCGATGTTTTCGTCTCCGTAGTAACTGGGAAACTCGGCAGGCTCTGGGTTGCAGTCCAGTTAAATTCTTCTCCCCCTGCATTTCATTGAAAAGCTGATTTCATGGTCCAAGGCATAACACAAATTCTTGTTTAAAAAACAAACAAACAAAAGAAAATAAGAAACAATCAAACACAGACAAGAACACTTGTATTACATAACTGAGGCATTAGGGTGTGTCTCCGAGTTGCTGTGATCTACACATCCTCGCTGCTACTGCTACAAGCATTTGCCCTTACGATCCATCCTATACAAGCTGCCGTGTGTGTGTGTGTGTGTATCTGTCAGGGGGATGCTTATCAGGAAGTACACCTGTGCTGTCCAGACAGCATCCAACACCACAGACACAGGAGATCCTTGTGATGGACTCGTCATTAAATCCAATGAGCCTCACATCACGTTTCTCAGACTCTCTCACAATGTCTCTCTCTCTCTCACTCCATTTTCTTCTTCTTCTCTCGTCAGCTCTCTCATTCTCATTACTTTTTGTTCTACTTTTCTCTTGATCTCTGCCTTGTTGATGCGCTTTAAAACTTTCGTACCTTTTTGAAACATTTTAAATTCTCAACTAAATATTGAAAATACAGTGTTTTAGCTGCTGGCACCAAGGACCCAGAGGACATCTGTGGTTTTGTGAGGACCTTTGCATTATCAGTGCACTCAAACCCAATGAAAATTCCTCACTGACTCATTTAATGGCATATGTTGGGTGTTCAGGAAATACCCGATGTTGTGACTAATTGAACTAATTGAGCCATAAATTCTACATCACCTCCACCCTTTTTACTTTCACTAGGCTGCAACTGCCTCACAAAGGGGTTTGCTGCCACCACACAGTTCTGTAGTGCCCTGCACCAAAGAAGTCAATAATGGATATGCTACAGCAGTCTTAGTGTTGAGGGTTTATTAGCTGTTGGTGCTCTGTAGGGATTGGTCTTGTTCTCTACACGATCATGACGACTGTGACCTCCTTCATTACAGACAGGTTCCAGAATAGGAAAGGTGATGTGTGTGTGTGTGTGTGTGATTCCAGGGAGTAACTGCAGTGTCCTGTAGTTAAAGATGTAGTGGTAGTCAAAACTGCAGTGAAGTACACCAGGTTTCCAGACAAACAGGACGTTTTGGACAGAAGTCCTTCATCAGCTGTGCAAGCAAAGTGCTCCACAATAGTCTAACAGTGGTACCAGTAAGTGTGGATGACAAATTACAAATGACTGTGTTGCATGGCAGACTGTACAGACATAGAACAGGCTGAGTTATAAAGTCATTACACAATACATATTCTTTATTACAACATTTTGATTGACCTATATACACAATATACACAATTTTACTCCTTTACTACAGAGAGACAAAGACAGAGGGAGAGTGAGTGGGAGTGTGTGTGTGTGTGCGTTTATGTGCATCTGAACGTGTGTGTGTGTGCACGTTTGTATGTCTGTGCACGTGTGCACGCATGTGCGTGTGCACGCTCGTGTGTGTGTGTGTGTGTTTAATGATTCTGTAGAGAGCGTTTGGCTGCAGTCTCTGTTCATGATGAAGCTATTACAGTAAACAGCATCTGGCGCACACACACACACACACACGCTAAACCCTTCATGCAGGCGAACAACCGCTGCTGCCTAATGCGATGCAGGCCACAGGAGCCTTCAAAGTGTATTGTGGGGATAAACACATACACACACGTTAGACTGTTCCTTCTGACATTTGGAAACAGCACAGCTACCTGAAGAGAGTTTCCTCACATGGCTGTAGGTGTTAGTCTCTCTGTAAGGTTTCACACTGCCGATTCTGAAGCCAAGCACACTGTATCGACAGGAGGTGCCTGCCTTGTGTATAAATATAACTGTTTTTGAAAAGAAATCGCATTCTCCTGGTAAGCTGCAGTGAAATGAACAGGCACTGACCTGCATTCACACAGAGCTTTATTCTTTCATCATATACGTATGCAAAAGAAAGGAAGGAATTTCTCAGAGGTTAAAGTCTGAGGTGTTTAAGTGGTTTCCTTTCAGTTTCAAGGTGGCTCAAGTTATATGAAACTGTTATGTTTAACTGAGATTTACCTCTAGAAACACACCCACCATGCACAACTACAAAAAACAAAAAAACATGATTGTCAAATATTGAGTTTTGTTGTTCTTGTGCCTCACTAGATCCAGAACCTGAACATAAATCTTAATTGACGTTCCTCCACTGTAGTGACTAAATAAATATTTATGTTTTGCTCTCACGTTTTCCTCTCACTCATCGTCTCTTTCTCTCTCAGTTCCTAGGGGAGGTTCCAGAGAATGCAGTGGGCGTGGTCGTGGCCAATCTGACCATCAGAGACAGGGACCAGCCTCACACTCCCAACTGGAACGCTGTCTACAGGATAGTGAGTGGAGACCCAGCCGGTCACTTCACCATTCACACAGATGAAATCACCAACGATGGCAGAGTTACTGTTGTCAAGGTGCGTGGTGTGTGTGTGTGTGTGTGTGTGTGTGTGTGTGTGTGTGAGAACAAAAGGGGGAGAAAGAGACAGAATGGAATGTGCATGTAGGAGTTTGTAAAGAACTCTGGGAGTTCATGCATCCTGTCTGTTGTTATACTGCCCAATGTTGTGTGAGCTGCAGCCCAAAAAGCTGTGGTGATTGGCTGCGGGTCCCTTGGAGGAATCATGTGACAGGCCTCGTCCTCCCTGATTGGTAACTGCTGTGTGACGGGAGAATTACCTGATGGGTGGGAATTAGCTATGATTAAACCGGGAAGAAAAATTGGTGAAGAATGTGTGTAAATTGTTTCGGTGTTATCACCCTGTTTACATGTTCCGCATTCCCACAGCACTCAAGTGAGGCTGAAACTTTGTAGAATAAAGTGATAATGTGTGTGTGTGAATGTGCCTATGTGAATGTGTTTTCTAAAATCAGCATCTCTACATGTATGACTGCCGTTCCATTCCAGTTTCAGTTGAAGTCCAACACAAGTACACCTCATTCTACTTAATGTGGTCCTGGTTATGGGATCACCTGAGCCAAATCTTATTTAATGAAGAAAAGTATCAAAACCACTGCTGTGGTCATCACTGTCCTGTTGAATCAGGACAAGCTGGATGGCAAAAACACTAGAAGTAACTCAAAAGTAATTGGAATAAAAAAAAGATTACCATGCCAAAAGAAAAGGTTTGAGTGAGGAAAAGAAGAGCTCAGTTCTGGCTTTACTGCCAGAGGGATACAGTGAGTGTCATGTTGCTTCTGTCCTTAAAATTTCTAAGATGTCAGTTCATTACAACAAGGTCAAGCAGCAGACACTGGGGACAACAAAGCCACAGACTGACCAGGATTACCGTCAACTTATTCGGATATCAGTCAATAACTGCAGGATGACATCAAGTGACCTCCA
The DNA here is from genome assembly GCA_028565775.1 of Sternarchorhynchus goeldii. Classification (NCBI taxonomy): domain Eukaryota; kingdom Metazoa; phylum Chordata; class Actinopteri; order Gymnotiformes; family Apteronotidae; genus Sternarchorhynchus; species Sternarchorhynchus goeldii. The sequence continues at coordinate 4,668,466 of JAOXYF010000019.1, forward strand.
AAAAGAATGGCAAATGGAAGCTGGGGAGAAGTGCACGACAAGAACAGGTCAAAACAGGCGCCTAGAGGCAGGGCTCCTAGAGGCAGGGCTCCTAGAGGCAGGGCTCCTAGAGGCAGGGCTCCTAGAGGCAGGGCGCCTAGAGGCAGGGCGCCTAGAGGCAGGGCGCCTAGAGGCAGGGCTCAAGTCTTGTAAAGCTAGAAAACACAAAGTAAAAAAAAGAGCCAGGTTGAAGTAGACCTTCAGGATTGGGCCATAGAGCACTGGAGTAAAGTCATCTCTGATGAGTCCAATTTTCATCTTTGGATGGTCACAAGCCATCAAACAAAGCTGAACTGCTTGAATTTTTGTGTGTGGAGTGGCATAAGGTCACCCACAAGCTTGGTGGAGAGCACGCCAAGACGCATGACAGCTGTGATTTAAAAATCAGGGTTATTCCACTAAATGTTGATTTCTGAACTCTTCCTGGCTTAAAACATTGGTGTTGTTTCTAAACGACTATGATCTTGTTTTTTTGCATTATTTGAGGTCTGAAAGCACTGCATCTTTTTCGTTATTTTGACTTTTTCTCATTTTCATAAGGACAATATTTTTATTTGGAATTTTGGAGAAATGTTGTCAGTAGTTTATAGAATAAAACAACAATGTTCATTTTACTCAAACATAAATAGTAAAATCAGAGAAACTGATCATTTTGCAGTGGTGTCTTCATTTTTTCCAGAGCAGTACATATTCAGGCAGAGCAGTGAACTGCCCCACACAAGCTCAGTGTCTCCCACAAAGAGGCCCTGCTCCAGTGTACTGCCCCCCACCCCAACCC
>JAOXYF010000019.1:4676195-4699084 GCA_028565775.1 Sternarchorhynchus goeldii
TCGTTCTCTTTCTCTCTCTCTCTCTCTCTCCCTCTCTCTCTCTCCCTGCCCCCCCTCTTTCTATCTCACCCACAGGTATTATCACAATTTTATCCATGGCTGTATATATTTCATATACAACCATTAAACAAAATGTAATTACATGATTCAAGTGATTTGTTGTGGTTCATCATAATTAATCACGTTTAAGAATTTTGACCAAATTAAAGATATTTAGGAGATTGTTATGTGTTGGAATATATTAATTAGATATGCTAAATAGTTAAGAGACAAATGAACTACTGAATCATAAAATGTGCTGTTATTGATCTATAATTGCAAATATCTAATGGTTATAATGTTCACTTGCTAGACCAACAAGGGCTTCATTCAGTACCTTTATTTAAATCATGAGTTTCAAATTATTAAATCAGAGTTTTTGTCTTTGGTTTATTTAATTTTTTATATGAAAGGAGTGAGCAGTTTTTTTATCTGCAGATCTCTTTGAAACAAACCAAAGATACCCGGTGTTTTTCCTCTTTCTGATCTATTGCAGCAGCAGCTTTGAATGCAACACAACTGTGTGAATTAATGGCTCATGTATTCTAAGAAACGCTCTTTCTTCTCCACACTTCACATTATTTTACATTCCAAATCATAATACATAATACATTCTGGTCGCAGCTTGTTCCTGCTTCACCCGAGACACGGCACTCCGAGTAGTGACTTCCCTGACCTCTGACCCTGTTGCAGGACTACGACCTCAGCCAGCTGCAGCAGCCTGATACGTTGGATCACATGATCAGCAAGCCGGTGGGCGTGAGGCGAGTGGACGAGAGGCCCGTGATCCCAGAGTCGCAGTACCCCTCCCGAACCACCCTCCCGCACCCCGGCGACATCGGAGAGTTCATCATTGACGTAGGTACACTGGTGTCTCTGCGGAAAACCAGCTCAGTGTTTAGAGATGTCTAAACTGTAGCTTTAGCATTAGCATGGGACGTTGTTTACACAGGCCGCGGTTCCTCTCTAATCCTATAATCCACTTCAGGCTGGCTGTTGTCTAAATATGATCAGATGGTTTGGCTATGCTGTCGGCATGTCTGAAGTGTTTGGTAAAACTACTCACCTAGTACTTTATTCAGAGATTAGACATGAACTCGGGCGCCGTCAGACATGACTTGAAAATTAGCAGCTGCTTTGAGGCGGATCAGATGTGCCGAACCATTTTTATTACTAAAGATAAACACTAAACCAGCAGAATTGTGTGACATTTTCCAGTACGTCAGAACCCAAGAAGCTGCTTTGCTGCTGATTGGTTAATGCCTGATTCTGTTTGCCTTCCCTCCGCTCAGGGCCTGAGGGCAGCGGATAACGACCCCACAGCTCCTCCGTACGACTCCCTGCTGGTGTTCGACTACGAGGGCAGCGGTTCCACGGCCGGGTCGGTCAGCTCACTGGACTCGTCCAGCTCTGGAGAGCAGGACTACGACTACCTCAACGACTGGGGGCCACGCTTCAAAAAACTGGCCGATCTCTATGGCGGCAGCGAGGAGGACTGAGGGTGGGGGAGAGGGAGGGGCTAGGGGAGGGGCCTGCCAGAGCCGCTCTGTCGGATGTTCTTCATCGATGAGCCATAGGGGCCATGTGTATAGGACCCCCCACCCCCCACCCCCCACAGACGACTCTGCAAGCTGAGAGGGAAGGGGAGGTCAACAGTCGCCTGCTGTAATATGCGAGTGTGTTTTTCTCTGTCGTTTTATTTCTCTGCTGTGGCTAATATATCTCTGTGAGTTTTGGTTTGCTGTTCAGGCTGACTGGAGAGGTAAAGCAGCACTGGTTTGATAGAGGCTAAGTATTCCACATGCTGGGGAACAGAAAACAGTTTCTGTACTCTCTCTCTGTGTCTCTCTCTCTCTCTCTTTCTCTCTGTGTCTCTCTCCCTCTCTGTCTGTCTGTTGCTTAAGAGGGTGGTAGGAAAGACGCCACTGTCTTTCCTCTCGACTTGAATCTCATTCGAGCAGAAGCACCTGTCGCTGATCAAGTGCCTTTCGTGGTGTTTTTGTACTGGACTCCTCAGGATCAGCTGTCGTTTTAAACTCATTTCGTCGCCACGCGACACACTCTCTCACTTCGATCAGCTCCTCTCCATGTTCACCACTCTCCTCTTCCCCCGGCGGTATAGAAAACCTCCAACTACAGCAAGAGAAGAAGGAGGAAGACCAGATGAACCGCACTGACAGACATTTACTCAAAAAAACGAATGCGATTTTGTCCAAATCTTTGGAAACCGAAGAAAAAGAATGGGCAATTTTTTCACTCAGAAGCCTAACTAACTTTGTGGTCCTAAATGCCAGTTCCCTAAACAAAGGCCACATGTAATGAAAACATGACAATTTTTTAAAAATCTTTTTTTTTTAATGAACCAAAAAACAAAACAAAAACAACAAAAAACATCAATCTGAATACATTTTAAAGACAAACAGAGAATGCCTTTATTACGCTCCAACACTTGCCTGTCTTGTTTTGTGTTGCTTTCTGACGTGAAAAAATTCACAGAGGAGCATCTGCTGCACGAGCAAACAGGGGGCGGGGCCTGCCGGGTGAGGGCGGGCAAGGACGGACTGCGCCAAGCAACGCTTCCTCGTCTCGAACGGAACCCCGCCCCTCGTCCCACCCCTTTTTGTATTCCTAGGTTTTGAGGTTGACTAGACTATTATACATGCATGATTTTGCTCAGTGCAGTGTCAATCACACTTGTTCCTTGTGGTCAGAATATGAAAAAGTAGTTGGCAAAGAATATACAATATACAGATCAGTATACAGATCAAGTATAACCTGTAAAGAAAAAAAAGACTTGGAAAACAAGAAAATGCTGTAAAATACATATTTTTTCGAAGTATTTCCTGACACATTTGCTGCTCTTAAGGTCTTTATTGGGCTTAAATGATGATGATGATGATGTTTTGGCCTGTAGGTTCTGTGTGTGACTGTGTGTGTGACTGTGTGTGTGACTGTGTGTCTGTGTGTGTGTATATCTGTCTATTCTGTAGGATTTTTTAATTCTCTTTTTATATGTGTTTTGGTTTGTTTGTTTCATATTTTCTGTATTCGTTTCTAAGTTTCAGTTGAAGCTTTGATACAGTGTTCTTTTAATATGGGCAGTGTGTGCCCCACCCCTCTGTGCTGTTTTCTGTGTCCTATCCCAGAATCCAGGAATGAAACGGACATCAGAAAACCTTCATGCCTGCTTCAGATATTCAGTGTTCCTGAGTTACTCTCTCATTCATCTAAACTACTGGATTTGTGCTTTAAAAAATAAATGAGAAACTGTTTTGCAAAATGTGGACTGGAGTAGCACTGCATGCTGCGTGTAATTCACTGGCCCTTGCTGTCTGTAGAGTTGTACGTACACACACACACATCTCCCAGATCCACTCTATACAGGTAACACACACACACATGCATGCACACCAAGGAGCCATTAGTTTGGTTGAAAACATGAGTCATATCCGTTTATGTCCATGTTATTAACGTGGTCTTAACCACCAGCAACTACACGGTTCGGTTAAGGGAAAAGCTTCCAATCACACAGTCCTCCACTCCCTGAGCATGCCAGAGTGGTTTCTGGGGGATTTTTCTACTGCTTCAGTGTCACTTATTCAGAACAGGCTCGGAGAGACAAGATCCTTTGACCTGACCGGGTGAACGCGTGTTTGCTCGTCTTCGTTACAGCAGCACTCCTCGCCTCTCACTGCGCAGGAACTGGGAGACGACGACCAGAACAACGAACAAATCAAAGCGGCAAAGAAGGGTAAATCTCACCCCTCCCCCGCCGGCAGTGCGGCAGGGAGCCGTTCCGTTCTTAAAATGGCTGGTGGCAACATGTCTTGAATTTTCACTTTCAAATTATTTCCTGGGTTTTATTGTTTCTTTCATGTATTAACATAAGTAGGTCAATTTCGGAATTGTACAGGAGTTCTGCTCCTGTGTGAATTGTACCGGAGTTCTGCTCCTGTGTAATTTCAACTTCGCACGTCTGTCTCTCGTCCTCCTTTAAAAACTGTGGGAACCAATTGCCGTACTTTATCCACTGGCCGTGTAACAGGAGTCAGCGTGAGTGAGTGGATATGCCAGGGAAAGACCTCCGCAGTGGGGGACAGACTCCCGCTGCACTCAGGTCTATCAATTAGCTCTCCGATTAATCCCTGGTACTAATCGCATCAAGCAGAACATGGCTAATTACGCGAGAGCAGATGGGGGGGTGAGTGTACCCTGAGACTCTGCGAGGTGGGAGGGGCCTGACTACAGATCACTGGGCTCAGAAGGAAGGGGTGGAGCTGTGGAAATATAGCCTCAGAAAGGTGCTGGAAAGACGATATTGGTCAGTGGAGCAGAATTTGGCCCCCACATCCTCTGGAAAAGTTCTATAATGACCTGCTCTTTGTAACTAATGAGAAAGGGCACACAGCACCAGGGACACTAAATATAAAGTTTGCTCTTTAAATTCACATCCTCGGCCTTTTCATTTTTCTGCAACATAAGGAGCTAAATCTCTGGGGCCGTCAGATAGTACAATCCAATACAAGGGGGGGGTTCAGCCTGAGTGAGCGCATGCTAATTGAATGTACACAGCTGAGAGCTGATAGGGCCGGACTGGAGAGCGCTTGGGTTCGAGCTCGGACGGCATCTCGCTGACCCAGCACTGCGCCCGTAAGTAAGCTTTTCAGGAGTCAGAACTGTCATTGAAGTGGGAGGAAGAGGAAGCAGGAACTGTGCAGTGAAAGGTAATTCACCACAAACATCTCAGCTTAGGGTGGGTGAGAAAAACACTGGGCCACACTGTCATTTGAAAATCTCTTACACTGAAATGTTACTATAAAAAATAACACATTAGCTCCAGGTGAAAACCTTAAAGGAGTTGAAATTCAATATTTTTTCAGGGTTCGGAGGGTGGTTTAAAAATGGTTTAAAGGTTTATTTGTCAAATATTTGGTTTTAGATTTTGAGATGGTACGAAAACGTCTCAGTCCAGGAACAGGTTTTATAATAGTTGTTTATGGCTACAAGAATACAAACAGTTTAGTAATACCATGTGTACATATTATTTTGTGAATTATTAATAGGTATTTTGTTTAGATGGCAGAAAATGTAATTATAAAATACAGCTGCAAGTGGCAATCCCCGGGGTCCAAGCACTTGGCTAGTAGTAGCTGTGGCTAACAGTACAAGCCTTATTGTAGCATTTCATATAATATCATTAACATAAAATCAGATTGAACCAGACATAGTGGAGCCTTTCATACCACAATCAGACGAGTGCAGCACAGTAGTGATCCCAGGTAAACTGTGAGATGTTTAGGATTTTGATTCTGATTTAGGTCCCAACATCAAATGGAAAGAATAATGCAAGAGTTGTATCTCGGCATCAGTGGTATTTTAGTTTCTAAAAGCGTTTTTGAGATCTTGAAATCTTGAAATTCGTATGTAAACACAATAAAGCCATTATAAATTACCCAGAATGCACTAAAAAGGGAGGCCACACGGTTACTTAAACCTCACATGCACAAATGATATAAAAATGTCTTCAAACATTAGCCACTTATTTTCTCTTAAAGGGGGAATATGAACATTATTTTTCTTCACATTTAAACAACTGTTTGCAACCGTACATGAACTTCATGTAATCCACTCTATGACACAAGGTTTAGTCAAATATGGTGATTAAATGTACTTAATTTTACTGGCAGTCACAAAATGCATATACATAGATTAATCTGTAGTAATATATTTTGATTAAGGATTAATCATACAGATGATTAATGATCTTAACATTTGAGAATCTGCTGTCTGGCATCAGACAACTAATTTGTCCAGTCACATAATCCATCTGCATTTAGCAGCCATTACATAGCATTTGACTTCACATCACTTTATAATAAAGTCCATAATGGTAGATGCAGCAAGATGTCATCATAAACACTGGAACGCTTGTCTTACAGAATGAAGGACTCAACACAGCTGAGCTGAAATCTCTCTGGCCTCGTTGCTATTGGTCCCTTACAATGTGGGCGTGTCTCAAGGGAGGAGGTTTAATTAGCAACAGGCTTAGTGAGAGGACCCTCCGGATTCGAACCCTTCCGGCGTCAGCAGAACATTTACGCAGCACGCTCGACATCCTCTGGCCGAGTGTGCTGTCAACACTTTCTAAAACGAAGCTGTTTGTAGAACTCAGTTGGTCTGTCGTAAAATGACAGAAAACCCAATCCCTGGGGGTTCATTACACAGGGAAAACTCGCTTTTAAGGCAGTACACAAATGCCGAACTTGTGCAAACAAAAATGTGGAGAGCTGTAAAGCTAACTCCAGGGATTTAATCTATTGGTTTAATTCTGGTCTCAGAAACACCTAAATTCAGCTGTTCTGAGAGCAGTCTAGGAGGGCGTAAGCATGCTTTGCTAGCCAGTAGCTCCACACGACCCACGCCACAGATCCAGTGCTGCAATGCACACCTTTCATTACAAATTCTATTCTCTGATGAGACCGGGCTGTCTCTGCGTGTGGAGTTAACACCTGTATAGCACGTAATGGTCTATAGCTATCTAGCAATGTGGCCTTTCTTGTTAGTCAAAAGTAATTCACAAGGTAGACGGGCTACGCGGGACCTTTATGCGTCTATCAGCAGGCTTCCGTCCGTTGCTGGCGGAAACAAAGTGCAGCTTCGTGTTTAATGCCACTGCTTTTGATCTCGCTGTCTCGCACGTGCGCACGCACGCACACACATAAAGGCAGTACTTTCTCCATTTGAAGTATGAATGAATCTAAAATGAACACCGGAGAGCAATTTATTTTCCTGTGTGTGTGAGTGTGTGTTCAGTCTGTTAATGGCTCTTTTTTCCGCTGTGAACGGAGTGTTCCATTAGGCCCGACTAAAATAACAGCCGCGGCGCATGGGCACACTTTCGTACACACGTTGCGCGTGATTACACCTTTCACGCCACTCCCGCTTTACACAGGCCGGCGGAAAGTGGAGGCCGGAACGTTTAACGACCAGCTTTCAGCTCTGGACTCTGCTCCCCTGCTCTGACTGGCTCAGTGAAGCATCTCGAAGGAACAGCCGTGTACTGGACACCTGGGTAACACCGAACTCTCCAGTAATACCGGGGCATGTCCGAACAAACCTTAGCTCATCTTCATCATGTAACATATATTAACTTCCGGCGCCACACAGAGTGGCAGCCTTTCTAGTAGCTCCGTGTTTTGTGAACTGCTAAATTTCTTTCAGGATCAATAAAGTATCTATCGAGCTATATAATTTAATTAATTAGTGGCGTCTAATGGCATAATACTCCGCACCTTGGCAACAGTGATGTATAATACCAGTGTTCTAAAGTTCATGTTTTGCTGAGTGTGGAGGAGAGACAAACAAAAGCTCTCCTACTAGGATTTACTCTCAGCATGGTTCTTTCTGTTTGGCTCTTGCTGCTACTGCAGTATCTTTAAGATGAAAACTCAATATCTGGCCCCATGTATCACATACTCATAAAAGAACCCATAATCCAACCCATTTATGTGACATTTTCTACATGTATTCACACTGTTAAATTGTTACAGTTTCTACAGATATTCAGTTCTCTGTTACACTGTTACAGTTTCGACAGTTATTCCGTACACTGTCACACTGGCTACGAGTGCCTACGTGGAAAGCTTGCTGTTTAAATCCATGCTTTGACTGGATTTAGACTAAAATCAATCGCTTTCCCTGAACCATGACACAAAGCTGAAGAGCAGTTATAAATGTGTGTGTGAGAGAGAGAGAGAGAAAATAAGTGTATGACATTAAAGAAAGTCTTAACAGAATGATAGTATTGTAATTTCCACTATATGCAAACCTAAAGCTCATTTTGTGGTCACTCTAAAGGTTAAGGTAAAGATTGTGAAAGACCACAGACAAACAGTAGTTAAAGATGGTATTAGGCCATTTAGTCAAGCCTTAATTTGAATTGCCTCACAGATTATGGGCTTTAGAGATTGTTTATCTCCAACATTTTGTGAGATACAGCCAGGCAAACAGGCTGCATCTGCTACGTCCACCCCCATGGCTCTCAAGAGGAGACTGTGCAGCTACAGCAGAGCTGCTGTGGGTCCAGTGGGTACCATGGTTGCCATGGGTGCCGTGTTTCCATGGGTGGTGTGGATACTGTAGGGTGCTGTGATTTCCGTGGGTGCTATGGTTGCCATGGGTGGCGTGGTTGCCATGGATGGCGTGGTTGCCATGGATGGCGTGGTTGCCACGGCCAACTATCCAGAGAAGCCAGCAATGAAGATTATAGTTTTGCTTTTAAGAAATAACTTATGGTCATTTTCATGCCTACTTTTGCTCATTAAAAGTACAAAAAGCTGCAAATGTGCTGCTTCCAAGGACTTCCAGGATGATGATGAGGTGGCCTTCCTGTAGGGGGCGCACTGAGACTCTGAGTCCAGATTCTTCCACACTGCTTAGGATCCACAGGCTGTTGCCATGGAAGCATGGAGCACATGTACAATCCAGTATTATAATCATTTCCCAATAATGTAATAAACCCTGAAATGTAATAAACATGAACTCAATTATGTAATAATTTGTCTAATAATATAATATGTCCTGTTATTGTAATAACATTTATATCAATAATCCAATACTTTGTTACATTATTGGGGATTTATTACATTTTAAGGTTAATCCGTTGTAATACCATATACCATGTAATAGAGAATTTATTATATTGATATGTTTTGAATGGTCTTTTTTTAGATTAAATAAATTCAGCACTCAGTAACAAAAATATCAATGATGTAACACTAATAAGGGCCCTGAAAACATCCATTATCCATATTTAGAATTAACTGTGCAAATAAGATTTGCCTGAATTCAGTTGTTTTCACTTTATTTGCAGAGTCCAAGTTCATATCTGTAGGTGTCGACCTGAGAAAGTCACTGAACAAGTAACAGGTAATAATATATCCATTATAACATACTCAGGTTATAATATATCCATTATAACATACTCAGCTAGCTGGTATAGACATTGTGTTGGACTTTAACTGGATTAGGTTTTGGTTAGGATTAAGATTAGGGATTAGTGACAAGGTTAGGATTAGACAAAGTGAGGATTAGTAATCTCATAACACTTTCCATGTTGTCCACTATTGACTACCAGCACTTAATTATCCTAGCTAAGTTTCAAAAGCCCCGGTATGTGCCCAAGTTCTACAGACCTGCAAATATCTTGTCCATTTGCTAGACTGTGAACAGCATGGAAATTACTGGACACTGTAATAATTTCTAACATTCCAAATACTTAGGAGTGGCTGCTGGTCGACAGGGGCAAAATGTGTAGCAGCGAAACCGGTCTGGCTGTTGACCAATCATAATAGTGTGGTCAAACCAACCAATCAAAGTAGACTGGGCTGGAGGGGGGAAGGGTAAATACATTTACCTTTAAGGCATTTAGCAGACACTCTTATCTAGAGTGACTTACAAAAGCGCTTTGTCATTGACTCACAGAATGTATCCCAGCCAGTAAGTGGGATAGAGTTCAATAGACATTTGAACTAGATCACTGCTAAAATTCAAGAATGATAAATACAGTAACAATGAATAACAAATAAGTGCTCGAATTTGATTTTTAAATTTGATGCGGGCAGCTACAGGAAGCCAGTGAAGGGAACACATTAATGAAGTGATGTGAATTTTAGACGATTATAGACTAGTTGTTCTGCTGCGTTCTGGATCAGTTGTAAAGGCCTGATGGCCGTAGAGGAAGACCAGCAAGTAACGAGTTGCAGTAGTTGAGCTTAGAGATGACAAGAGACTGTACAACCACCTGGGAGGCTTCCTGTGAAAGGAAAGGCTGAATCCTTTGTATGTTACTAAGGAGAAATCTGCAGGACCAGATCAGGTTTGATACATGAGTTGAGAATGACAACTGGCTGTCCAAAGTTATGCCCAGGTTACGGGCAACTTGACATGGTGATACCAGTAGGTTCTTAAAAGAAACGGTGAGATCATGGTGACGATTGAGAGTCCCTGGGATGTATAGAAGCTCAGTTTTATTGGGCTTCTGCTTCAAGTGATGGACTGTCATCCATGAAACAATGTCTGTCAAGCATACAGAGATGCATCCTGAAACTTGATCAGAAGGAGGAAAGGAAAGAATTAGTTTGGTGTCATCATCAGTGTAGCAGTGATAGTAGAACCCAGGAGAAGATATTATATCACCAAGGGAGTAAGTATACAAAGAGAAGAGGAGAGGGCCTAGCACAGAGCCCTGGGGGACACCAGTGGAGAGTTTACATGGATTAGTGCATCCTTTCCATGACACCTGATGGAACCAGCCTTCCAGGTAGGGAACCATTTCTACACAGAGCCAGTCACACCAAGGCTAGAGAGAACAGAGAGGAGGATGTTGTGGTTTACTGTGTCAAAAGCAGCTGAAAGATCTAGGAGAATCAAGACAGATGACAGCTTTGGCAGCATGAAACTTCTGTCACTGCTATGAGGGCAGTTTCACTTGAATGTGCTCTTTTGTAACCAGACTGATTGGGATCATGGAGCAGGTTCTGGATAAAGAAAGTAGATAATGGACTCTCAAGAATTTTTTAAAGGAAAGAGAGAAGTGATACGGTCTGTAGTTGTTTGTGTTGGAGCTGTCAAGTGTGGTCTTCTTTAGGATTGGTACCATCCTAGTGTCTTGAACGGAGAAGGTACATATCCAGAAGATAGGGAACTGTTGATGATTGCAGATATAAATGGAAGTAGATCTCTTGAAATTTTCTGGAAAAGAGGGAAAGGAATGGGGTCCAGCAGGTGGTAGTTGAATTACTGGAAGTCAGGAGTTTTTTGTCTGGTGAGAGAAGAAAAAAGAAAGGCAGAGAGTTGGAGGTGAGGATCTGAGTGCTGGTGAAAGAGTGGGAACAGTGGAAAAGGTCTGACAGATTGCAGCAGCCTTCTCCTCAAAGTACATGAGGAAATCTTTGGGAGGGAGGGAGGAGAGAGGGAGGGGGAGGGTTAAGGAGAAAAGAAAACATGTTCACAAGAAGTTCTAACAGTGTTTTGGTCAGGATGTGAAGCAAGATGTACAGTATGAGAGGAATAAATGTATTTTTAGAATTATTTTTAGAATTTTAGATTGTGCCAATTTAATCTAGTAGACACCCCCCCCCCCAAAAAATGTATGAACTCTGAAAATGAGCATAAAACATCCCCATTAATTCTATTTAACAACAATACATCTACTTAATGTAAATAACAGCATATTCCAAGGATTCAATTCAGTGTATTCAGATGCTTCAATTAAATGTTATGTTTGTCACAATCTGTCCATCAGCATAACTATGACGATGCATAGCTGCCATTTACAGTTCTATGTAGTTTGGTTAGTGTTGGCCTTATGCAGTTCATTGTCGTTTGGATGAGGTGGGCTTTTTTTGGTGCCTGTATCTAGGCTTTTTCTTTTGCACCCATGAACTGAAAAGATAAGCTGAACTTCTGTCCTACAGGTTACAACGGTGAAGGAGCAGAAACGTTTTGCCAACAATTTTTTTGTTTTAATAGACACACAGTAATGACCTTAAAATTTCAACACATCTTGTATGTCGTGTTACAGCGCCACACTCACAACCCATCAGGAACTATGTAGACGAGAATGTCCAACAAGTATTTCAGACCCCATGAAGACACCGAGCACCTACTCCTACCACATCACCAAACTATAACGCTCTAAAAGAGAGAATTTATGACTTGGGTAACATGAACCGTTGTACAGTAATACTACCTATTTACACCGTCCTGCTTGCAAGCTTATTTAACGCCCACTCAAATACATTAGAAACGTAGGTCTATGTCGCCATCTGGTGGTCAACTCATTAAAGGAAAAACTGCCAAAGAGTAACCAAAGGCTGGCCAAACAAATCGGTGGGTTTTACAAAACACGGTGACAAGCATTTTATAGAAATTTTGACCATTTTTATTTCTTAAAACCTCTTTTTATAAAAACACAAATACAAAATGAATGGGCAGTTTCATTGTATATATTTTTTTACATTGGTAATTTGCACCTTACAAACCCTCTGAAAAACAGATATAGAACTTCAATTTTTTTAAAACATTTTCATTAAAGTAAAACAAAAGTTGAAGGAATCATAAAAACAACACAAGACAGGAAGATGAAGAACGTGTTTGTGTACAGGTCAGAAGGCGCGTGTGTGTGTGTGTGTGTGTGTGTTTGGGTCAGAAGGCGTGTGTAGTGTAAGTGTATGAATGTTAGCGAGTGTGTGGAAGAAATAACAGGCCAGGAGTGAAAGGCAGCCGAAAGTGAGGCGCTGGGGGGAGGAGGCGCAGCAGAGAGAACAGAGCGCAGGTGGTGCGGGTGGAGCTGCGCGCGGAGCATGGATGTAAGAAGCAGTTGCGCTCTGGCTGCGGTCTTGCAGTCGAGCACCTCCGTGTACCGCTCCACTGCAATCCGAGCGCCGCTATTTGAGCAGCGCTCGGTAGAGCAGCTGTGAGCGGCTGCTTGTTCTCTCGTTCTCCAGGCAGAAGAGCAGATCCCTGAGGTTTACACGCGTGATACGCTGCCGGGTGAACGCTCTCGCTGCTCCGCCACTCAAACTCACAGACGGGCTCACCGACGACGAAGATGCACAACCCTGAAACACACACACACACAATTACAATAAATAAATTCTAAAACTCTTCTTTGCTTTTTCTCACTGATCCCATCCGTCCTTGGATCCCCAAAATCATGAGTTACAAGCGTTTTAGGTGTTTGTAGCTGAACATGCTTCTTGTCCCACAGTGAGGGTCTCCTCACTACACCAAATGTAAGCAGTGGGTGAGTACTACAGTTCTACAGTACTACGGTTCTACAGTACAATACTACAGTACTACGGTCCTCTAATACTACAGTGCCCTCCTTCACTCTACCCCAGGAGAGTAAACTACAGCAGCTCAGATGAAGCCAAAGTTTAAAGGTAAATGCTTCCCACAGCTGAGGAGACACCGTGAGAGTAAGTGAAAGATGTGGAGAGAGAGAGAGAGAGGGAGAGAGACACAGACACGGAGAGAGAGAGAGAGAGAGAGAGAGAGAGAGAGAGACACACAGACTCAGACAGACAGACAGACAGGCAGGCAGGGCAGAGGATGGATTTTCTACCTCTGCATCAGTGCCAAAAGCAGTTGAATCCAGTTTCCTTTTTTTCCTGGGACCAATGGCAGCCAGTGCTGTCATGTTGGCATCTCTCTGTCTTATCTGAGCTAACTCCTGCTGCTGCATCTGTAATACACACACACACAGGCAGGCAGGGAGGCTGATGTCATATATAAACACCCACAGTAACATTACCAGTCTCAGAGCTGAGTGGGAATGTTTCACCTCTTTTGCCTTTTGCTTTAAGCGCAGCTGTTCTGGATCTTCCTGCCGTGACCGCGACTGAACATCATCACCACGGCAACGCACAGGTTCAAAAAGCAGGAAGAGAATGACAGAATTATCTACACACACACACCTTCCGAGACATCAAACAAACCATGTGGACCACAACTTCCTCTGCTACATAAATAAAAATACATCACTGGGTCACCACTGGATGGCGCTACAGTCCAACTGAGCGGCAGAAAATGGGTCATTAAGTTACTGCAAATTATGGTACTGGGGAAAAATGTTTTGTTACTGGTAGAATCTGCATGTATATCCAGTGCTTGGGTTATACTAGTCCCAACACGTGTGTCTGTGTATGTGTGTGTGTGTGTGTGTGTCTGTGTGTGTGTGTGTGTGTGTCTGTGTGTGTGTGTCTGTGTGTGTGTGTCTGTGTGTGTGTGTCTGTGTGTGTGTGTGTATGTGTCTGTGTCTGTGTGTGTGTGTGTGTGTGTGTCTGTGTGTGTGTGTGTACCTTTGCTGCCTTCATGAGGATTTCTCTCTCTTGTTCTTCCTTTCTCTGCTTCTCCAGCTGGTCCAGCTGCTCAAAGAACTTCAGCTGAGCACGAACATCAGTCATCTGCTCAAAACGACCGTCCTCCTACACACACACACACACACACACACACACACACACACACACTCTCTCAATAAGGGCTGCTACTCATACACATCCCTCCTCCTCCAATTGTTATACACCAAACAGACATTCATCCTGACCTTGAACAGTGTCTTACAAAATCAAAATACAATTTACAAATGACTTAGTTTTGAACTGGTATACACACACACACACACCATGCTCAGTACCTTATAGGTCATGTTCTTCTGCTGGGCGATAACTGAAACTTTCTCCAGAAGGTTCTGCAGTCTATGTTGAGTGGCATGAGAGACCAGGTTCACGACCTCTGGCCCGAGATCCGTCAGCCCGAAGCGCTTACCTGTGGACCAGGTGAACACACGGCGTGGCACCCCAGCAATCATACAGCAAGATCAATACTTCATCCTCTATTCTAAAGGCCAACTTTGAGGATGCAGGAAATGTTCATTTAATACTTGGGGATAATCTGCATTCAAATACGTCAGTTATTAAAGCTCTGGCTGTTCATAAAGCAAGGCTGGCAGTCATGCGTTTGGGGCGCGTCTCAGGGCGTGTCATGGGGGAGGGCCGGCCACACCTATGTCCAGCATCCTGCGCTGCAGTAGGCCAGATGCCAGGAAGGCCTCGTCTTTGCAGGAGCGAGTGACCGCCCCCACCAGATCGGAGTTGGTGGCCAGGATTCGAGCGCTCTCCTCAGACAGGTTCACCCCAGCCATGGACGCCACGTCGTTAATGTCATCATCATCCCTGCGCGCGCGTGCACACACACACACACACACACAAACATTTATTATGTCATATATCCTCATCTCTCTTGCTTCAAAAGAATCCTGTCACACACACACACACACACACACTGACTTAAAGGTTCCCCCAGCATCCTTGAGCTTGTTTCTTTGAGCCACCGTAGTGAGAGGCACAGGACCACTGACCAAACCCTTCACAGCCACTGGAGGAGAGAGACAGAGAGAGAGAAAAAAAAACCAGAGTGTGTGTGGGGGGTTGGAAGGTACAATTTCACACCACCATTACTGTTTGCCCACTACTGTTCCACTAATAATGCTTTCCAACAGAACACACACTCCAGAGACAAAACACACACACACCTGCCTGTAGCTGTTTGAGTTGCATGGGAGGGTGTTCCACTACGATGCGACTGTGGGATTGACCCCTGAGCGTTACCATGGGAGTGGTCGTCAGGGTAATCGGAGGCTGCTTCACTATCGCCCCCTGCTGCTGTAATACCTACACAAAGGTGCACATGCACACAGTCCTCATGTGTCTGTCTGGAAACTCAAGATCACAGAAACATCATCCGGTAAAGGCTACACTGAAGCTAGTACTTCACTGGTAAAACATGTACAAAACCCTACACAGTACCTACCAGCAGTATTACAACTCTACAAGCACTTCATCAAACCCATACTTAAACTCTGTGCAAGTTTACACTGTACTGAAATGTCATGTTATACAGCATCAAATTCTTTATTAGTCAGTAATGCATTACTTGTAACTACAGAGTTAGGGATAAGGTTAGGGTTGTGTTGGTTAGAGTTAGGAACTGTGGGTTGAACTGAACTACAGAGCTGTACCAGCGAGGTAGGCTGGATGAGGGGGCGTGGAGCTGCCGAGGTGGGAGGGGCAGTTTGGACTGGAGGGGCGGGGCCGGGGGCCTGCGGCGGGGCTGCCGTGGCGACGGCGGGGGCAGTCAGCACCACGCTGGGCACAGGCTTGCTCTGGAGGCCCTGACTCTGCTGGATGAAGGCGAGGGAGTCCGGGGTGAGCTGCCTCAGAGCAGGAAGACTCCTCTGGAGAGACAAACAAATGTCATGGGTATTTTAGTTGTGGCGACAGCGTCAGGACCACCTCACATATCCACTCCACGTTACCTTGAGGAAAGGCACAAGGTAGGGCTGAGGAGAAGAGTTGAGCTCCTTGTACAACCTGCTGGTGAAGTCTTCCGCTTCCATAGCTCCCTCCTGCAAAAGCAGACAGGGAAAGTGTGAACAGCCAATCACAGTGGGCACCAGCAGCACGTGGGCGTAACCCCCTCGGGGCCTCGCCCACCACACACTTCCAGAGTGCGGGAAATCCATTTTAAAATTCTCCATATCACACAGTGGGTGTCTGTCTGGGAATGTTTAAATCTATAATTTTTTACAAACATGGGTGCACTTTTTTTTAATGAACGCACACACTTTTAAAAGACCAAATCGACAGAATGTTACTGCAAAGACTCAATCAATCTAGGAAACGTTCTCTCAAAGTGACACTGTGGAGACAAAACGCTTCGGAGTGTGAATACAAAGGACTTTCCATCAGCAACTCGAGCAATGTTTACATTCTTATAAACACACTCAAACATTCATCTACATTAAACAAAGTGGCATTCTAGAGACTCTAGAGACAACTGTATCTCACTTACTCAAAGTGAGAGAAGAGACAGAAAATGCTTTTCATCTATACACTTCCCACACACACACACATACACACACACTCACAGAGCCATATACATATGCACGTGCACACACACACACACACACACTCACCAGCAAGTTCTTGACCAGGTCTTTGACATTTGCAGCGGTTTGTGACGACTGCCTGGAGCTGGTGGCCAGCTTGATCAGTGTAGACAGGAAGTTCCTACACTTCTTCACATTCTCCATCGTCTCCTGGAGATGCAAAGCTCAGTGAAGCAGTGGTATTGTGGACCAGTGTTTCAGGGGTTCACCTCACCTTCGGTTCACCCTGACACCGGAACCCCTGGTTCACCACGATACCGGCACTCAGAATGTGGTCCTGACAACTCAATCCCTCGTAATAACAGATCATCATAAGAACAGGCCCTACTGCCAGACATGAAGAATCAATGGCTCAAGTCAGGAGACGCCTACATCTCAGCTGAAACCATCCTAACGTGGACGGTGTCTATGAGCTTCTGGTAGTTTTCAGGTGCTTTCCAGAGGGGGATATTTCTGAGAGGATTCTGAAGACATGTCATTGTTCCCAAAACTACTTTGGAAAGCACCCTGCATTTACTATATTCACACTTTACAGATGCACATATGCAAAACCAAAATTGATTAACAGTTCAAACGTAAAACTCACAGCATCCCAACTTAAAGGCGTTTCATCAGCAAGGACAGCATTAAAAATAAAGGCCTGTGGTCATGCTCAGGACATTGCTGGGATGTGAGGGTGGAGGGGTGCCTGGGTGGAGAAGTGGAGAGGTGGAGGGCCTCTCGTCTTCGCTTCTTACCCTTGGCAAGGTGACGGTGGTCCCCGTGGTGGGAGTCACCAACCTCTGAGTGGCCCCTGACTGCACAGTCAGCACAGAACCCACGGAAGGTGACTGATAACATCCATCGAGGAGAGGAGAGGGGAGCAGAGGAGAGGGGAGGAGAGGAGAAGAGAGGGAGGTTTAGCTTCTTTCACCTATCCTTGTAATCCCCAAAGTGGTGAAGCTGGTGAAGCTGTGAGAGGTTGTCATAGTGAAGGATAGACTAAAAGGAGCTGTTCATTTTAACATGCCAGGGAAAGACAAAGGGGTCTCTGGAGTATGGACTTCACAACAGGGTTGTGTTTTTGAACGGGATTGTGTGTGTAAGTGTAGTCTCTGGGGTACAACAACAGTGTGTAAGTCCTGATTTCAAATGCTGACGATGTGTGTGTGTGTGTGTGGGCAGGTGTTCTCTGATCTCCAGAGTGTTGCAGTTTCAGTCCTACTCGGTGTGTGTGAGCCATGCTTTAAGACGTTAGTATTTTGTGTGAGTGTACAAGCGCTAACCTATTCATGCTGTTACCTCCACAGGTATTCTCTGGAGCATTGAGGCTGGAGTGTGACTAAGTGCACGCAGCAAGTGACTGCTGTTATGATGCCACACGCTTGTGTGTGTGTGTGTGTGTGTTACCTGCGTGGGGGGTCTCTGGAGTGTGGTGGTCGCTGGGCTGCTGGCTATAGAAGAAGTTGGTTTGATGATGGTGTGTGGCACTGGTCTGACCATCACGGGAGCACTGGGGGCCTGTGGGAGACACACACACACAGCAGTGAAAACAGCTTGAACATCAGTTCCGTTTTGGGGAGTTTTCCACAAAGTTTGGAAGCAGCAGCAAAGGCCATCTTGGCTCTGTCAGTACAAATGGAATCCAAAACTGTCACAATGTATCCAGAAACTATGGACTCCAGTTTTATTTATTTTTTCCATTCATAGTGCACTTCCTTCACAAGTACACAAGCTGGTGAACACTGATCAGTGGTGCATGAAATTTCTCACCCAGATCCACAATATACAGTTCTAGTCAAATATTTGGACACGCCTGACTCACTTTGTGTTTTTTTCATAAATGTAAAGGAATGTTAAAATAATAGAATTACCCCCACCCCCCAAAAAAAACAAAAAAAATTATTTACAAAAAAAAAATGTATAACATTGAAAAAGTTTAGATAGATCTTCAAACAGTCCCTCACTCTCCAAGTGCTCAGCATGTGTGAGACTTTCTTCATTGCTGACGGAGGAGCATCATAAGTGTTGGTCTCAAATGTTAAGAAAACACCAGGAGAGACAAAGTGTTTGTTTAACATAGAGTAAGCTACATTTATATCAGTTCGTTGTTTTAACACCTTCAGTTTTTCCAAGCTGTAGAAACCAGTAAAAATAAAAAGAGCAGATGTGTCCAAATTATTTTGACCAATACATTTACTTTTTATAGCTTTTAAGAAGAACTTGTACACTTTCAGTCCTGACTTACATAGTGTTGCTTTGATATTAAAAGCTAACAGGCTTTTCCACGCAAACAAAAAGTGAATCTGGTTTGGTGCTGGTCATCTCTCCTAATCCCAGGCCAGTGCACAGTCGAACAGCGTTAGCTGGGTATGTGTGTCCAGTAGCTGGAGGCGGGTGTGAAACGGGGGTGTGTTGTGCTGGAGGGTACCTGTGTGGAGAGCTGCCCGGGTGCAGTTGTGGCAGACGGTCCCGTGTTGGTGAGCTGGCCTGGAGCGGTGCTGGCTGGCGTGGTGGCGCGGGTGGCCTGCATCTGGACCTGCATCTGGGCCAGAACCTGCTGAGGGATCATCAGCAGCTGGCCAGCCTCGCTACGCACAAGAACCATACCTGCATGCGCACGCACACACACACACACACACACACACACACACACGACCCTAAACTTGACACACCTCATTCTTGGTTCCACTCCCCAGCCTTTAGTACCACTGCCAAACCCTTCAGAACCCCTTTGTAGATGAAACCTTCCCTCGGCTTCCTAGCGTGACCCTTTGATCCAGTCTCTCAATGGTTTTCTCAGCGTGTGCCGTGAAGGAGCAGCTACAACTCCTCCACCCAAGCGGCTGTGAAGCGGCATGTTAGAGGGCCTGGACCACTCACTAACTCCACCCTGCAATCCAGAGCAGGTTTGGAAGCTGGTTCCAGAAGCAGCTCACATGTGCATCCAGACAGTGCATCCAAAAATTTGCTGTTTTCACCTGACCTATGCCCGCCACGACAGAAGTGCCGCAGCTGACAATGCATACATCGTTAGAGATTCAGTCAACAGGCAGATCTGAGGTCATTATTTCCCCACACAAAAAGAGTGATTTGGCCTAAATGCTTTGCAAGTGGGAAAAAATAACACTCCATTCTCCTTTAAGGGCTCTTTTCTATGAGCTAAATATCTCTAAATATTTAATCAATGTCAGCTCAGTTAGAGAGACTCACAGCCGGTGAACACAAGAGAACAGCATGAAATGGACTGGAGACAGAAGAGGATGCTTTAAGCGCCACAACTCGCTTGAAATAAACTAGAGCAAATTAAAACAGGACAGGTTTGTGTGTTAACAAAGACCCGCAGGGCAAAACAAAAAACAAAAAAAAAAACAGAACACTGGCGCAATTTTTATTTATTTTTTTTTAAACAGTAAAATTACTCTATGATTAAAACTTCTTTCATTTAAAGGTAATCTAATAAACCACGCCTATGCTGTACCTGGAGGTAGCTGTATATTCTGTATGTTGGGTTGTCCCGGCGTGCTCTGGGGCAGACGTGGAGCCAGCACCTGTTGTGGCGCAATGGCTCTGGTAGCCCCCGGGCTGGATGCGACGCTCACCGGAGCGGCAGTCCTTGCTACTCCCTGCAAAACCGTCCCCTTGGCCACCCCAGGAGAACTTTGCAGTGGCTGACTGACAGTCATGTTGCCCGTTTTAACGGCGGCGCCCGGCGACATCGTCTGTATAACGGTTTTGGGTGAATCGGATTTCGTGAGCACCCCTGCACTTATTGCCACAGAGGCGGGAGATTGGCTGTTTAGAAGTGAAGTCTGTGAAGTTATCCCTGCCGCCGGCGGGTCTGGCTGATTAGCTACATTCGACGCCGTTGTCAAAATAGTATTATTATTCCCGTTAATCGTTAAACCCGCTCCCGCAGTTTGCATAGATGGCCTGACAACTGTCACAGTAGGTCCACTTCCCGCACCCGACACCGCAACAGCGCTCTGAGGATTTCCGAAAGATGTTTGAATAACTGTACTCGAACTTGAAGGTACAGTCACATTTGCGTGTCCTTTCGTTATTCCAGGCCCGTTGTTGACAACCGTGACAGTAGTTGAAGCATCACTTGATGAGCTACTTGACACTGCCGTGCCAGTGAGAGCGTCGCCGCTTTCTGAATGTGAATCCATTGCATTGCCTCCGTTAAAAGTTTGCACCGTTGTCGTCCCGATCTTTACTTCGTGGTTAGGCAAAGTAGTTACCATAGCATTTAGAGACACCGGATCGTGTCAGCAGCGCTCCGGTAAAGTCTCTAACACAGTACTTGGTGTAATCTGTTTCTGTTGTATCCACAGCTAACACCCGGGACTCAAAAACATCCCTTTACCTCCAGTACGTTTTCGAAGTAGGAACAAACGTGTGAAGTGAGGGGAAATCGCGTGTCACCATGTAAATGAGGCTTTGACAAGCACCCTTATAACTTTAACTCTTCTGGTGATGATATTTTGGGGTTAAATATCATTTAACACATTGTAAGATTACCTGTTTTAAAACAAGTCTCGTAGCAATAGCTTCCTTGCTCACAACTGTTAACGTTAGCTAGTTGCATTCCCTTCTATCCCGGAGTTAGCATTGTTATTTCCAGTTGCCCGGGCTCTTCCCTCGGAGTTAATGCAGTAAAATCTGCTAAGCTCGTTTCTAACAAAACCTACAATATCGTTAAAAAGTTTCTTGCCCACTCTTTTAATTAGAGAATCCTCCACCAGCAGGTCGAAGCCTGCCGCCATCTTCGATGTGAACAGTGAGGAGCTCTGAACAGAATGAAACTGCGCATGTACTCAGAAGCGGAAACGTCATTACGTACTGCTTTAGGGGCTTTCTTATTGGCTGATCCGGTGTAAGAAGGCGGGACTTCTGAAAACGCCTGTCAGTTGACACTGCTGGAGCGCGGTCGGGGAGGTTTACGCGCTGGACGGTCGCATACAAATGGCCCTTGTAACATGTCTAAATAACCTTAAATTCGCACAGAGCTCGCTTATTGGAACATTAATAGCAATTGACAGCAGTCGTACGTTTGTCTTGGTGTACGCACTGAATGTTTTGTTGAGTACAGAGTACGATGTCTTCTAACAAGATGGCCTCGTATTGCCGAGTGCCTCCCAGCGATTATCTCTCTTAAACTGTGAAAAGGCGCCACATTTCTGTCACCAAGATATGCTCCCGGGGGCATCTAAGTTCACCATTCGCTAACGATTCGCTAATTGATTTTTATAATAAAATGAGGCGTTTTGCAATAACGGTCAGTTCCAGATAGAAAATGCTCGGGGGTTTTTCTTTCAGAAAGATCACAAAAGTATACCTATAAAATTATATATTACATTTCCTATCAGCTAGGAGTTTATGGGTGTCCATGACACTGGAAAAGCATTATCAGTTTAACTTTAATAAAAGGTTTTAGTGCAAACAGCCTATTAAATCGCTTTTTAGTGCTCTTATCAACCAAGTCGGATGTGTATATAGGCCTATCATATCACACTATGTGTATCGTGCTGTCGTTAAATTACTGAATACGGTTAGATACTGGTTAAATAAATAAAATGCGTTTAGAATGTGTTAAAAAATCTAGGTCTATACCAGTTAAAATAACAGGTGGAGCTGATCCTAAACCAGACATAGTTTCTACCGTCTGAATTGATGCAGATTTCTTCCAGTCTTTATGTAGCCCTAAGTTACATGTTTGTAATCATGGCTTCACCATACTCAGTGCTTACCCTCCATCATCCATATGATGTATATTCAACCATTATGTGCAATTATATTGTGGCTCATTATGTCAAAAGTGCTGACTTTCTATTGCAGTGCCACAGGGTGCTGAAAGGGAGATGAGTAATTATGGTTGGGTATTCTTAGCCCACACTAATGAAGCTGTGATGTTCCTTCAAATATAAAAGTTGAGTTGCTTTCAGATTTAATTATTTGTGAATTGGCTGTGTCGTATTAATTCAGCATAGAATTTTGAACTTTGGCTGAATGCGTTTTGATTTGAAGATTACGTCAAATGGGCCCTGCATTCATCTGTGTTTCTGTCAGAATAAATACATAGTGAAATACAAATATGCATCATTTGCATATATGTGCAGGTTTGAACCTCGTCAGTGCTCACTGTGTTGGTTTCCTGATCAGATTCTCATGCTTCAAGGTTGTGAAACCGATTTTGGTGGAATTAGTGTCAAGTGTGCACCTGTGTATGTTGATGCAATTCTTAACTTTCCTGGTCATTTTTACACTATACTCACTTCACACTATACTCACTTCACACTATACTCACTTCACACTATACTCACTTCACACTATACTCACTTCACACTATACTCAC
>JAOXYF010000019.1:4711753-4734672 GCA_028565775.1 Sternarchorhynchus goeldii
CCCTTTAACGAATCGGACCGTCAGTATTACATAATGTCAGATGTATTGATGTGACTAAGGACTAGTGGCCTGTTTTAAGCTTAGATGAAAATGGTTGTAATTGTACAAGTGAGGTTACGATATAATTATTTTGTTTGTTTTTGTAATTGTTTATGCTGTAAACAAAGCTGTGTAAACTACGCTGACTTTGCATTTAAGAACCAGATAGACTGTTTACCACATTGCTTTAAAAAGTTGCAGGCAGTGTGAAAAACAACTATATCAGCATTAGGCTTAAATGTCACCAACACACAATTCACATTGAGGGGTACAGTATATGTGTGTGTGTGTGTGTGTGTGTGTGCGTGCGCGCGCGTGTATGTGTGTGTGGGCAGACGATCTAAGATATGACTCAAACAGAGAATCCCTCTTCATGCCTGTGTGTGTGGGGGCTTTACTTCAGTCACACAAAATAAACTGAAGAATTTAAGGTCGACAGTGATCTCTGCCTTAATGAACGTGTTACACAACTGATGTCTTAATGAACGTGTTACACAACTAATGTCAATGTGTTACATGGGTGATGTCATCTGTAGACACGTTACAGTATTCAGATACCACCATGCTGCTAATCAATTATGTCTTCATTCATTCAGTTATTTATTCATTCATTTTTATTTATTCATTTATTTGCACTTTTTAAAAATATCTGCAAGTATGAATGTATCCTAAATACACCCACACTCACCATCAGCAAGTATTTTTGTATGAACGAGGTGGACATACACGAGTAATCAGACAATGTTGAGCCCTGATAATGTATGTTTCACCGGTAATGTCTAATAATATGTAGTTCACAATATCAAGATAGGAAGAGGGAGGAGGCAGAAAGAGAGAGAGAGAGAGAGAGAGAGAGAGAGAGAGAGGAGAGAGAGAGCATGCAGAGAGAAGCTGGACAGCGTGAACTGAAAGGAGAGTGGGAGAGTGAGAGAGAAAAAGAAAGAAAGAAAATGAGGGGAGAGAGTAGGAGGAATGAAAGATAACAGTGCATCAAAAGTGGAGACACTTCCTCTCACTGTAGCATCAGAAGAGAGAGTCACATTAAGTTGGGAACGAACGAGGTAAGAGGATACGTCTATAACTGCTTATGTACTGTGTGTGTGTCTACATTAATGTGCAATAATGTCAGCAGTTTTGGGGTTTTTGGTTTTTTCTTTTCCCCTCTAGTTTCAGGCAGATCTCACGCAGGTTTAGTTCCCGGTTCAGACTTCACTCGAGACTGTACAGGCATATCATATTATATATATTTCAGTACACCATTTGTTTATTGTTTATAGTCAATTCCATACTTACTGGGTTAGGCTGAATTTTCAACATGCACTGTTAAGGAATATGTTTGACAGTAATCTGACTTCAGCTACATGAATTAATATTTATTACATTTGATTGTTAAATGTCATTTCATGGTTTTACTGCTCCAAAGAACATTTAAATACACCCACAACTCTTCCACTGTGGACCTACTACACTGGTAGCCTTTTTAACACTATTTGCATTGAAGACACTTTTATGCACAGAGTTTAAGAGGAGAGCATGTATGAAGAGGTTCATTTAGAGGCTTACAGCTCACCCATGCAGCGTCCAGTGCACTTTGATAACAGCCTCCATGTTCGTGCTCTTCAGATGGCGAGACGCGACCCTCCGTGTTTTCTGGGGTCTTATTATTCCCGCTGACTGGAGAAACAGCAGCTCAGGAACTGAGTGACGTTTGAATTCACTCTGAGCTAAAGTGCACAACAGAAAGAGTAGGAGTTACTTCTGTGCTAAAGACATACAAATAGTAGTTTTTGTGATCAGGTTTGTGACTTACATTTAACAAATTTAATACCCACCAATTTTCTCCGTCCTTCTGAATGTATGAAATTGCTGGTATTTATCTCTACATCCTACTTATATACACTTATCTAAGTTATGACTAAAAGTGACCACTGAATCCATTAGGGTCATTTGAATGAATGACGTGTGAATTTAAATCAACAGGCCACTTTCAAACATCAGGACAGTGAACTTTCTTTGTGCAGTAATAAAACAAGCACTAGATGCTAATGTGAGGTTAGTTTAGCCACTACACCGTAGCAATTGACAAGTTTTGAGCCGTCATAAATGGAAGGCATAAATTTCATTCCCTTACGCTCACGAGCCACTCTGGTTCAGAGGCTGCTTTCACTGAGTAAATAAGTATTCTTTTAAATAAGTATTCTTTTTCCCACTGTCTTCAGACGTTTTTTAAGCTACCCAGTGTGCACCACAACCATTTTACTCTTAACCTTCTGTAGTCTCTACCAAGCACTTTGTTTCCATGGCAACGCTCTTATACAAGAGAAGAGGTTGAAGTTTTCAGACTTCAATCAAGCACCAGGTAGTTATAGTTTGTCTGGGCCTAAAAGCTCTCAATGAAAGCAGTATAAAAGCACTCGTTTGAAGCCATTTTCTTGAGTGGACACTTTTTCTTCTTGACCAGGTGGATACAGTAGTAAGTGAAGAAGATCTAGAGTGTGACCGTAGCTCAGCTGTAGATCACCTCTCTGAGTATAGGAACGGGCCGAACACACAAACACACCCCCGACTCCAACCGCTTACTTAATTCTTATTTTCTGAGGTTCTTTAGTTCTGGAGATGTTGAATGTACTGCCACCTGGTGTCCTCACTATTTTGGTTCTTGGCACAATTTGCCAAGTTTCCACTTTTAGAAGTCGAAAATGCTGAGAACATGAACAACAAATTAACATTCCTCATTCTATATCTACAAAACACCCTAAAAGGTTTACAGATCCATCAAAAAAAAGCAATAACACATCTGTCCTCTGACAGGAACAAAGTCTGATTGAAGCCCTGGCCTCCACACAAAGGATAAACCACAAACACATCAATCTGTCAACACGGAAACCCACAACGTTCACCCTTTTAAAATCCAGCACACAGAAGAACACTTTGTTCCCACTCAGTAGGCTACTGTTGGCTGTGTTTACTCCATGACCCTTTATCTTCACTAATTACACTGGATAATTCCCACTGAATGAAACAGGTCAAGTGTTCAGTGTAAAATGTGTGTGTTGCATCATGAAGTAGAGAACGCGACATGCCACAGGACAGCCTGAAGGTATTGGACTAAAAACCCCTGGCACCTCCATGGCGACTAACGGCCTAAAGGGTTCCACTTCCTTTCCAGAGACCCTCCCACCAAAGAAGAGGAACCCGAGAGAAAACCAGAGCAATGCTTCAGCCGAACCCATTTTCAAAAGACCTTCTCCCTTCTGGAAGCAGAATGGGTTCAGGGGGTCCAGGAAGCCAAAAGAACCAGTGCCCTTAGCCCTCCTGGGTCTCCATTCAGCATCCACTTACCACCCACAGTGGCCTGATGTGACCTCTGACCTAAACCAAGTCCTCGAATGTACACCGAGGGATGTCTCTTTCCCCACATGGGGTCAGAACTTTGCAAGCTGTGAACGTCCAATGACTTGGTCCAATTCAGACCTGAGTGATCCGGTGACCCACAGCTTCTGCTGGGCCTCGTCCTATTGGAACCGTATAGCCACAGAACCAAGAGATGCCACTGTTCCAAATCACCGGAGGCTCCACAATCAGTTTGGGCCACGAGTCATAAAGCCCGTGCCTCGGTCCATGGCTTCTCATTACACAAGAGGGGTTCAGAGAGGCATACCCAGAGATGAAGAGGTAAGGCAGTGCATTGAAGAAGAAAAGGGAAGAGCTAGTCAGTGGCAGGAGAAGCTGCAGATCCAGCGCACTATACACAGCTGGAGAGCGAGAAAGGATTGCACCATGAAGTATGATCCTCTGCCACATAAGGTGCTAGGTACAGAATTTGCCAGACACAAATATTATTCCGAGTTTGAGGATTCACCACAAGCAAAAACTGAGGATTTTCACCACCCACCGCATTCTGGGGCTTACCCGTCTTGTTCCAGTACTGAGCAGTCAAAGTCGAGGAGTGAGGTGGAGGCATACAAGAGACATGAGCTCCCCCTGCTGGTTATGAGCGGGAATGCACAGTCATGGAAGAAGCGAGAACCCGCATCAAATTCCACCCATCTACTGGCGCGCTTTGTAGAGGGCTCTCTGATCGAGCTGGTCGGAGGTCAGCTAAAGCGGGTGGAGGATCTAAAGATGGAGGATTTTATGTACTGTACTGACTTGTGCCCAGAGCTGAGTTTGAGGAGATTTACTGTGCAGAAGATTACACGCTCAAACATACCTGGGCTGAGTTGTTTAGAAGTGGAGCTGGAGGATGACAGGCACTCAAAGGTACACACACCCACCCACCAACATCTAATAACATGGACAGTTGAGGTAAAACTATATTCACATATCCACTGTACATTCAATAGATTTTTTAAGTGTTTATCTTATGAAAATACATATTTTGGAAATTGCTTGCATAACACTCAATATTCTTGAACATTCTTCACAAACTTTCACTGAAAACATTTGTATTGAAGGGGGGGACATTCCATCAGTAGAATGTTTTGCTTCAAATTATTTTCAAGATACACAACCTGCCCTCATCAGAAAGCGAAGGAGAGACAACCAACACAGCGCTATTTCAGTGTAGTCTGCTAGCTCGCTAGCTGCGACAGGTTTATATGGTGTGAAGAAAAACAGAAAGAAAAGTCGATAAAAGAAAGAAAGTTTGAGAAAAAGTCCAGTGGTCCATGGCCTGATTTTTTATATATATGGAATAAAGACCTCGAATAAAACAGACCCAACTACCCGTCAACCATTTTGCAGCCGCCTAGTGGTTTCTCATCTCTTCCTTTTAAACCCGATGAGGCGCTTAATTGCCACCAATAAAAGTTATTCCCCGTCCCATTCAGTTCAACTCTAGGGCCGTTTAAGAACAAATCACTCCAGGATCGACTCAAACCAAAGATCCTACGTAGCATACGAATACGAGAAAAACGTAACGAGAACATTACTGGAAGAGACTGGTTAGCGATCCTCCAAGTTAGTGACCAGAAGACAGCATATCGTACATGTGTGTGTGTGTGTGTGTGTGTGTGTGTGTGTGTGGCTGTTATAAATCGTCGTGTGCGTGCCTCTCTCCCAGATGTCTCTGGAGGTTTGTGAAGAGTACCCGCTGTTCGTGTGCACGGCTGGTCGCGGCTGGTCGTCCTGTCGGCCAGAACGGACCGCCCACCTTTGCTGCCTGCGCTGTCACCAGCTCCACCCGGGTGACGTCTGCCTGGCACTGACACCTACGCTCGTGCCCGCTCCGCGCGCGCTTCCTGAGACGTCCGACACGGTTGAGGAGCAGGCGAATGGTACGAAAAGGCCTGTGGAGGAAGTAACGCTAGGAAGACCACGGAAGAGACACAGCTCAGCGCCTGAAATCAGGAATCCGAGTTAAAGTGTTTATTTTATAATCAATAATTCATATATAAAAACACACACGCACGGCGATATGGATATGCCTTGATGCATCCAATGACCATTTTCTACAACTCGACTTATCAAATCAGATTTATTTGTAAAAATATTGTATACAATGATTCATAAAATGTTAATAAAAATGTAAGGGCATTGTTTGGTTGGATTTGCCTAATGAAACAACACACATTCCAATTAATTTCCCAACTGATCTCTGATCAAGAACAGTACTACGCACCACCGTCCATCATTTAACATCTGGACTGAAAGGTCATCTCCCCAATTACTACGAATCCTCGCGAGCGCTCTGGAGCAGCTGTAAAAGTGCGCTCGCTCCCTTCCCAGACAGTTCTATTTAGCGTGCTTTATTGCGCGGCGTATTGCGAGGACACAGATGAGAGGCAAATGGGGCGCTGTGATCCCGCCGCCTGAACCTCTGGACGCCCATCAGAGAGGAGCGAGCGGTAAATGATGGCTCCGCTGCTGCCGCTCGACACATGCTAAACGCTGCACCGTGTGCGAACAATGAGTCGCGCGGGGTGTGTTCGCCATGGGAATATGAGGAACACACACGCACACACACCTGCGTATGTAAATCATACCCTTGTAAAACCCTGGAGCCGACAGCTCACAAAAATAAATTAATTAAAAAAAAAAAAACCAAACAAAAAAACCTTCTCATCTTTGATTTCTGAAAGCCAGGACACTGCATAATCGTTTCAAGAAAATACTTTTTTTTTTTTTTTTTTTTTACAGGACTGTAATCCACAATACACGCAATGAAAGAAAAAGTTCTCCATTATTAGTTAGAAGTTTAAGCACCGTGCACACTGAAAAAACAGGGAATTTTTTTAACCAGTCTCCAGTGACTTCAGCAAATCATCACAATCTACATACGATCTCAACTAGTGTGGCCCACACCAATTCTTTGCCAGGCTCTTCTCAAATTTCTTTTGCTCTTGTCCAGAAGCATCACGTTTCAGAGTGCCAGCTTTGGCCACAGACAACACGCTGCGGCCGTGTCTCTGCGTCACATGGACGGCTCCAGTGGCGAGGCACGTGTAAACTCATGTTTGCCTTACACACTGCAGGCCTCTCCGGGTTCCCCTCCCGCCCCCCCAGGGCCCAGTCGTCAGTGGCAACCACAGGCTTGGACCACCATGTTGCGGTATTTCTTCAGGATGACGTTGGAACTGTCGTCAAAGTAGAGCACGGAGATGCCGTGTAGCTGGGTGGGGGCACAGCAGGGCTTGGGCACCACCTCCGGGTTGATGAAGTGCACCAGCGTCTGGACAATGGCGTGGTTGGTAGCATTCATGTAGGAGTTCAAGGGGAAGGCACACTCTCCTTCACAGTAGTATGCAGCATAGCCTTCTGGGGCTATAATCCAGTCCTAGATGAACAAGGAGAGATTAATTCATTAGATTAGAGGAAAAATAGAGACATGATGGAGTGTGTGTGCACGCGCATGTGTGTTTGACTTTACAAAAGAAAAAGGAAGAACACATGTCCTAGAGTTCAGAGAAGAGATATTCTTCATGTGTTTCATGGTACCTGCCACCCTAGGTCTCTAAAGCTGACATAAAGTTCGTGTTTCTTGCAGCCTTGGTTTGGGTCCACGTTGACGTTTTCTGGGAATGATGGGGCAACATGTCAGCTTCACTCAGAACAAAACCAAAATCAACCTGCCCTAATTATAATTCCATAAAAGAACCCACAAGTAACATCAGACCAAACCAGTTGCAGCACATGATATTAAACAGATGCTCGTTTAGAAGCATTCAACACAAATCTGAGAGTGCATTCAGGGGTCTTGAGCGCACGTGGTGTTGGAAGCAGGCAACGATGGGAGGGGTGGGGGGCTACCTGCTGCTTCAGCCAGCCTTAGGGCCTCCTGGCTGGAAGGAGAGGCATGTTTGGGACTAGTAGAGCGACTCGGGTTCCTCTGCTTGTGTCCAGAGACTGAGCGGGCACCACGGAAACGGACTCCCGTAGCTTTAAAGAACGCTACAACAAACGGCCTCTTGCTCTGGAGGCCACCACTTCCCACCAGTCCTGCCACCCTGGGGTTCACACGTTCACCTGCAGGGGGCAACAACACAACAACAGGAGCTCAATGTTCCAGTACAGTGGAGGAAGGTGTTGGCAAATGGATTTCCATGAAGAGTACATGAAGAGTTCTGGATCACTCGAACAACGCACGATAAAGCAGAGTGGTTCTGACCCACCGTTCACATTCTCCAATGTGACTAGAAGGCCCAGGTTCTGACTGGGGTACTGAACCCAGTAGTTACTGGTGCGGGTGATGTCGAAAACCAGCCATCCCTCCTCGGCAGCCCACAAGACCCGCGAGACCAGCAGACCCAGATCCGATGTTCTGCAAGTGAACACACATCAGCACCTACATTGCACTGAAAACATCGACACCCCCCCCCCTGCTACAAAGCAGGTTTTTGTGATGGAAAAAACCCCCATCAGAAACCCATTTGACCATTATTGTGAAAGTACTAAATATAAAATAAAACGACAACTGAATGTTTTAGGGGAAAAAAAGAAAACCAGAACCTTTACGATATCCAGCCTGCACACACGTGCACACCCTTTTATAAAAACACGTATTAACAAGTGGCGGGAATATGACACAGGCAGGGACATTAAGAACAGAACATCCCTCGAAAACGGCTGCTAAGACCCCGAGCGACGTGACGGGGAGCTGCCAAGACATCTACAGCAAGAGCAAAAGAACTGCTCAGATTTCTGGAAAGTACTTGTTGCCCCCTACATGTGACAACAATCTCCTGAATTCTTCATACATCTTGGCTACAGGCCAGAGAGGCAAGAAGGAAACTAACAAATAAAGTAAATAAATCTGTGTTTAGTGAATTTTGCAATAAATAAATAAATAAATAAATAAATAAATAAATAAATAAATAAATAAAATAAAATCATCCAATTACCCAAAACCTATGGAATAATGTGCCATGTGTTCTGATGTGAACAAAAGAACACCATCAGCTAAGGGTGGGGACGGAACACAGGTGAACAAAAGAACACCATCTCCACAGCTAAGGGTGGGGACGGAACACAGGTGCGGGGAGAAACCCAACATCGCCAGAAGTTGAGACCGAGTGACTCTTACCCAAAAAGACTGAATGATGAGAGCATTTAGATTTATCACTTCAACTAGAGACCCATACACTATCTTTCCTGAAATTAATCTTGCTGGTTTTCCACTTTAATTTATAAATTGCCAGTCAACAATACAGGTAGAAAAGGTTCAGACATTTTTTACATCATAAAGCGCATCGATTTAACAGGGTTAGAAAACACTTTATATTCACTGCATACACATGTTGCAAACATAAATTATACTGATATATTGCACGTCAGACGATACAAGTACAAAGGGTACACTTTTAGATTTATAACTTGGCCATTTATTTTTTTCCCCCTATTCCTTCTGTGACAGTTGCCTAAATTTCTTCCACATACCACACACAACCACAAGCACACACACACACACACACACACACACACACACACACACACACACACACCCACCATGACATAATAAGCCTCCCATAATTCTGTTGCACCAGCATAACATCCCGAGTCCAATCACCACCACCACCAGCACCAGCAGCATTCCAGACTCGTGTGTTTAAAGTGTACAAAGCAGAGGTCTGTGCAAGCAATGCAACACGGCCATCATCAGACTGAGACTGATCACAGCGATGTGTGTGTGATCCAAAAAGATAGCTTTTACATCACCACAATCGAAGTGAGTAGATCAGGCAAGACGGCAGGCAGGTCTGAATCATTCCTTCCTCTACTTTACATCTGATGTTCCTTATCGGGGACTCAAATTCCTGTCTGATCCAGGGCAGATTATCTCCACTCGGCAGGGACAATGGCAAGACCCAAGCTTGGTCTCGGAGCCCCGGGGGTTGGCTGCCAGCGGAGCCTCCTGGTCTGTCTGCATGACCCATCTCCAGCACAATAGATGCACGAGCAATGGCCGACAGTGCGGGGGTGGGCTGGATGTGTGTGTGTGTGTGTGTGGACATGCAGGCCAAAAGAGATAGAGAGTGGGGGAGAGACAGAGCTAGAAAGAGTGAGGGAAAGACAGCAAGCATGTGAGTGAGAGTGCAAAGAGAGAATCTTTAAGCGTTTGAGAACATGCCATTAGATATACGAGAATGGAGGAATGCAACTATAGAAGCATCTGTAGATGAGTGGACAGAACGTATGTGAGGAGTGGGTAGATGGCAGGCATGGAGGCTTTGGTGGAGGTGGACCTCCACCCTTCCACCTCCACCCCTCCAGCTCATTCACTGACACTAATTGCTGTGTAACAGCTGCTGGTGGCTTATCTGGAGAACAGCCACTCTGTAAATCAGCAGCAGGAATTCAGTGGGAGACCCGGTACTGGACACCTATGACGAGGCCGGCCCATCACAGCACGCACGTGTGTGTGTGTGTGTGTGTGTGTGTGTTTCCCTTCCACATTCAGACCTAGACTGAGTGGGTGGAAGCATGTTTCATCTCATACAGTTCATTTGGGCCTTCTGTGAGGTTTTAGACTCCAGTAAACTTAACACAGCACAGCTGCTGGTTGACCACACACACACACACACACACACACACACACACGCACACTCCCCAGGACAACCAGACAACGTCACACCACACCACCCCACTTCTGCCCCCTCCACCCTCTCTAGCCTCTCGCTCTAGGACAAGGACAATCTGTGCTCCTGTAATTCAGTTGGAGTAGTTAAGGTGCCAACACCTGCGTACATGGTCGACCGATTTACCTGCCAGCCTGCTCTCGGATCAGCTGATACACTTGGATGCGGAAAGTCTCGTTTTCGTAACGCTCACGCACAAAGTCCTTGTAGATGCGGAATTCAGCGGCAGTTACAGCCTCGCCATTCGGGATGCGGGATAAGTCAAACCGGTGGTACTGTTGGAACACGTCGGGCTCTTCCTCAGGATCCCCTAGAAACAGGAAACCAATAAGCAAGTTCACTCTCTGCTCACCTCGGGGGACGACCAGAAACGGTCTCGCAACAAGCCACTAGAGCAAGCTATTAGTGCGGTTATGCACTGCAATGCATTTTCACCATCTTGAATTGACCAAACACACACACCCACCCACACACACCCACCCACCCTATAAAGACTGCACTGTCAGAATAGCTTATGGAATCAAACACAGAACTAACGCTTGATTGGTTCACCCACATCAGTGAGTCCAAAAAAGAAATGTTTGCTTCCTTAAGCCAGAGTCTGATCTGACTGCCTGTGACTGGGGACCACATGAGCCGGGGGGTGGGGGCTGTTATGGGTTCTGCTTCCACTGGCAGCAGAACCAAAATCACACACATGCGTAAACCACAAGAAAAGACCTGGACCGGAAGCCAGCGGTGCCCCACACACACACACCCCATTCGATTTATGCAAGTGGGTGTGCATGCACACACACGCACACAGAGGAACTAAAGTAGGTGTCCAGAGAAAAAACATTTTTTTAAACCTTCCCCACTGCCTTGTGATGCACACTAGAGTCTGCTCATGATCTCGCATGTGAAAATACAAACCCACCGCCAAAAGCAGCCCCAAGTAGACCAGGGGCTACAGAACAGGGGGAGTAGAACAGCAAGTGCTCCAGCATTCCCCTCACCCAGCTGTTGAAGTCATGGATGGAAATGACTACACCTTGAGATCCAGATGATGCTATCATCTGGATATGATGCACAGTGTGTTTCATATATCTGCCAGTTTATAAACTTTATAAACAAAGTATCAGAATGACAGGATAATACTGTTGTCAGTCAAGCATTTGTTCTGTGCTCAGGATGAATGATTCACCAATCAGATTCCTTCACGCAGCACAGCACCATCAGATCCAGATGTCTTAGCAGAGATGAAGAACTGGGGCTAAAGATGACCCCAGATCTCAGGTCAGCGCAGACTCTGTCACAGCTGCACAAGGAGATTGTGACACTCCGAGATGTTTGTCGGATTTGGTCAAGAGACTTTTATGAACAAGCTCACATGCACACACTCTATAAACCAGCACAACTACTCTGTAAAGGAAAAACTGCACCCAGTGTGCATGTGACTGTGGGAGTTTGTAGAGGAAAATTCATTTCAGAAAGAACTCTTGGCAGATGCTAGCTCAACCCACCCCCTTCTCTGCCCCCTCTCCAAGTCCTGTCCCCACCCCAGGATGACCACAACAGCTGAGCTCCTCTCACAGTTTCCAGCCCAAGCAGAAGCTTAAGTGCTTCCTGGAGGTCTCCAGGATACAGTTTTCACAGGACTATCCAAGCTACTTGTCCTTTGGAAAGGCACTTTTCCCTCTAGTGCAAAAGGGTAACGAGCCACACCTAATGCCTAAGGTGTCCGGATAAACAAGGCGGGGCATCTTGGAATCCATGGTGATGCCAAGGCTTGCTATTGCTTTTTAATTTTTTTATATACATGATCATTTATTTATTTATTTTTTAATACTACACATCCTGCTTGCGAGTTGCCACAAATGAGGTCATAGTGTACGGAACAGCCGTTGAGCACCCAGACCACTGCCATCACACTGCAGTAATGGCCACATACAGCCAACAGAGAGCCAGAGAGAAAACTCATTCTGGGAGAGCAATACTGAAGTCTGCAAGTCATTTGTTTGACCACAATTAAACACTGGAAAGAAAAACAGGGGCATTTTATAGAGGCAATAATTGCTTGTAAGGGTTTGGTGTGTTTACGTTAAAGACCATTACCCACAAAGATCAGCACTCAGATATGCAAACTGGTCCTCAAATGCATTTCAACACTTCACTCTTAGTTAAAATCTCATGCACCAGGACACAGTGCAGGGCATACATTTTTAATTGATGTCATCACCACACTTAAAACAACAGGGGGTTTAGCACTGGGGTTTAAATTGGTTCCAGAGATTGTTATGATGGACAATCATTGTTATGATTGTTATGGAGAGAATTTTCTTCTGCCTTGTTAAGACACACAGGCAGCTAAAGATTCCTGTACTTGGTATGTATACAGTGGGTTTAATTTCTTTAGTTGAAATATTTAGTTAAGGAATCCAAGCTAGACGATTTTTAGCCAGTTTCTTTGATATCATTATTCGGCCCTACAAACACCAAGCTTTATAATGCGAACTAAACTGTACTTCCTGAAGTTAACATTCCAGATTTCTCACGGCTGGTTTTAATGGCCCAGTAACTAGAGGATTCACTTAAGGATAGGACAGTTCTTTCCATCAACCAAGGTTCAGTACTGCTCCTCTCCACCCCACATCTACACGAGTGTTTGTACCATAATGTGCTGTATGCACACATTTGTGTAAACTCCACCAAGTGTAAACTGGGGATGACAACCCAAATCCTACATGATCAGACTCTACCAAACCAAACCAAACCTCCGAGACCATTGCTCACAGCAGATGCAACCGATCAACCAAGACATTTGTTGCCCAAACTGGACTGAGTTTAGGTGCATGTCATCCTTCTCTCTGGAAGTTGGTTTAGTTGGGAGGGGTTAATCTAATCAGTGGGTGTGGCCCCAGACTGGCCCAACTTATCACTCCAATATACACCTTATGAAGGAAACCATTCCATTGATCAATACATGAAGAAAAAAGTTCCCTGTAAGAGAGTAGGTTCCATGTACACCCTCTGCTGATTCCACATAAGATCATATCTTGTATGGTCAATTACATATGAAACAGCTCCATTAACAACACAGTTTTAAAGGTCAGCCGTGGATCTCCATGGATGAAAGGTCTTTTGATATGCGCTTCCCATTGCACAGTAACAATGGGTGAAAGGCAGAGGCTGGGACCAAGGCCCGTCCTGCCCGGAGGGCGGGGCCCAATCTGCCCAGAGGGTGGGGCCTGTCCTGCCCAGAGGGCAGGGCCCATCAGGAAAAGGTTTGCCCTTTGAGACAGCAGAGTGCCAGTAACCACAAGGGAAACACAGTCAGGTTTTTGGTTTAGTAAACACAGTCCAAGAAATCCTGGGTCTCTGGATGCACAAACACAAATGTTCACTCAAACATCCATCTGCCTCTGACCCTGAAACAGCTGCCACCGTTACTAATAATAATAAACTTTACTTGTAATAATAATCAGTGTTTCTTTCTTGCACTCTCTGCTCCTCCCTCTCCAAATACACACATCTTAGCCAGGTTTATTTTGTACCCAGGAAGTTCAGAAAATGCCTTTCAGAACGCTGGTCCAGTGAAACAAAGCTCTTCTCCAAGCTGTGAGGATTTTAACATCAAGCATGTCAGATGTGCAAACACCATCATGACATTTACCACTCTGAAGTCTGACCAAGTTCATTTAGAGAAAAATCTCAGAGTGCCCAAGTACCTACACACACACACACACACACACACACACACACACACACAATCTGATATAACTGGGACCCCCTTATTAGAGGGAGAGAGATGGATAGATACTTTATTGATCCCAAATGGAATACAAACACACACACACACACACACACACACACACACAGTAACAAATATATATATTTCATTCAGTGGAGTAATTAGTGCACTGTAGAGTTAATAAAAATAATTACAAAATAATAAATCCTGTAGTTTAATATCACTTCACTAAAATCTCGTCATATATATTCACACAAATGGTACGGTTTTATTTTTATTATTGTTCACTCTTCCCTTCCAGCCTCTAACTACTTGTAAAATATATTACAGCTGTGTGTGTCGGAAATTATACCACGAGAATTTGTACAATGACCGCTTTAAAAAAAAAAATCAGTCTTGAAATATGTAATAAACAAGCACTCATTTCCTGAAGCCGCATCACCGTGCGCGTGTTAAGCACACATCCTCAAACTCTTCTGAATAAATAATTTATAGTTTGAAATGTGTTTATCAAAGAAACAGCCGCCAGAATTGTTCTCTCAGATGTTTGGGTTGGACAATAAATATAAAGTAGTCAGTTAAAAATGTATTACGTTGACTCACCTAGATTGACGAAACTCATCACCATGTCTGCGTCCATGAGAAAGCGGCTGTCTTGCTGGGTCACGACTTGCGGTCCTGGAGTGTTGTCGGCTGGTTTACGAGAGTAAAAGTAGCCGCTATGCTGGCCTACGTCTGGGAGGATTGCATTGTACAGATCGAGCATGTACAACGGCGCCGCTGTGTGCTTCTCGTGGAACAGCGGCCGCGGCCGGTGGTGCAAGCCCAGAAGAGATAGGATCTCCCGCTGCATGTCCCGGCGTTCCTGATTCTTGAGCCTCCGCTGCATGAAACTGGAGTGGATTTCATTGTCGAATGTGAAGTTTGCGGACATCGCCTCCGCTAGAACGCTGCAACTGCACACCACTATCACGGCTGCCACGCGCAGATTCCATAAAATAAACATGCTGAAAACAACTATATTAAAGTTTCCAGTGTCTACTGCATACTTTCTATAAACGACTGTGAAGTGAACCTGTTTAACTGTTACAGATTTTTCAAGAATCTTCTATGTATTTAGGGGGAAATTACAATGATAAATCGTAATACGATTTGAATTCAGCTGTTCTCACGAGCCCACCTCTAGTGCGCAGACAGGTCCACGGTGCTGGAGGAAGACTTTAAGTAACGCGCTGAACCTTGTGGGCGGAGCATGCGCGCATCATGAGCCTTCTCAGCGGCTCCCTTTAAAAAAAGGCGTGGTGAGGGCCGAGGTCGGAGTAAATCAAAATAGAGATCCTTCACTACCAATAAGTGAAAAAACACAGTGAAAGAAGTGAGACCTTACATGCTAACCGCACCTTGTAGAATGTTGAGGCAGTTCTGGAGTTTTTTGTGCTTACATCGCAGAACCGATTTTCCTTAACTGAACCTTCACCTGAGCACGAGCATCACCGGGGGACTCCAACCCCGAGGCTTTCAGAAAGCACATACAGTGAAGCTGACGCTACTCTGCTTCTAGTAGTACCTAGTACTGCATTGCCCTTATCAATCTAATTTACAGTGATTTCATTCCGTATTTTTCCTCATCCCCCATTAAACTATTTTCTTGCATCTGGGTAACCTAAAGTAGCTCTGACCCAGCTTGACCTGACTGATCGTGGTCAGAGAAGTTACACCAGGTTAGCGATTGTCCTTTAGAAACCCTGCAGACATTATGAGTGGGTGCTCTAAATCAACACTCCCCCCCCACTGGGCTGGTGCCCCCGTTCCTGGTGCCAGGGTGACTGCAGCCAGGAGACAGCAACCTGGCAACCAGTGTCGCCCTCCTGCTGAGCCCTGTGCTGTCTCTGTCTGCTCCAGACTGGGTCCAGAGGTTAGACGTGTCCCACACCCTGGTGAGGTCACACAATGACCTCACTACTGTTTCTCTCTGTCCTTCGGGCAGTGGTTTCCAAAGCTTCAGCCTCCAGACGAGGTGATGAATGGGTCACACTGAAGATGTTTTCTCCCAGGACACCCCTGCCCTTCCTCCCTCACAGGGCTGATGATTCTGTATTTACCCTTTAAGTTACACAAACATGAAGACTAGACCTGATATTACCTGATTCGAAAAATATCATCCCCACTGATGAAACTAAAATTGACTAAAAGATTCTCATCTGATAAATTAGCTTGTTGATCTATAACTAATCCAATCACTGAAGGGACTGATCACTGATCCACCCTTTAGCACGTAATCAACAAGCAGGTCGTTTAAGGCTATTCATGCATGCTTGCAGCTGGTCAAATGTAAGGAAATCCCTATGTGATATTGATCCTCTGTAGAAGGAGCAAATAAATAGTACGAATGTATGAATACATAAACAGTCTAGATGTAACGCTTTTGGGGGAAAATGAGCAACAGTTTGACTAAATATTAATATAACGTGCTAAACACACGTTTTACAGAAGGCCATAGTCCGTTAATTGTTCACGGTTTGTATTCCAGAGGCACAACTAGACACAACGTGGGTAGGAATCAAAGGTCAATAGGGGTTAATCCCCATTCGCTTGTTGCGCTAAAACAAAGAACTGGCACCCGCCCTGATTGTGCTGACGTCACTTCGGAATAACGAGGGAAACACAGGTGTTAATGGTCACACAGATAGGTGCTAATTGCTCTGTGGGGAGAGAACGCGCGCGCGCGCGCGCGCGAGTCCTTGCTACATTTTTAAGATGCATTACTTCTATTTGTAGAGACACCGCAAAAGTGAGGGACAACGAGTCTTTGAGTAACGAGTCTGTTTGAAACTTAACCCAAACCAGTACGTCTTAAACTTTTAAATACACTATAAGCATAATAAAATGCGCTCTGCTTTTAGAAAATGTATATATTTTTTACAAGAATTTTGCCTAACTGATCAGCCAAGTTGCAGCGCTCTACAAAGTCTATATCTAGTATATACTGCCACCTAGTGTAAGAAAATGGGTTAATGCAAACGGAAAACTGTAGGCTGATAACAGCTACTTACATACGTATTTATATGGTCTCAGGGAGTTATTCCTTGCTCACTGGGGGCTTGGACTCGGACGTCTGTAAAACCGATTTGCCACAACGGCTGTTGTAAATAGCGCATTAAAAATACATTTGACTTGAACTTGACGCATATTTCGTGATGCTTACTAATTTGTTCATTGAACGACACAACTGTAACAGGAACTAAATCAACTCTAAACTGTGATAGTTAGGTTTACACTTCTTAAACAAAGTTGTGTTTCTTTAATTATTAATACGCTTAGCAGAATGTCAGTTTAGGCCAATATGAATCATAATTAATGTTCAAAATAATTATGTAGGTTGCATGAACTAATTAATAACCGTACACACACACACACACTCCACATATAGAAGGAATTAACTAAAAATACGTATTTAGAATTTCCTTTTAAATCAGTGATATTAATTGTATTCTGTGGGCCTACATAAACTAGAACTGGACGACACTCCTGTGCTCAAAATACTACACTACCCAGAACGAAACACTCCCCTTAAAAACTACACTAACCACAAGAAAGCATCACACACACAGCGCATGTGTGGGAAGTTGGTTGAACGCTTTAAAAGACCTCGGTGCACACGTGCGAGATTCAGTTCGCTGCAGAAAGGTAAGGGTATGCGTTTGTTCCGTGGTTACCGTATTACTCGGCGAAGCTTGTATTTGATATGAATAAATACTACCGTAATTGTTTCAGAAATATTGTAATTGGGCGTTATAGTCCAACAAAAGAACGTTGCTTTGGGTAATATACGAAATTTCTGGTCATTCTACGTTTCTCGTTTAGCTGTACTAGATAAAATAATTGATGCGCTAATTCTCGTTTTCCGAATAATTAACTAATTACAGTACTGCGTTTTATTAAGCGTTACCTGTTAATCTTAAAAATTCCAGGCAAACACGTGTTTTCCATGCAACACGTGTACGGTTCGCAGACCACAATGGCGGACTTTGACTACCATGTAATCCTAGGAGCAGTCAAGACGGTGAGCTTCTGGGCTGAATTCGTGTAAACGTGGTTTCCTCGGCACTGATGACTAAACTTTTTTCCCCAGCAGATCGACTCTGTTGACTATAGAAAACCGAAAAAGCCAAACCGTCTGAGCCGCCGCACACCTGAACTGTACAGAAATATAATGTAAAGTTACTTTTTAAAGAGCGTTGTAATTTGTTTTAACTCTAGATATTAAAACCTCATGGGTGACCGACTTCAGAGAGCTGGGTTAGTCGATATGGTGAGTCTTTAAATAGTATCCTTTTTTTCTTTCTTTCTTTCTTTTCGAGGAGGGGTGTGGTGGCAAAATGGGATGTTGTGGTCCTCAATGTTTCTCCTAATCTTTAGGTTGTCCAACACTTCACAATATGGACACTGTCATGACTGTGCTGGTGCCCTCTATGTAGAAACAGGTATTTCTCTCACTTTCTAGAATGTGCTTGATCTAGTGCTTTTGATGACCTCTTTTTTTTCCCCGGCAGACCGACCATGTTGACTGCCTGTGAATTCAAGCCAAAAGACTCTGATGCACTAAACTCCTGTTACTTAAGAATGGATTGTTCCAGGGAGGGTTATAACACCATGTGCTTGTTGCAGGGACACTGGATGGAGGACATCACCCATCTGCTGATAGTTGGGCCCTCCTTTTTTGAGGGAGGGGCAGGGCACTATTCTGGTCAGCTGTCGAGCAGAAAAGTCAAGACTCTCCCATAACTGATTTAAATTCTCTTTTTATTTGCTTATTTAAAAGGGGATGCCGCACCATCATAGAACACATGATTACAAATGATTTTAAAGAAGCCAGAAGGCTAGTTTATCTGCAGTCCCCTGGGCGTGATTAAAAAGGCAGTAAAATGAGACAAGAGCAACACAACACTTACTATACAATTGAGAGAAATCAACATAATTTACATCTAAACCAGGCTCATCTTTGTGTTGGCAGCTCTGTTGATGAGCCACATTTTTTTTTTTTTCTTTTGGTGAAGACGCACGTTGTAAGCAGTTTAACCTCTCCGGGTATGAGATGTGAGGTTGTAAAACAAGAACTGAAGGTTCTTTAATCTGTTTTTTTGCGGCATTTTAAAATGGTTTGTACAGAGATTTCTGAATTGTACAATAAAAAGGATTTTGTTCAACACTTACTGACTTCAGTTCTCTTAACTGACATTTGTCTATTCAAGTGTGTAGTAATGGATGGGTTACAGTATGTACAAAAAATGCGATAATGCCTCATTGTTTCTGAAGGGGATTTTCTTTAAAAATATCCAATGTGCTTTCAAGTAAAGGGACTAGCTACTGTCCACAGTTTAAAGTGCTCAACAAGAAATGGAACAATCCTTGTGCTGCCCAACAACGATGAAAGTGCAAACATGTAACAAAAATCTTTAAGTGATCTACATTGTTTACTGGTTAACTGCACTACTGGCATCATAAACATTGTGAAACTTTGGTTTTGCGACATGGACAAAAACATTGGAACCAAGGGCAGGTGCCTGCTGTCCAGTGTAGCTGGAGCTGGAGGTTGGTGATCTCCAAGTGTGCTGAGTCATCCAGTGATATGCTAGTTTGAAAAGATGCGGCTGGTATCAGGAAGCATGTGCTAGCCCTCACCGACCTGGCACAGTGATTCACATTACGAGAAAACCAGGGTAAAAAGTTAGAATCAAGTCAAGGATCTTTGTGTTTCTGTCGAGGCTCGGGGGTGGAGATGCTGTGCTAAGAAGACTAGTCCTGGAATGGCAGAGTTGAAGATTTAAGATGTTCAGATTCTGCAGAACTGCTCAGCTCTTGAACAGGATGAGTAGCAGACGGCATTATGTCCTGAGGTTTTCTACTCCTTCTAAAACAGTAAACAGCATAGCCTATGGCTGCAGCTGCTGCTGCTATAATCAGTCCTATGGCTACACCACGCCATGCATGGCACTCGCTGAATGTGCTCTCCGAATTCAAAACTAGAAAAGAACAAAAACATTTAATTGGATAAACTGAGGAAATGTTGGTAGGATTTTCAGAAACAGTTAAAACAAAAGCAACAAACCTTCCACTTTCAGCTGGACAGCGCGTGGATCTCCTTCACGGGATTCGTCGTGGATGGTGCACATATAAAGGCCCTCATCGGACGCACCAACCGATGTGATGCTGAGGGACAGGTTACCATCTAGGAAGCCTGGTAACAAGGTGAATCTTTCTTCAAAGCCTCTGCCATTGGTCACGTTGCCAGTGTCATGATCGTAGAGCAGGACCCTTTGTTCCCTCTTTTTCCACTGTACGTCCTTGGCATCCCGGGTATCTCCATGGCAGGGGAGTTGGGCAATATCAGTCTCCCTCACTGTCACTACAGTAGGAACTGAGGAAACAAGCATTCCATGTTATTCATTTTATCTTCAGTAACCTGCTTTTGTAAACGCTTTCAAAAGTTGCAAATTAGCCTGGTAGCTATGGCCGTTAAATTCGTCCGTTATTTCACTTCAGTTCTGTTAAGAATGACACCAGTCTCCTCCTTCAAATGATGTAGGATGTTTACCAAAAGCCTTCAGTTTGATTTCAGCTGTTTCTTCTCCACAGCTACACCTGTAGGAGCCGATGTCATTGTAGA
Organism: Sternarchorhynchus goeldii; assembly: GCA_028565775.1. Lineage (NCBI taxonomy): Eukaryota > Metazoa > Chordata > Actinopteri > Gymnotiformes > Apteronotidae > Sternarchorhynchus > Sternarchorhynchus goeldii. The sequence continues at coordinate 4,732,266 of JAOXYF010000019.1, forward strand.
CAACCGAGAAGATCAACAGAGAGGTGTTTTCTGTGAACGTGATCCTTTTCTGAAAGGCAGGTTCGACTCTGCAACTTCCTTTGACACAGTGAGCAATCTCATTTTTGTCAGGAAGGAATCTTGTCCACACCACATTGGAACGGCAACCATCGACACATCGAAGAATCACGCGTTCACCCACTGGAGCTTCTATGGTACTGAAAGCTGAGCACATCAACTTCGACAGGCAAACTAATAAAACAAACAAACAACAACAACGAGTGAAATGCTGCAGATGTACACATTATCAAAGTATATGAAAACAATTGCTGTTACTACTCAAAGGTTTAACACAAAGCAGCCTTGGTCATTTGTCCACATGTGTGAAAACTTCTGTGAGAAATATTGGTGTTGTCTTTGATTCAGACCTCAATAAACAAATGAACTCTGTGGTAAGGAACAGCTTTTCCCAGCTCTGAAATATTGCTAAGATTAAGCCTTTTCTCACTTTTTCTAACCTGGAAAAGGTTATTCATGTATTTATTTCTTCAAGAATTTACTATTGTAATTCTTTGTATATTGGGATTAACCGGTCTCTATTGCAGCGTTTCCCATTAGTCCAAAACGCAGCAGCAAGGTTACTAACACCAAGAAAAGAGACCAGATCACACCGGTATTTGCCTCGCTGCGTTGGGTGCCTGTTCAAGTGCTTTTATTTGGTTTTAAAGCACTGAATGGTCAAGCACCCGGCTTATATCGGTGGTCGGCTGTCTTTTGCAACTGTGGAATGTACTATAACAAACTAGTTCTTCAGCATAAGAGTATTTTCAGTATAAAAAGCAGTTCCTTCAGTGTAAAGCGAGAGCACAACCGACTGTCATGCTCTCTCTCACACACACACACACACACACACACCTGATAAATACAATTTGTACAATGGAAATGGAAATCTGAAGAGTTTAAGGACCTACTGATTGTGTAGATGATGTTTTTTGTTGTTTTTTGTGGTGGTACAAGGAGCATCCGATTAGCATTAGCATAAAAACAACATGGAGGGCACGGTAGAAAATGGACCCGTTTAAGAACTTTTGGATAAAATAAAACAGTGATTTGTACTGTGTGGTCATTACTGTCGGGTAAATGGTGATTCTTAATACCGAGAAGCGGATGATGTTCTGAAACCGTTTTATTTGCCTGTTCTTACTAGTCGCCAAACACCATCAGATGTTTTTATATCACGCATAAACACGTATTTTTGTGAACTGGCGTTTATGTAATGAGGAGTGATTTCATTTCTCTTTTTGTTCATTTTTACTTGTTTGCTTCAATGTATCTGTTTGTTTGTGGATTGTATTTGTATTTCAGATTTTAATTTACTTTTATTACCGTTTGATGTACACCAATTTGGTCAATGTAATTTGTTTTAAGAGTGCTTTATAAATAAATTATTTACTTTACAAACTGACGGTGAGGATTACATGGAGAATTAAAAACGATAAGACTCACCGATAAGTAACACAGTGATGTTTATCTTCATGCCGTAGAGCTGGGATGAAACCTCCTGGATTTAAACCGTGAATAAAATACGCTTAAAATGCCTTCAGAGTTAGTGCTATTCCCTGCTTGTGTGTCTCGTAAGGCGTTATCAAATTTGTCAGCAGCAGCCTACATTTACATGGATCTTCGCGAAAATATCAACTTAACTTGCCTCTCCTGACTCAAATATACGTGCACGTCCTTCCTGGAATGTCGCGCTTTAGTGGAGAGTTACTTGCGAAGACTTGTGTGTCTGTTCGAGCCACGCAAACTCCACCTTCCTATAGTCTTGCAATGTTTAGGCTTTAGGGCTTAGGGTTGGGCGGGCCACTTCGTGAGCGCCGTCAAAGGAAAATACTGAAAGCGAGCGTTGTCTCATTCTAGTTATGTACTGTATGACTAGTGTTTAAAGACAGGACCGTCTGTGACAGTTCATCATCTACCATCACCGCACTGTGAATCCACAATAACCGGAAACAATGATGAAATAAACTAAACCTTTTAGGAGATCCTTAACATTTTATACAAAAAGGAAATTCTAACATGTACACTGGAGAGCAAAATTAGAGAACAATGTATGAACACGATTTTTTTTCCAGAAATAATCTACATTGATCAACATTTGAAAGATATTTGTAAGGGGTACATGCCACTAGAAATGTTTTACAAAATAACCAAAGTATATCAACATGAAACCTTAATTATGATCACATTTTTTGCAAAATAAGAGAACAGCAATGACTGTAGCACAGAGAAAGATTACAACTAAATTTTCTGAAGGTTACAGTCAGTAATCAGTACGAAGTGTACAGGTGTTTGCTTTGAATGACTTCAGCACATCTGCAGCCACAGGACATCACTAGTCTCTCACACCGCTCTGGTGTGATTTTGG
>JAOXYF010000019.1:4743588-4760518 GCA_028565775.1 Sternarchorhynchus goeldii
TTTGTGATGTTGTAAAGATGCAATATTCTAGAAATCACAGACTTGGAACGACCAACTTCTCTTGCTGTGGCTGATAGGGTCACCCCTTTGGCCTTCATCAGGACAACCTGCTGCCAGAGGGTTTCAGTCACTTTGGAACGGCTCACCATTTTTGCAAAGTCAGTGAAAACTGGAAAGTTAGGCTGCCAGTTAAATAGGGTTTGTCAAATAATTAAGGAAATTAGCACCAGGTGTCAGATTAACACCAATATCTTGCAGGTATCTGAAAGTGTCCTCTAATTTTGATCAGTGTTCTTTTTCAATTATATCATTTAAGTTTTTTATGCTGTGCTTTAGAATACATACAACTTATTAAATAAGCTTAAAATACTACTGTTTCACTCCTGTTAGAGAAACTAAATGTCATGCACACACAGTGCTATACAAGTATACAACCACTTATGAAGTTTGTCTCAATATGGTAGTTTGTTTCTGCTTCTCCAGTGTGATGTGAGTCACTTGAAAGGTAGTTTCACTGTAGTTTACTGTAGTTTTACCTCCAAATCACGTCGTCTCACTCGTGGAGAATCGATTTGTTTTGCAAAAGCTTTGATGCATTTCTATCAAATGATTTCTATCAACTAGAGTAAACCGGCCTTAATATCCAACCTGGCATTGCCAGCAATATAAAGAATTGATTTTGAAGAATGTCAGGAAAATGGGACGTCCCAACTCCAGTGCTGCGCAGACAGTCCAAAACTGGCTTAATTAACTGGCTCAGATTGATTCAACTCGTCAGTTACTGGATGCAGTACGTGTGGTAGAACACAGCCATGAACAAACTTCTGCACTCTGGAACCAGTAGGTCTAGAGTCAGGTAGCTGGATCTGAGGTTCATTGCTTTCAAAGCCGTTCACAGGTGGAACATCAATAGCAGGTTGATGAACATTTCCTTTTTGTATCTTTTTTTGGCAAAAAGCAAGTGCCACCCAGTTATGATTAGCTGAACCCAATTATATAACTGGGCTTTACTGTTTTCAAATTATTAGCAGTATATTTACACGCATGAAAACACACCCACACTCAAATATTGTTGACAGAGGAACTGTAGCATCATTTATCACTACATTTCATGATCATCTCTTGCATACAATTCAAAGTTGCCAAATCACCAGATTCCTACAAAATCAAGTTCCAAATACGGTAAACAGTTTCAAGCTACTTTACCGGAAGGTTTATTACCTTAAGTATAAACAAGAATATGTAAAAGGTGCCGAAATAACGGTCTCAGAACGTATAACAAGTGCCTCTCTTTATTAACAGTTAGACAAAGCCTTAAAACTAAGACCAGATGAAGACAAAACACTGATACATGCATTAAGGGGATAATGGAGGAGTGCGGCAGGGGGCGGGGCATCTGCTTTTATAGCCAAGCCAGCCCTCATACAGTAAAAACTACTACAGAAATGAAAACCAAAATGCTTTCCATTCATTTGCAAAGACATCCAACTTCAGCCACCTCATGCCGTCAAATGTTTGTCGAGTGTCATTTCTGTTCCAAAATACTGTTGATGTCATTAATGGAGATTTTGTTTTGCCTGGATTAAGTGCCAGAAGACCAACAGATTTGAGAAGTTTATCAAAGCGCTAGATCAAAAACCAGAGTGCTGAAGCAATATTGGCTCGAACTCAAGCAGACGTCACACAGACCGCCAACTGGCCACCTAACGGACGTAACCCTCCCATTAAGGTAAACTTTGCCATTCTCCGCTCTGCTCATTATTTCTCAATCCACAATCCATTTAAAATAAAGGAAATCCATTTCCTTAAAAATTCCATCATAGTTATTACTGCGTGACGTCGGGCAGCCCTGCGGCTGCTCGCACACGCGAGAGATCGACAGGTGGTCTGTTGGTTGGTGAAGTTCCAGGTATGTCAGTCCCAATCGCGACAGCAATTCTCCGTTCCCCCTGCAGTGTGTCGTCAGTCTCCAGGGAGATGGCCTCCAGCAGCACGGCAAGAGAAAGCTAGCGCCCCCTTCAGACGAGCTGCACTGATGCAGCCTGGAGATAGCCCTGCAGGAACTGGAGAGCCTCTGCATTCAGGCTCGTACTCAGCATGGACGGCACCTTCCGGAAAAACAGATTCAGAAGTAGCGTGCATGTTTAACAGAGTAAAAACAAGCACATCTGCATTCACTGTACTGGTGAACCTGAACCACCAGCAGCTTGCCTGCTTACCCTGCCAGGGCAGGCTGTGGAGAGTTTGTGTAAGGACTGGGCCAGCAGTATTTTGGGGTTGCTGACGGCATCTCCAATTGGATCGTGCTCCTTCTTTCCAGCGAAGGCGAGCTGAGAGAAAGCCGTCTGGTATCCGGGTGCATCCTCGATGTCGATGAAATGTTCGTCGTCGGGGATGCTGTCGTCCTCCGGCAGCTCAAACAGACCGATTAGGGCCTGGAGCACGAGAGGCCTACGATGAAGGAGAAGCAGTTGGAATGGGTAGGTTCTTAAAGATGGTACGTACACAGATCCTGTTGGCTTTGGGCCCTGGAGTGATGATTACATATGGAGTGGTGATCAGCAGTGGTCAGGCAAGAGTTGGATAGCTGAAAAGTGCTGAGGGTCATGGGTGGGTGAATGGGCGTTTGTGCTGCAGTCCTGCTACACCCATGATGACGCGTCGATTGAAGAAGCAGGTGTTCGCTCGATCGTTCACCTACCACAGCTTGGTGTACTCCGTGTCCATCATGGCTGGGCACTCGGTGAGGATCTTGGTGATGCCCACTGCACAGATCTTCTTCTCCACCTGCCCAGATACTTTCTGGACCTCCGGGATCACGATCTTCTCCAGAACCATGCCAAACATCCTGTAGTTCAAGAGAACACCGAGAGCTGCTTCATGTGGAAAGAGCTCAAGTACCACTCAACTATTTACTAGTTAACTGACGAGAAACTAATTACACATCAACAGTAATCAAAAGGTAAACAGTAATTTACACTTACTTTGGCTGGATATCATCAAATATCTCTTGCAAGGCAATCGCTCCGTATTTGACACAGTAGAGGTTCACAAAGACTAGAAAACCTGCAGAAAATGGGCAGATGAAGGAATCAGGGGGGTGGGGGGTTGGAGGCAGCCATTGGAAACACAACAGGCTTTGCTTCACTACCCTGAGCCAGTGCGGTGCATACGAAGCAGGACACCGCAGTGTTCAGGTCAGATTAGTTTGTCTTCCTGCAGCAGGATTTTTATTTATTTATTTATTTATGTGTTATGTTTTTTTTCCCCCACATACTTTTAATGAACTTGGTGGTCTTGGAACTCTGAAGTCTCTGGAAGAGCAAGATAAAGATCTGCTTCCTATACTGACTAATGGATTCACTAAAAACAACAACAAGAGAGCAAACAGTTACAAGGTAATGAAAGAACAACTGAACCAGACATCTGAAGCAGCCAGTTGTTGGGGGTTTGAGTGGCGTTCACTCACGGCGGCATGTGTTCGACGATGCTGTTGAGCAGGTAAAAGCCCTGGTGATCATTGGCCTTGGACGCGATGAGCTTCTGGAACACTCCAAGCAGACCAGGCTGGAAAAGCAGATCAGAGATGAGCCTAATGAGAAGGCATCACGGCAACCCAGCGCCAAGGAAACAGGCTACCAGAGGAAGGAGACGGGAGATTTGGAGAAATGTTTATACTGAGGTTGTGGGCACCTTCGGGACTGGCAGAAATTAGCTATAAAGAAAAAAACACCACCCAACACGCCACCAAAACTAGCAGCGATTTCAGCAGCTTTAGTCCGAGCACTTCAAACCCGGGCCCTGCTCACGCAGCCACTCACGATCTTGTCGGCGGCCGAGCTGGCGATTGTGGCTCCTCCCTTCTCCAGGTAGGCCTGCAACAGTCGGACCAGCGGTGGGATGTTCCCCGTGCGCTCCCACAGCACGGGCTGCAGCAGGTGAGGGAACAGTGCCATGTAGGAGGAGGGGATGGAGCTGGTGTGAATCTCCAACAGCAGAGACATCACCTGGAACACGTATGGCACAAACTCTGGGGGGAAGGGAGGGAGAGACAGAGAGAGAGAGTGAGAGAGATATTTTAATTTTAACTGGAGCTCAAAACTGACCGTGCACAACACCAAGTCCATTTAGAAACGATGTAGGTTTAGGCCACATTTATATTTACAGTTCAGTTACCTTGGTCCAGACCACAGACAGACAACACTGATGTTCAGCGTTTGTACAGTCATTTAATATTTAAAATCGAACCAAAAGATGCAATCTAGAGTCCTGTGCTTCCATCACATTCTGACTGCACATTTGTCACAAGTAATTTGCGACAATAACTCAGACAATAAATGCTCTAGACTGGGTTAAATGTGCTTGTGAGACTACGCGTGTGGGCTGCCAGTACCAGTCGGCAAAATTACAGAGGTAAATGGACTCGAGGAACCTTTTGAATATTTGGGCATTTTTGTGCATTTTCCCTCCCCTGTCTAGTTGGTATAGATATGCTTGCTGAGTACAAGCAGAACAGTTTCACAGCCGACATACGTTCAGTTTGCTTTTTACCCTGAAAAGTGTAAAAAAAACACACAAAAAAAAAACAACAACATGGTTTAACCTTGTTGTTCATTTTTACCAAGCGTGAATAATAACTACACCTGTAGAGAATGGAAACAATGTACTGTACAGGCTGCACCCACCCTGCACGTCGTTCTGGAGGATCTCGGTGAAGACGGGGAAGAGGGCCTCCTCGAAGCTGCCCACACTCGCTGGGTTCGCCTTACACGTGATCCGGATGGACAGGCACAGGGACTCAAACAGGTAGTGGTTGAAATGAGGCTTGCTGGGATTCTGGACAGGTAAAGACAGACAGCATGACGTTTCAAACAGCAACACACATGCGCGCGCGCTTCGTTTTAAGTTACATCAGCAGATTTCTCACACACGCGCGACATTTCCCTCTACATATTTTTATCACTCGTTTTACAGTTATGTAAAATAATGAAGATGGATAACAACCGGTTTTACTTTTACATAAATGCGTTAATTTAAAATAAATAAATTCTCAAATTAAATGTCCCGTCCTGCCTTTAGGATCAAGTCCTGCTTGGGAAATGTCCCCTTTACTGGCCGGCTGTTTATCTCGGTCCTGCCTGTGTGTCCACTGCCACACCTGGAGACAGGGACTGGCAGGCTGGACGCAGAGTCCCCTGAAGCCAAAAACCAACATCTACTGCAGCGTTTCTTGGGACACAAAATCTCCTTCAGAAGACTAGAGACTTCCGATTGGCTCACCTTGCTAACTAGGAGGAGCTTGTGTGTGAGCTGGCCAATCAGAGTTGGAATATAGGGCACAATGGCTTCCTGCAGGAGTGAGAAGCTTCGCATGATTGCTGCATTGGTAAATGGAACGAACAGCAACAAGACAAAGGTGAATCACTTTAGCACGAGACACATTCAGATGAGTGGTGTATTCTGACTGTTGAACACGCAAAGCCGCACCTTTCATGATGTACTCATTCTCGGAGGAGCCTGGTATTGCAAGGGCATTGAACAGGTTGTTGAGGAGCTGCTCAGTGAATGGAGCAATCTCAGCAACAGAAAGCCTGAACACACCAACAGAGACAAACAGACTTCACGTTTACAAAACACCAAGTCTGATCATCTACCATTTACCACCAACTCAATCTCCCCTGACCTTTGGACAGCATCACTGTTCACCAGCAAAGCTCACTACACATGAATGGCTTTTTATTAGTCGTGAAGCATTAAATGAGGCCTATCAGTGTGCAGAGGAACCAAGACCTTTAACTCCCATATCCAACTTCAAGCCTTTGGTATCTTCACTACTGAGCCCTCAACCAACAAACTGCTTACCCCCATCCTCCCCACCAAATACCCCTGGCAATAGTATTGTTACATATTTTTATATTCATGTTTGTGTGCGTTGCCCAATACCCAGACCTGCACTGTACTAATTTCAACTCCACTTTTGTTGAAAAGGGATTATAAGTAAACTGACTTCTAGCCATGTCCTGCAGGGGGAGCTCTGGGCCTGTGGCTGGGAAACGCGACTCCAGAGGATTGAGGAAGGCACACGGACTCACAGGGTGGAGTTGTTGGGTCCCCTCATGGTGAAGAGGCGCTCGAGGGCGTGGGCGCTGTAGGTGTGCTGCACCGTGCTCTCCGCCCGCAGGTGGGCCACCAGCATGGGGACTGTCTCCAGCAACTGCTCCTTGGGAAGCTGGGGGGGATGGGCAGTTCAGCGCAGTGGATAGAAAGACTCAGCATAGCTTTACCGGACCAGGACCAGAGTGTGCATGCATTTACAGTATGTATGTATATGTCTTCTGGGAGAGGCATAGTGAAAGAAGATTACTTTCTTTAGAACGTGGAATAAGCTGAAAGGTACCTGGCTCCTGAAGGTCATAACATATTTGATGGCATCTGCTTTCAGGACTGGAAACTCGTTCACTGTAAACGGAATACAAATGTTACTGTACTCCAAACACCAGTAGCACAGATCCAGCTGAGAGGTCATGTCTGGATAAAGGTTTGTTTTTTTTTTACCATTGGGAGACCTCAGGTCTGGTAGAATGTGGTTCACAAAGAAGTCCGTCAGGTTCACGAGCTCGTTTGCCTGCGTTATTCCATGCTGCGTAAAAGAATTAAACAACGAAGCAAGCAGAAGCTTTTCATTATGAACAACACAGAACATCTTGGGTTTCATTTTGTCCAAGGTGTCAACGGGCACGGACAGGCGCCAACCTTCTGCGTCTGGGCCTTGGAAGCCAGCGAGGTGACCAGGTAGATGGCTGCGTCCTTGTGCTTCCAGTTCACAGTGGGGTTCTTGGCATACTCCGTCAGCATAGAGTTCACGTAGCCGGAGAAGATGGCAGTCACCGGACCCTCGAAAAACTTGCAGAGGCCACGCACCAGGTCGCACGCTGCCCTTCGTCTGGTGTCGATATCTGCGAAGTGGGAGAGAAACTTGAACTGGAGGAACAGCACGGCGACACACAGCAAAACGGAAGATCAAACGAACAAAATCAATGGCAACATTTTAAAAGCCTGGGGCTTTAGATAGATGCGTCTTCAGTCTCTAAATTGTTCCGTAGTGGGACTCAACAACAAAATGTTTTATTGGACAAATCAGGGACCAAACCAGGAACAGACGTTACCTGATCCTTCAAGGTCTCTTATAATATACTCTTCTGAATTATCCTCAAAGGCTTCTTCATCTGCACCTGTAACAGACACAGAACAAACGCTGCTAAAACCATGCTGAGGGTTTCCACAACAAAGACAGTGTAAATAAAAGACAACTAGAACATCACTTTCAAATCAGATCACAGTCGGTGAGGAGCAACACGGATTTGAAATTGGGCACGTACTTCTGAACTCCATGTTGGGGACGATGACCTTCTCGCAGATGCTGGTGAGCGTGTTCTGATCTTCAAACAGATGCTTGTAATGCGGCCTCTCGCACACTGATGCCAGGAACTGAATGGCGTTGCTCACCAGCTGAGAAAACCAAAAGGTGATCCATGAGAGCATGTCACTCATTCAGAACATACCAGGACAACAACAAACAGACTGGACCCCTTTCCATGCCTGTATATTTGACCACTTCAGTTCTGTAAAGTTCATGAGTTTCTCACCAGATCGTATTTCACCTCCTGGCCTGTAGTGACCAGCAGGTTCCAGATGGCAGTAACGAAGCGTGGAAGGTAAGGCTGGAACTCCTCGTCGTATTTCTGAGCGTAGAGAGCCGCATTATCACAGATCTGAGACTTCAGGAGCTCCAGCAGACCAGCTTCTTCCTCATCCTGTCACAAGAAAAGTACAGATCAGCTCATTTCCTACAAAAAGCAATAACCATCTAAATGAAGGTCCAATATAACTTTATTTATACTTTTTTTTTTTTTTTTTAAGTGTGCAGTATAAACATTTCAGAAAAGATGTCTTTCAGTGACAGATTAATTAAAGAGGTTTTTCTTAGCTTAAAACAAACAGTACACTCACATCAGTTTGTAAGAGCTTGTTATCCAAGGTTAATAAATTGTGGAAATGTGTCATCCAAGTCTCCATATTGTCCTCAAAGAACTCAGGAAGATCCTGGAAAAAGTGCAGAGGAAGTGACATAAGAAATGTGCACAAAACAAACAGAGCTATTAGTGATGCTCAGGAAAACGGTCAAGGAGTATCTAAAAATCATCTAGTATTGTTATCCTTTTGTACTTCATAATTAAAGACCATTAGCCCCCTGTGAAGGAAACAAAGGAACTAACATGGGAACAAGGATGTCATACCTGAAAGTTGAGACTGTAGAAGAGCTTGGATATAAGTGTGAGGGAAGAGAAGAGGACCTTCAGTCCGTTGACGTCTGTAGCGTGAGTTTGACACAGGTCGATCGTGGCCTGCGAGTGAAAACAGAGTGCCCTTGGTACTTCCACTTGATCTGGCTTAACCCTACAAAAGAGCCAAACCCAAGAGACCAGCAGCAAGGGCCGGCCGTGTTTACCTTGAAGAGCTCAGTGAGAGGCTGGGCAAATGTATCCAACACCAGCTTGATCTCCAGCCACAGCTCATTGGACTTGAACTCGTGCCGATACCTGAGAGACGGAGGGAGAAGTTTGATGGATGAGACTGCCCAAAACGACCCACATCGGCCAGCACAGGCAGCTCCTCTGGAAGTGGTTCGGGTTAAGCATCTTGCTCTAGGCTGAAGATTTTCAGTGCAGTCACAACAGTTAGACTAGGTTTTTGTTCTGCTCAAGGTCCCCCACACATCTTAGCCAGGTAATCAGAAACACTGCACACAGCAATGACCTGGTTCAGGTGTATGAGGAGCTGGAGAAGAACAAAAACCTGGACTGGACACCCTAATCACTGAAAAGCTGTGGGTTCAAACCCCAGCTTTGCCATACAGTCACTGTTGGACCCTTGTAGAAGACCCTTAACCTCCAGGGGTGCCATACAATGCCTAATCCTCTCTGATCCCAGCTGAAATATGCAGAAAACTGCACTTCATTGTCTTGTATTGAACAGTGATGAAAAGTTGAGCAACAATAAAATCACTATTATTTGAGTTTTTGGACTGTATTCCATCCATTGGCAGCTCAAAAAAAAAAAAAAAAAAAAAAAAAAAAAAAAAAGAGAAAGAACCAAAACCACTCAAAACGAGCTCCAGGGATACCTTTTAAAAAGTGAATGGGCAGTGCGGAGCACACCATTGATGATGTGGAAGTCTCCACTCTGGAAACGCGTCACCATCTCAGTCAATAGGTCAGGCCACTTCTGAGGGAAGTCCTCTCTGCCGATGATGCTGATGGCGTCGCTGAGCTAGGAGAGGAAAACAAGAGCAAATCTGTATCTGCTCACAATCACTACCTGGACATTGGATTAGATCATGTTGCTTTACCAAGGACGCATTTTTTAAAAAACGTATTCTTGCAAATGTGTGCGCATGTGTTTTTGTTTATGCACACACAAATAAATATGCATCACAATACTTAGTTGCACTTTGGGGAAATGTGCGCTAATTTAACATTAGGACAAACAAGCAGACAACTGCGGCGTGTACTACAGAATAGCAGCACGTCTTCTACAGGCAAAAGTCAGTATGTACCATGTCCTCTCTTGGCACTAAGCAGACCATCAACTCTTTTTTTTTTTTTAAGTATCTTCTGGAAGTTTTTTTAAGTATCTTCTGGAACATTATACCAGGCGTTAAGACATTTTAAGGGCCAGGTTCAGGTATTGCTCAAGTATAATGGGAGTCACACTGAAAGCTTCACATTGTAAACTACAGATGCTGTTTTTTGCACTTTCTGGATGTATTCTAAAAGAGCATGAGAAAAATACTTGGACATTACACCATTTGCTCAAACAAAACTAATAGTGTCCCAAGACTTTTGCATGGTACTGTAGTTGAGATCCTGTTACCCCTGTCCAAGACATCCGTGATGTTTATAGTTCTATGTCTCACCGTGACACTGAGATCTCCCTCAGTATGGGTACGATCTCCGTCCCTCACTGTGACACTGAGATCTCCCTCAGTATGGGTACGATCTCCGTCCCTCACCGTGACACTGAGATCTCCCTCAGTATGGGTACGATCTCTGTCCGTCTGTCCATGGTGAGAAATATACCTGCCTGCAGTGCAATGCTGATACCTGTTTTTGTATTTGCTCTGGGCTGGTCAGCATCAAATTTACAATGTTGGCTTTGATAGCTGTACGATCAGGCTCCGAAATTTTGTTTGGTTCATCTTCAATCTAAGGCAGAGAAGATACAGACAGTGTACAAAGGGAAACAAACTACATCCTTACAGCCAATTTATTCATTTTCTATTTACAAAGCAGGAATCACAAAGCCCAGACTCACTATACGCCAGTTCCTCTTTATGTAGTTCTTGAAGGTGACTGCAGCACACACACGGATAACATCATCCTGGGACTTTTCTAACGTGGTGAGCAGCAAAATAGGGTAGTTCTGATTCCCCTCCACTGATTCTAGAAACTTCTCAGCTGCAAAAGAGAAGGAGGATTCATTTTCATCAGGTGCAAATGATGTACTGATCAGTGAAGTAAACACCTGAAACAAAGGTAATGCAACACCAAGATGCTACTTTAACGAAGCCACACCTGGGCGTCTGATGAGAGGATCCGGGTTTAGTGTTTTTTGCAAGTACTCGGTCAGAGTTTGGAGGTTGGCATCATTTAGTTCCATGGTAGCTAGAGTTTCAAAAAAAAAGTACAATGTTCCACAAAATCAAGGCAACAATCCACTATACAGTACTAAAGATAGTGTAGTTGTACACTATTGCATGGTTATAAGCAAACTACTGGTGGACCTTGCATTTCTAACGAATTTAAAGGAAGGGCACTCAAGTGGAAGTACTACAGAGGTTTGATTTGCTAGCACCAGTGTCGCTATGTAAAAACGTTACTTGTGTGCCCCACATCAAAACGACGAGATCTTTATATTCAGAAGCACTTTTTACACATCAAATCACTGCGTTGTCGGTGTCCAAGACGAGACTGTACACGTGATACAATCACCGAGTTGACTGGCTTTACGCATCATTACCTGAAGAAAGGTTAACTGACGACGCTTCCTCGCGACTTGGTTTGACGGCAAAAATGACAAGAAGGTTTGAAACAAGTACTGTGTCGACAACCAACCAAAGCAAAACTCTAGCCAGCTAGCTACGTTAGCATCTCACACATTACGTTGCCATAATGAGGATTTCACGGAGAAGATAGATAGATACACGGTGTAGTCCGCGTTGTTACATGGCTGTCGTGGATGCAGTAGCTCGCCAAACCAAGTTAGCGCCGGTTTGAAATCCCACAGGCACGACCACCTTCGAGTAGTGTTGTGGGAAGCTAGCAGGCCATCAGGCTAATGTTGAAATCTTAGCCAGCTAATTAAAAAAAACGGGACGGTACTAGCTAGCTAAAATGGATACTCAGCCATTAACTAGCTAGGTAGCTCATTATAACGTATGATACCGTGTTTCTATTACCCTGTGATGACACTGAATATCACAGCACCAACTGTTGCCCAAGTGTGTTAGTCGACTAATCAGACGAAGAAAAAAGCCTGCAAGCAAATCACGTTAGCTAAGCTTAGCTAACTGGAAAACTTGGCTAGTTAGCCTGCTAAGTTGAAGGCTCATTCTCAAACAAAGTAATAACGTGCAAAACAGCATTTGCTAAGACAGCTAGCTCACCAAGCTCGTTCATTTGAAAGAAATATATAACTGAGCATATTAATCTGTTTAGCCAAGTTAATAATGAAGAGGTGGCTTGACAGAAAGCCAGATATCTGAATTTGGTTTGAGGTTAGTTAGCCAGCTAGCTAGTTAGCCATCTGCCTTTCCAAAGCGTAAGCTAACTCGCATGGTATTCAAGGTAACGGTAAATAATCTCCTCGACTAAGGGGATAAATATTATCTGAACGATTGGTTTTCTTTACAAAATACACAAACTACGCTATTTAACGTAATAAAATTAAGATTGCCTACCCAGTGCGTTTCGTATAAGCGCTCTAATTACTGGCGGCCAGATGTGATGGAGAAGTTCACTCGTTTTCAAACGTCTCAAACCACTGCGCGGTCACGACTTAAAGTACGCGCATGCGCGCTAGCCAGTCAAGGGCCAGAAAGCTGTACGATATTATTGTACCGCATGATCATTCTGTTTGATCACGGTAACACTTAACCTGAAGTTAATACAGACCTCTGTAAAGGTTAGAAACACGTAGTTTTAAACAAAATGACAATAGCTAGAGCGACAGAGAATATGGCTGTTTTAATTTCATTGCATTAAATTCTACATGATGTCCACATAACATCATGCGTTATAAACTAAGTAATATTTAATCTATTGATGCGATCATTAGCATTCATTTAGAAACAATGTCATTCATCTTGGTTACGCGTCCTATCCCGAGTCACCCCGAGTAGTTAACAAGGAAACCGGTAATCTGAGAACATATCGTGTCCCAGTAACCTTCGGAAGACCTAGCACAAAATGCTTCAAGATTATGTAGAACCACTCTACTGTGTAGGCATCACGATATTGGAAGTTCTCCAGGCTCAATGAGTCACGTTACTCAGTCGTCAAAATTAGCATTTTGACAGGCGAGCTAATATACGTCACTTTAGAAGTGTTACGGCAACAAGTGAAGTACTGAACCAGCGTTGTTCACCCATACCGTGTTTTCACTCTTGATACGGTTCAATTCGAATTATTTCGCGTCAGATGGAACCATCACTGAGGACAATAACAATTCGGAGGAATGTAAGAATTCGCTGCTATGCATGAAATTTCCTTTGCGTTTTCCCCAGAGCTTTTTGTTATAACAATGAGACCAGTATGCTGTTTGTTATTGTAATTACATTCTTTTTACATTTTTAGTAATACTGTCATTCTTGTGCCCAAGCTCTACATCAAATGTACATATAGTGATAAACGACCAACATTTGCCTCCTTACCAAATTAGCGCTTAAAATTGCTGAATGTACACATTAACACAAGGGGGCAGTGTAATACCTTCTATTCCGTTTATGAAAGTTCGTAGATGCCAAGTGTTTTGACAGTGATCTTGATATGCAGGATATAGCCTCTTGTGCCTGGTCCTCCTGGTTTGAGTCAGGTAACCACATTTCAAAATCAAAAGTCTTTCAGAAATCAAGATTGGCACAACACAGACTGCATGGATTTGCTCAAAGTACATCAAAACCCATATTTTATTTTATGTATAGCAATACAATTTACATATTAAATAACACTATAATAGAATGCTTTGATATAGCTTTCAACAAAACAAGAAAAACAACCTTTCCTTCGTTTTGTGTTATTCCAGATTACAAAAAAAATCTATGCAGGGTTGACACGCATCTGCTTTATCAAGTCAATGGAAGGAACTTAATCAGTGGCTTAAGGTAGCGATCACGCCCTCTCACAACAGAAATCAGACAAAACATGTATTCTCTTTTAAAGAAATGAAAACAAAAACTATACAAAATGAGGAGAATATCACAATCACTGCCTTGTGGTATGGATGACGTGTACTATGTTGGAAATGTGATATCAGTCATTCTGTGAATGTGATATCAGTCATTCTGTGAATGGACCTGTATATTCTTCCTTTATTTCAACGCTGCACACAAAATATTCAGGGAGTTGAAAGCAAAAAGGAAAACAGCTTTAAATGAAAATAAAACTCCATGATCATACACCACGCAGGCTTTATCCAACTGGTTGAGCAATAAAAATATGTACATTCAAAGAAAATTAGGAGAAGCTCACAACACTAATGTCTGTGTTTTAAATCGCAGCATATAAGCACAGGCTGAGTGCTCAGTCTGAAGAGAAGATGGACGTAAAGGTCAGAGGAGAGAATGCAAAGCTAGTGAAGAAAGGTCCGGAAGCTGTAAGTTCGTTTTTCAGCCTCTGTTTTTTATTCTTTCTTTCCTTCTTTCTTTTTTAAGAAAATAAGGGCACGAAAACCAGTGTTAGTGCTTCTGTTCATCAGTTCAAAGCTGTGGCATCAGACTCTGGAGTTTGCAGATCCATCCCAAAAACACAAACGTTTCACCCCGTCGTGAATCAGCGCCGTTCCCTGTAAATCAGAAACGTGACGCTCAACAAAACAGCATTTTCACAGAACCATACGAGAATCATAAGTGCGAAATGATCAAAGTTCGCTATCAGCTTTGGGACTTCATGTTGTCAACTTCATGAAATTCGTTTTCCCCCTGACACACACACACACACACACACACACACGTACAGCAAAACAAAAGAAAAGAAAACCAAGATAACAATAATTTGCATTAGCTGACATGGTCACAGGTGTACTTTTACAGTCCTTCTACTGGAAAGGAATGAGTCAAAAGTTGAAGTCTTTGGTAAAACTTTACAAATCAAAGGTCCCTCCTGCAGTTGTTGGGGCGACAGGTCTGTTGACAAGGCAATTGGACGATGTGGTACGAGAGCGACTGGTGCTCATGAACGGCTCGAAGCTCGGGGACAGCTCTGAAAACACCCATCCAGCACGGCTACTGCTCTGAAACAACCTGCGCTGGAAACAACATGGGATGGCCTCGAAGTCAGGAAAACCACTCGGCGCTGAACGCGATCCACTCTTACATCACACACCAGCAGAGATGAGATCCAAAAAAAGCACGTTACACGTTACAATACAAAGGGAGACCAAGTCAGCGAGTGAAGATTGTGGTGTAAAACTGTGAGCGGGGCATAAAACAAAAGAACCAGCTGGTCGGAGTTTAGGCAACGCATAAATGAGTATCGCTTCATTCAGTTCAAATCAGGCTATATAGCAGCTTGTGTCAGAAAACTTAATCCCAGCAGGAGGCGCTAGAGAGGGCAACAACTGCTACTGGCAAGTGAGGCAACAATTCAACCAAGGAACCAGTTGTTCATGACAGTTAACATTTACAAAACCACAAGTTATAATGAGATACGATGTATTCATATATATTAAAAGCATAATGTGAATAATAATAATTATATATATATATAAAAAAAACAGTTCACAGTAGCCGTTTTAATACCACCTGTAGAAAGTGAAATACGAGTCTAACAGGCTAAATGTGTAATGAAGTTTTTGGGATGTAGAGTCAATTATAAGCACACAGATCAATATTTCTTGTGGACTTCACATGCTAATGACCTGCTGTTTGGATCACTGACGGTCTATGAGAGTTGGGAGGAGTTATTACCTTTTATCTGTTTGGATCACTGACGGTCTATGAGAGTTGGGAGGAGTTATTACCTTTTATCTGTTTGCAATTATTTCTGCTAATGATGAGTGTAGCTTTACAATGGAATGTCAAAGCATGGGTGTGGTGAACAAAAGATAGAAAGAAGAGAGAGAGAGAGAGAGAGAGACAGAGAGACAGAGTGAGAGTGTAGGATTGAAATAGGCAGTAACACTGATATTTTCATAGTGCAAACTAGACAGAAGTGTGTTTTGTTCTGTTGTCGTGAACTCAAAATCATAGGTGCAAATGTTCAGTAGGATAACATTAAGACATAAAATGGCGGGAAAGAAAAATAAATATCAAAAACTTTTTATCAGTGTAAAAAAGTAATCAGGTTATTCATTTAACCAAGAGTTCTGGCAAAAAAGGCCTCAGAAAAAGTCTTAGTCCTTGAAGTTTTACAAAGCGAGTTAAGTGCCTCGTTTCATCTGATCGCCGCGTTAGACGAGCGACTCCATGCTCTCAGCCGGGTCCGACTCGTCAGAAAGAGCCATGGTGCCATTCATCTCCATGGAGACAGGGCTGGCACAGTTTTCTTTAGTGTTCACCAGACTCAGCATAGCCTTGTAAAGATACTGGTACTGCTCCTGTGAGACACAGAGGGGAAGAGGGACACGGTGGTTACAGAGCTTCCTCCAGCATGTCCTGGGTACGAGGTGGGTGGAGCTGGCTAAAGCTCCACCCCTCTAAGGAGATGTGTAGGGATCGCAGTGTAAAACTACATACAGTACTCACTGTTTTGAATAAATGCATGAGAAATTAATGTATAAACAACAGACCCACAACTTTGCGATAAAAACCAAAATGTATTATTCTAATCCTGATTAAACATACATTAATAATGAAATATTTAGAGATGGCAAATGTTCGCTATGCAGTAGTTTATCTTACTCATTAATGCTAAACTAAGGTGTTCAGTGGGAAGATAAAGACAGCCAGAGCAGCTACAGCAGTTATGGGTTAAGACAAACCTTTTCTCTAGCAAGCGCATTAGCGTAATGCTACCTGGCACCTATTACTTCCCATTTATTTTTAATAGCGTTAGTATTTCCGGCTGGAGTCAGGTGTCTTTAAGGATCAGGAAACAGGAAGGGGCCGCTCACGATGTCGGTGAAGACGCCGGGTCTCATGAGGTTGATCATCTTGGCCACCTGGTAGACGCCCACGGCGTTTTCGTTCTCCAGCTGCTGACTCAGAGTGTTGAGGGCACAGAACATGCCTGCGGATACCGCACCGTACCTGGCCACCAGCAGGGGGAGACATGCACACACGTACATACACACAGCCTGTTACAGAAACCAACAGCCAATGCACAATTAACAAAAACAAAACTGTCACCTATTTTGCATTTAAGTTCATTAGATGCTGTGTTTTGAGGTACAGAAGCTCGAATTAGCTCAGTTAGGTTTACAGACAGACATCTTCTCCATACAGCCCATTTAAGACTTTAAATACCAGTGCTGACTGGCTCAAACAAACAAAATTGGTTTGATTTTAAACGAAATGAGTACTTCATGTGGATGTATTGAACCTTGCAGAGATGTTGTATCACACTACAGCATTAGACGCTTCACACACACACACACACACACACACACACACACACACACACACACACACACACACACACACACACACACACAC
>JAOXYF010000019.1:4884886-4902015 GCA_028565775.1 Sternarchorhynchus goeldii
ACACAACCAGCACTCCTCTTACACAACACACAACCAGCACTCCTCTTACACAACACACAACCAGCACTCCTCTTACACAACACACAACCAGCACTCCTCTTACAGAACACACAACCAGCACTCCTCTTACAGAACACACAACCAGCACCCCTCTTACAGAACACACAACCAGCCACTCTGCAAGCAAGTGTGACCGGAGCGATGGACGAGAGCCGGCCAGAGCTCCACGGCCAGAGCTCCACGGCCAGAGCTCCACGGCCAGAGCTCCACCGCCAGTGAGTGGCAACAGCTTCTGTCATTAAAAAAAAGATCTTAAAGTTGAATGTCTGGATGATAAGGAAGAAGTAATGTGACTTTCTTGGGTTGTCTGGCCTTTTTTTCTCGTTCAGTTTCATGGGCAGTTACCGGATTGTTTGTGTGTTGTGCTGTTGTTGTTTATTGTTCATTTGTTTCTCTTTTTTTGGCATATTGTACATAAACAATTAAAGTAAAAAGCTTAAAAATTAGATATCAAGAAAGATTTTTTAGATGAAATGTACAGATCTATATCTGTAATGCCTACTGATTATAAAACAATAAAACGGAAAATGTCACATCAATAAAGCCTTTGAAATAATTTGAACATCAAACTAAACAGACAAAGAGAGAGAGAGACAGAGACAGAGAGAGAGAGAGAGAGAGAGAGAGAGAGAGAGGACGAGAAACAGTGGTGTCCAGCTTCATGGCTCAGGGAACAGGAAGGACGCAGACAGCACCGGCAGTGTGAGTCCCTCCTACACCTGGGATGAGGGAGAGGCAGCACGAAACAGCGAGCCGTGGAGCCACCGTCACAAGAGGGAGATGGGCAGGAGGTGTACAGGAAGCTGGGAGGAAGCAGGAAGGAAGCAGGGAGGAAGATGGGAGGAAGCTGGGGAGGAAGCTGGGGAGGAAGCAGGGAGGAAGCTGGGGAGGCTGTAGACTAAATAGTCCACTGGAGCCAAAAGAAGGGCCAAGGACGGTTTTCAAAGCAGCTCTCCGCGCACTCCCAGAAATAAGAAAGAAAGAGAGAGAGAGAGGGAAAGAAAATGAAAAAGAGAAAAAGAAAACAAAAGAAAGAAAAAGAGAGGGGGGATGTAGTGGGAGACAGGGTTAGCGCCTAGCCTTTCCATGCAAAAACTCGGCAGGCCGTGATCGAAACGACGTGCTACAACACGGCAAAGCGAGAACGTGGAGCACTTTATAACTGGAGGCAGTTTTCCCTACACACTCCATTAAGCACAGAGATTAAGGCACAAAAAGACAAACAGACCACCCAGCATCTTCTGTCTCCAAACTGTTTCTATATTTATTTGTATATACCAGCGAACACACACACACACACACACACTCACACACACACTCACACACACAAACTAAAGAACACTACAACACCCCTGAAGCAAATCACTAGGCAGTGCAGGCTTGACACCACCCGCTGCCCCGCCCCCGTCCCTCCACCCATATCTTTTAATCAATCAATTAGACGATCGGCACTGCGATGACGGGGCACCTGCACCTGATAAGGCGGCTTGCCGGACATTAGAGCGGCTTGCCACGTCTGTGCTGCCCGATAAAGCCCTGGGGAAGAAACCACGGCAACTGCGATGAAGACGATAATATTGGCAGCGAGGCCGGTCCAGCCAGAACGCCTCCCTCCGGCCGCCTGCCGCGTTTAAGAGGCCATTTGCGTCACTGAATGGGTGTTTAGCAAATGATCCTTTTCTATTAAACACAGAGGGGTTTCCTCGGCCCACATAAAATGAAAATCATGACGGTGGAGTCCGATGCCTCTTATGAGATTTAAATGACTACTGGGATCTCTGGTTCAGGAGATTTGGTTCTCTGCACCACGGAAGGAACAGGCTACAAAACTTGTGTTCTTGCTCTCTCTTTCCATCCCTCTCTCTTTCTCTCCCTCTCTGTAGTTTCTTTTTCTTGAGTCCAGAGACAGAGATTATTTAATTAATTCCTATCTTTTGATTTTGCTTAAGCACCACAAACTCCTGCGTGAACTAAAGCCTTGAAGGTACTTTCTTGCTCTATAGCTCCACCAGCTCAGGTATCCAGTGAAGAGGAAAAGAGAAAGAGAGAGAGAGGGAGAGAGACTAATGATTTGCATTATTTCATGACACCATCCAGGGCTTGCTGAGGTAGCAGACCCCTCTCCACCCTGCCACGGCCCAAAGGCGGAGCTGCTGGTTGCTCCGGCAGAGCCATGGGCAATCATCCCAGGATGGGCGCTAGAAAGTGCCCTCTCTAAGCCAACCGACATTCCGGCTCCCTCTGGCGTTCCCTGTCAGCATTCTGGGCCCTCTGTTCCAGACCCTAATTGCGTACACAGCCCCCCCCACCGGCAAACACGACCGGGAAGGAGAAAGCTCCAGTACGCTCGTCACCGCAGCGTGTGCCGAACATGAAAAGAAACCCTGGCTGTCTTTCCCCACCCGGGAGCGGCATTCCGAACACTTCCGCCACAGACAGACGGGTGGGGATGTGTCGCTGTGCTGAGAGAGAGCTTTTTGTCAGAAAGTAGAACAAGTAGTAAGAACGGGGGGTGGGGGAGGGGGTGGATTAAAACGCTCAGCTCTGATACATACGCCTGTTTTCTCTGTCTGTGGATGGTTGACGTGTGGCAGAGGCAGAAGAACTGGAGGCAGGAGAACTGGAGGCTGGACATGCTCAGCAATTCGTCTTTTGCTAAAACGACCCTTGGCTGGAGCCTGTGTGCCTCAAGTCGTCAGGATGACCAAAGACAGCGACAGAGACAGAAAGGGAGAACGAGACAGACAGAGAAGAACCAACTTCGGGTTCTCCAGGTAGTCGGAGCTGGCGTTTGCCTGCTGGCATGGATGTCTTATTCATGGGAAACTCATTACTTTTCTAATGAAAGTCCCTCCTCTGTTTGGTTTCCGGGGTCAACCCTCTCTTCCTCTCCGATTGAAGGGAGCACCCGGCCTCGGGGTCCCCAGGCTGCTCCAGAATCCAAATCAGACGGAATACGAGACGAACAGCCAAGACGGGCGGCTCAGACGGACAACGCAACGGCACGGCCTCTCGAGGGCCGGGGGAAACATTTCCGGCATGTTCCAGCATACGATTCCTATTCATACATCAAAGTCTGCGTGTTACGTGCCCTGCTCATGGTGACGCTTCCCATAAAACGAGCTTCTTCAGTTGCTGTTATTTTTGTGGCTCAGAGCAAACAAGAACAGGACAGAAACACAGGGGATTTTATTACTGTACGCATAAGATGGCAAAATGAGACGACACCCTGATTACATTAAATTATCAACTAGCCTATAAGTGGGCCAGCGGTAAAAAACGGATATTTCGATTACAGATTTATGTGCGTTTATTTTTGCAAGCGGTATCAAATGAATGCAAACAGAGTAAACAAACATGGTGCACACTGGCACAGTGATAATTATGAGCACACAGTTCATAGCTGACACACAAACAGAAGAGATTTATACAATTATACCAACATCAGCACTGAGCACAAAGTTTTTCCATACTGGCACAAATATAAGCACCCGGGCAGGCCGACCCAAGCACACCACTCCAAGCTCACGCTGGATGGAGCACCCAATTCCCTTTCATTGAATCAGAAGTACTAAGTTACATGTGTTTGGTGGAAAACTATAAGACAAAGAGGCGCACGAGGTAGCCGTGAAATGCACGACTCTGGCGACGATTTACATAAAAGAACGCACTCCCTGGCTCGTTCTTAGTGGTTGAGATACGTATGAAATGCGCATGCAAATCGGCACGGTCTATTACTGCCCTTGTTATAACTACAAATGCAGCCGGGTTTAAACCACAGCCGCGTGGATCGCGTGCCCCAGCAAGGCGCCGAAGCGGACAGGTTCCTCGGGCTACCGTCGTCACGGCCAGCTTGGAAAGCATGAGGAATCACGCATGTCACTCACTCGCGCAATCCCTCAGTCAAGGTCGTTAAAAAAGAAGGCGCCACGAGATGTATGCATAGCCTATTCATCGAGGTGTGCTTTTTTTGCTGTTCTTAAAGAGAACATGATCGTTTGTTATTCTCCCAGGGATTAACGGGGAAACAGCCGCCTGACTCGGGCTGGAAATTCTTATTCAGCGCAACATCCCACTTCGCAAGACGGAGCACGTAAGACAGAGTCACGTTTTCAACTAAGAACGCGTCCCTCCTTTTTCCCGAGGCAAGACGATCACTGTCCCCCTTTTTCACTTGCACGGGTTTTGTATTCCTAATATTTTTCATGTATTTAACAACTTCCGTCATTGTTCAGTCACGTAGGATGGGCAAGATAATGCGAGCATCGGTCAGACTGCCGGGAATGCTTGCGCAAATGCCACGAGCATGAGATGGTTTTTATATGACTGAATTAATAAATCAATGAATAAATAAACAAGCAAACAAATCATAAAATAAATAAACAAATAAATTAAACAACAGTTGCATCGGAGTCTAGTGATAAAATCAATTACGGGAGTAATCAAAACGGGTTATTATGAGACGATGGTTACCTGTCCGTAGTAATTAGACCGCTAAGAGATAACGGTTCCCTGAGTGCGCGCTGGCAAAGCTCGCAGCATAATTTCTAAAGACCTGCAACATGGATTCATTGTTGCAGCGCCAGGGCACGAGCAGCAGCTCCTCTATTAAATCCAGCACCGATGAGGCTTTTGGATTATGTCACGCTGGTTTAGAAATAAGAGACTTCAAAGCGTGTCTATTGCCATTTTTACTCTGAGTCACGGTTTAAAGACCTTCGATTTACCCGCATGTACTATAGTGGAACGTCGGGGATTAAAGGGAATAGTTGCCGACGTTTTCCAGCCTCAGTTTAATGCTTCACACGTAAAACAAACTTACCGGGATGACAATCGGCCGAGAAGAGCAGGGAGGCAGACAAAAAGGAAGACAGAATCCACCAACAACGCGGTTGCAGTAGCCTCCGCATGTCACACTGCACATCGAGCGCTAGGAATAAAGCAACTGTTGACAGAGTTATCCGTCTGATGAATAAAACCTCCAAACCAAACAATCAAAACAAACTATAAGGTGGCTTTTGCGCAAATGCGGCGCCAAAGGGAACTTCTTGTTTCGAAAATCAGTCGCCCGTGAGGGAAGGAATTTTCTAAGTTCGGCCAGCCAGGAAACAGTTTTTTTCCCTCTCTCTCTCTTTCTCAGAACCTCTTAGATGCCATAGCTAGTACTCCGAAGATAAAACATGACGGCGGAGGCGAGATTCAAGCTCATAGCAGTTCATAGGCCGACGAGGAGCGAGAAAGAACACGGAATCGTAAAGTAGTCCATGCAGTGCAACGGCGCAGAGGTTTAGGCGAAAACAGAGAGCGAATAGTTGGAGCGATACTGGAAGCTTTCCATTCCGCCATCCAGGAAGTAGCGCGTGAGCCGAAGTCTGGCAGAGACTTTCAAACAGGCTTGGGAGAAAAAGGGGGAGAGAGAGGAAAAGAGAGAGAGAGAGAGAGAGCGCAGCGAGCGAGAGAGGCAGTCAGATCCCGCACCGCCGGATCCTAGCGCCGAGGCGTGCGCTTCAAGATGATCCCCTTTGTCTATAAACTTGAAAAATACCGCTAATAAAAGGGGAGACTGAATGTTTTTTATCATGCATATGAAAGGCACTGGTGCGTTCTCTTTTTTGCAGGATCAACTGTATTTTTTATTGATAATGTAGATTAAGGAGTGTGTTTAGTTTGTACAAACTAAACCATTATTCGTCTTCTAATTGATCTAGGCTCTGTACGCAGATCGAGCCTATCAAACGTTAACCACTTAGATTCTTTATAAACAGAAGTGAGTCACCGTGACCTTTACGGACTACGCCGGCTGTTGTTCTTGAACCCAGTCAAACTCACTCAAAAACAAATAGACGCACACAGCTACCTATTTATATAATGTGAATACAAGTTTCAGAGATTAATTACAATTAATATTCTTTTGACCAATCTTATATGAGGTATAAACCATACGGTAAAGCGGAAGCAATGTAAACACTGGCCTTGGTGGACGCGACAGTGTTGTGAGATAACCGATGACTGAACCATGTGTGACTGAAATACATGTTTATGGCATGAAAACAAACAAACAGAAAGAAACAGTTTAATGCCTCAGACGGCCCTTCAGGGCTTGCATGTTGTAATGAGCCTTTCCACCTTGGGATTTGGACATTTTACATTTTAGACGAGGATAACAGGTTGAAACATGGGTTACTAGGGGAAATATTCCTAGCCATTTGCCAGAGGGTTATATTGACTTGTGTTCTTATTCCATCCATTCCTTAATATTTCTTTGTAGACACGTCATGTTAAAAGTCTATTTGCTGAATGAATGATTATATTGACACCTTTTTTCTTTTCTGTACTTATTAAGAAAAATAAAACACTCGTAAATTAGTGTGATGAACAGAGGGTGCAGGCGGCCTCACACAGGGTTCACTTAAGACAAAGCATTTTTATCAATATCCCAGAACTGCATTGACCACTTCGCCGATGTTGTGTGAGTTTGACCTTTTCAGTGCTCAGAACCTTTTTTCAGCTTCGCCATAAAGAACAGCCTGTTTTCTTTCTGCCGCACAGGAAGAGACCTGGGCCAGGCCCAGTGCTGATGAGGGAAAAAATCACATCCAGAAATCCATAATCCAGATCTATAAAACATACACCTCCTCTGCTTTACATTCTATGGTTGCAATTTCAAGTGGGAGGGTTACATCTGCTGGGTCAGGACCATGCTGCAATAATTATTTAAAATAATACACACTAGAAGTAGGGCACTGTGATTCTCCTCGACTGTAAACCCTGAGTCAGTCATGCAGTCTCCACAACAACAGGGGGCTGGTCATTTTCTGCAATATTCTATAAAGCTTAAAATGAAAATTACATACACCCAGAAAAAAAGGGGGTTTTGTTCTGAAATGAGGTACATGTTTCGATAACGTCATGTTAATGAAATTGACTGGCTGAAACATTCCTGTGTGAACAATAATGCATTTTGGTAGGAAACATACTGCTGAGAGGACGATCTGGAGGGAAGACCACTCTGTTTCTCTTCCGTAAAAAGCTTCTTTTTAATGAGAGTTATTCGGTTAATTCACAGTTTCTTAATGAGGCCCTTGACCCACTACTGTTTAAGACAGCCATGCGTATGTTGGTATTTATGCTGTAAACAGCATAGGAAGTAGGGAGAATAGTCCTGGGAAATGCATGACTAATATCTGAGTCCTTGATAAGTCCGATTTTACAGTCTGACAATTCTGTCGTTTTTTTACAAAGCCGTTCTGAGTCAACCTTCTAAACAAACACATGACTACTTTATTGTGAATCTGTGGGTAATCAATGACTGAATAGACTATACAATCAATCAATAAATAAACAAAATTAAAGAAAGAAAGAAAAAAGAAAAGAAAAAGATTTAGGCCACTAAAGCTATTTCAAGATGTTTTGTTTCTATAGGTTACCATTTGATTTGTTGCTGTAGGTTACCATTTGCTGTATATCTCCATATTTACCTTTCAGATTTTGGTTAATTAAAGTGCTGCTTTTAAATAACTCTCAGATTAATACTAAGTTTGTTATGCTACATTACGTGACCCAGTAGAAGGATTTATTATCATATTAAATGGACATGTGAACAGCTTTCTTCCTTTATTTCTCTTTTTTAATTAAACAAGCACTGGTTCCAGGAATCCATATAAACCAGGCTATGGCATATAGACTATGTGAGCTCTTCCCTGGCCACTTCAGTCAATGTGGAGTGATTACTGCCAACAAGAGTAGCCTACAGCTTTATGATGGGGAAGTCTGTCCCAACCAGATGTTGTCTCATTTATCAGACATCTGGCCTGCAGTAAATCACGATCTCAACCTTCTATCAGGGCTGCAAACATCCCATTTAAACAAAACGGCATGTATGAGAGTTTCTGACAAAGGTCCAACGTTAATTGGCTCACGCCCACGCTCCGTGGTGAAAAACGTACTTGCACGGGCTGAAAACCGATTTACAGCTCACATTAAAGGCTTCATAAAGTTTGCAGATGCTGACACGCTCTACGTGACTTTTTTTACCCTTCATAATTGGTTCAAAATGACTTTAGTCTGTCTGTTTAACTAAGTGTTTAATTCATTTCCTTGTAATGTGAGAGCGGCACTGAATGAAAGATCAGTTCAGATCTTCTATCCTTCAGGTAACGTGCCTTCAATCAAATAATTAAAAAATACCCCTTCAGTGCGAAGCTCGGACACCTTTCCTGTTATCTGCACTGAACATCACAGCTGTTGTATTGCTATTTTTATATGTCCGTTTAGCTGTCTTACATTTGCGTTGCTAAATCAGACAAACTAACGGTTTGTTTCAATTGAAACCTTTTACTTTTATTTTAATTCCCAGTTTGTTGAAAACACCGTAAGCGCAAATAGACATCTGTCCACGTGTAGAAGTGCGGAAACCCGTCACTCTCTCAAAGTGTGGGATATGTAGTTATATTATCTATTGTTATGCGTTTCCTCCAAGGGGTTTTTACCATCAGAAAAACTACATCTCCCATAGTCCTTCACTATTACACGTGCGCCGGATACACGGAAAGTAAGTATATGTTGTCTGATTTGGAAATGTCTTGTGTTTTCTAGGGCTGCGCGCTATTTTAAAACATGAACCATCTTAGTATAAATACACGTATATTGTTTAAGAAGCGAAATGGCGTTTAGTTGTGGCTTCGTTGAGTGACGGTGTATCGTTTTTCGTATGATGCCCTGCTAACGCAAGCATCCCTTTAGCTGAAGTCAGTCGGAGCGCTAATCTGTATTAATACTGAACTGTAGCCATGCCGTCATAACAGTGAAAAGAAGTCACTGATGTCAAAACTGATTAATTAATAATGTTTTCATTTCTGCTTTTAATTTAAGTTTGTTTTTGCTACCAACTGTATGTATTCGCACGTTACTGCAAGTGGTTTATCTGTTTCTTGACTTGGTACCAATTGCTGAATTTCTGTTGGCTCTGCTCGAGGAGTCCAGCCGTTACTGGATTCACACTCCGTTGCTTGGTTGAAACGTTGCGGTCAGTTTATTGTTGTCCTACTTAAATGGACCCGAACCGACTAAACACTGAATTATCGAGCCGATTCAGATGTACCACCGTGTACCTTCAAACTGATGCATCAACTATTCGGCTCCTTCATCCTGCTCTAAAAAAGCAGTGCGCAGTGTGCAGCCTGTGTGCTTCAGATAGGACTGTGTGTCGTGCAGTTACCCTCCTGGTTGGACAGATTTGTTTATATGAGGCGTGACTACCTGTATGGAGGTCTAGTAGGTACACGCTTCCTATAAGTCAAGTTCGTCTTGTAAGTCACGACTTGAGTTTTCAAATGAATGGCAGTTAAGTGGGATGCTGTGTATATTATCACCACAAGGTAAATGCATGTCTGACCAGGAAGGTCCTACCAGATGCACTGATTAGTCAAGCTTGCACCTGTAAATAAAGAGAAGTAACCGATTTTAATGCAGGCGTGTAAACAGGAGCATGTGAAGTGATAGAAGTGTAACTGAAAAGCAGACATACAAACGAATCTTAACAATGTTTGTGCTGTAATGCTGTTGTAACTAAAGCAGTTCTGTGGAATCTGTCACAAAACCCCCAGCTGTTATGAAGTTGCTATGGCAGTGTGTAGTCACTAATGTTTTCTGTCCCTACTTTGTGCTTTTTTCAAAGCCTCTGAATGAGCAAATCTTCTGTATATTGTGATTTTAGAAACCTTGTTTCCTACCTTTTTGTGCAGTTTGTTTTACTTTAAATGGCGGTCAAATGAATTTTGCTGAAGGTGCGTGTTTGTGAGCAGAGAGTGACAGAGTGTGTGGCCATCTGCATTTTTAATTAGAGTAACTGGATTAAATATATTTTAATGATCTCTGTCTCCGTGGTGCTGTTGAGTGATGTCACGTGCCTCTCCCTTTTAATGTCTACCATCTGTCTAATTTTGTTTAAAAAAAGGGGCTGGGGGACGAGATGATCTTTTTTGTGCTCTCTTGTACACAAACACACACACACACACACACTCTCTCACTCTCTCTCACTCACACACACACACACTCTCTCACTCTCTCTCTCACACACACACACACACACACACAGACACACACACACAAGCCAGCTCCCCCCTACTCTGCCTTCGCTGGACACTCTTGACTCCAGATTCTTTTTCTTTTCTTAGAAAATGAGTTTTTTTTCACATCCTTCCTTTTACAATGCAGTGTCCTGACATTCTATAGTCCTGTGTTTCTGAACACTTTCCCTGGAGTACAGTCTGCAGTACACATTGCACTGTTATGTCTGCTCGAACTCACCCACTTTAAACTCATGAAGGGCTTGTTAATTAGCAAATGGGTTCAGTCAAGGTTTTTGCTTGCAAGGAAAACGTGGGAATCTGCTGTAAATGGGCAGTTGAAGCCCAGACCAGGGAGCGACTGTTGTAGTCTTCACACATGACTGTCCCATCGTCAGCAGTGGCTCCGTTATCCCTGTTCATACTCCACATCACTGCTGGAAGAGACACATGGATTACTCCACTTTTACAGAAACCTCTCGAAGGCGCTTAAGTTGTGTGTGTGTGTGTGTGTGTGTGTGTGCAAATGAGCAGCGCTGAAATCTTCCGTCCTCCGCACCTCCCCTCCTCTCAACTGCACACAGGGATTTGCCGACAGAGATGCATAATGCAGGAGAGGTGGCATCAATTATGCAGCTTTTATTCATACCACAGCAATACCTAATTGATTTGATTCTCTTTGCTTCATGTATTATTGAACAGGCAGGTCGTGTGAAGGGCTGCGTGGGATTCTTTGTTGGTGGGTGTGACTTGTGCATCATCCATGTACCTGTCCATCATGAGAAGACCCTCCCACTGTAAACCCTCCAGTGCCCACCAGTGCCCATGGTTGAATGTCCATTTTACACTGACGGGCGCCCGGGTGCCTCTGGCCCTTGCGCTCAGTATTACAGGTGTGTGTGAGGATTGTGAGCAGCAGCAACGGTTTCTATGGCTGCGATGCGTGGAGATGCGTCGCCCGAGGCAGGTGTGCGTCTGTGGCTCTCTCGCGCAGATCCGCTCCGGGAGACGTCCGTCTACATTCTGAACTGTAAAACATCTGCTGTAAGAAAAGACCAAACGGTGATTTGAGGTTCAGGTGCACAAACAGATTTTTCATACAGCACCTTATTCAGTCGTTCCTCTTAATACAGCACAGCAATGCTAAGATCCATTGTGCTCAGTCCCATGCTTTACAGGCTGAACCCAGATCAGTGAGGCCCGTCCTCCCGTCACGTGTGCTCAGTCCATGCTGTACAGCTTGCTCTGAAAGCCTGTTTTTAGGGTGCTCTCTAGCCTAGACCTGCTGGGAGTAAAAGCACAGGTCTCTTTCTCTCAGTTCTCAGTCACTCTTTCTATAGAGGGACCCACCCGTAAGACTTCCACACTCCTGGCTTCTGTGTGTAGAAGGGTGGGGGTGCTTTACCTTGACCTTTACAGGGCCACTGTGATGGGTTTTTCTTTCTCCGGCTGCACGAGCTGGTGGGACGTGTGTGTGTGTGTGTGTGTGGAGAGCTACCATAGATTTGACGTTTTGTGGGGACCAAATGCACCGTAACGATAAGAAAACGTGGCATTTTTATGTGGACATTTGTCTGGGGGGGAAGTTTGCCTGGTTCCCATAAACAATATTACTCTTGTTTACAAACCTAAAATCCTTACTGGTTACGAATAGGAGAGGATTGTTTCCTTTTAGTGATGTACAGTGAACCAAGCAGTAATAATGAAAGAGTGCATGTGTGAGAGTGTGCACCAGCAGGGCAGGTGCAGGAGGAGGGGTGGAGGGGGGGTGGGGTGGAGGGGCTCGAGCTCAAACAGTCGAACTTTTCTTGCTCTTCATTTCTCCCTGGGTTTTGCAGGAGAAGCACTTTTCGCACAGATTTGCATGCTGTATGTTAAAAGAGAGAGAGAGGGAGAGGGAGAGAGAGAGGGATGGAGAGAGAGAGAGAGGGAGGGAGGGAGAGAGAGAGAGAGGGAGAGAGAGAGAGAGAGTTGTCCATATGGCAGTAAATGTCTTTGCGTGTGAAGTATCTGCTGTGGTACTTTGGGGTTGCTCTGAAGGCATAGATACTTTCATAACTATAGTCTACAGTCACTGTCAGTGAGCGCATTTAACACTGTTATCTGAGCAGGCTGGCTAGTACATCTCAGAAGTAGCGTACCTTAACAAAATCCTGACTCAGTTTCAGTTCTTTTTTAGCCAGCACAACCACCTTACGCCCTTGCCGGCGACTGTGTGCCTTAACAGCTAGTGTGCTAGTGCTGGGATCAACTACAGCTAGCATCGTGTTCACACCTGGGTCATTCAGATTGCATGAGTCATCGATGTCAGTGAACCTGCCTATAACATGCATGTGCTGAAGTTGAACAACACTCAATAAGCTGCTTTTGTGTGTGTGTGTGTGTGTGTGTGTGTGTGTGTGTGTGTATTATGATGCCAGTTCAGCATGACACCGACTTGATGGCAGTGTCAGTGACAAACCCTCAGAGGCGAAGTGGCTCGTGGTGCCCTGCCTGCTGGCTGGGACTCGTTTATTTTCCTGCTAATCCTATTCAGCATGAAGAGCTCCAGTCCCCAGGCATGTCAACAACCAACTGCTACTCTGCCTTCTCCTACGAACGACAACAGTGGAGGTGCTGCACCGACAAACAGAGGAGGAGAGGGGGAGAGAAGGAGAGAATGATTTGTAGCGCTGGTGTATCTGATGGTCATACTGAACAGGATTACTGAGTCTTCTGGGAGGGGAGCACGTGCTGGAAAATGATGGAACTCTACAGTCTCAACTGGTCGGGAAGCCCGGGGTGGTGTGAGACTGCGCTCCAATCCTTTAAACCAGTCACGACTGCTTCGAACGTGCCGGCTACGCGCTGCACCCTCACTTGGCCAGGAAGCATCCCACCACAGGCTCCCAGTTTCAGCTTAGTGTGCATCTGTGCGTCTCACATGACTACTTCTGAGTGTTTGTTTCTATTTGCGCGTATGTGTCTGTTTCAGAGAGGCAGGCGCAGTACCCGGCACCGCCACCAGGGACCTCGTTTCTCCTCTCCTCAATAGAGCTCTAACGGAGTCTCCGAAAGACCTACACCACAACCCATACGAGTTCTGGGCATTTAGCCCTTTGTTCACCTTAGCCAGGTTTGAGCAACAAGGAAGATCTCTGCGTCTTTTCAAGCGTTTTATGGTTTTTTTAATATGTTTTGTTATATGTTTTCTATGTTCCTGTTAACCCTAAACCCTAAGCAGTGATGGCTCAGCATCTCACGCTTTCAGATGTGAATGAGGCCATGAAGAAAGAAAACAACAGATGGAAAGATCCATTTTGAAGGACTCGACCTTTGAAACTTGAAACCATTTCGCAGAGAGAAACGTCTGCTCAACAGAAAAGAGGGGGAAAAGCATGTAATTGAGGTGTTTGAGAGTGTGAGGCGTAATTCAGCTCAAGGGCCGTAACTGCGCTCAGCCGTGCGTCTGTGGCCCTGGACCCCCCATCGAGACAGCCGTCTCTGAGCGGACCCCCCCTCCCCACCCCCAGAATGCTGTGGAGGTGAAGTATTGTCGTATTTGTGCGGTATCTCTGGGTTATGAGCCGAACTGAGCGGTGATTACACATGGAAGGCCTCTGCAAATGTCACACTTCTGTATATCACGTCAAGAACGCGACCAAAGGCAGGAAATGCAGCGGAGCCTGTCTAATTAAATTCTTTAACATGTACCAAGTACTTATTTGGCAACAGAGGAGGAAGCACTAAGAAAAGCCCAGCAATTATGTTATTAATACATTAATTAACTTATTATGTAAAGATGGTGTGACCAAATCAAGCAGTTTTATAAATGTATTCCTGCCTGAGTGAACAGAGCATTTAGAGAATGCTGAGGATTATTGGATGCCATGAGTGTACTGACCTGCAGAAGTGATCTTCTGTCTGCGTGAACACACTCTCACAAAGAACCTCCTCCCCCCGCGACCCCCAGGCCGAGTAGAGCTGGAACAATTACTTAACATTATCGGCAACGTCGACAATAGAAACTTGTCGACAAATATTTCCTTGGTCGATTTTGTTGTTTACCTGTTAAGTGGCATCAAACCAAGTGTGAATTCAAGATGTGGATGCATGAAGAAGTGAAGCCTGGTAGTTTTTTTATTTAACAGGATAAATAAGTGTTGTGTGAAATGCAAAAATTAGCAACGTTTTCCCAGCAGTATGATGTGCATTTTTAAGCACCTGCAAAGGAAAATATCCTGGTGTTGAGTGTGAAGATTCTGCATTAGCAAAATAATTACATATTACATATTCTTAGATTATACAGTACTGTGCCAAAGTCTTAAGGCCACCATTAGATTTTGTTCTTTTCTCAGTGGTATAATGAACATATATAATTATTTCTCAGTGTCTTTATTAAGATTCAAACAGAAAATACAGGAATTATGTATACATTAAAAAAAACATCTATGCAAACAGATTTTTCAGATAAAAATGACTTCTACAGGCAAAAGTGAGTATTTAGTGTGCCAAGTCCCTTGGAACTAAGCCCATCTTGAACTCTTTTGGGGGGACTGTGCTGAAGTTCTCTGAAGTATCTTCTGTTACATTTTACCAGGCTTTAAGAGACTTTAAGAGATCCAGGTTCCTGCTATTGCTCAAGTGTGTGTGTGTGTGTGTGTGTGTGTGTGTGTGTGTGTCGCACTACATTCTTGCCACTGCGGCCTAGAGAAACTGTTTTTTGGTTGTTGGTTTTTTTCTTCTTCAGATTTTTTGTCCTGGTTTTTATACTGCATACACATGTTTGTATTTTAATACATAGATTGAGAAATAATTCTATATGTTCATTATGCCACTGTTAAATAACACCTCTAATGGTGGCTTAACCCTTTGAGTGCTGTATATTCCTAATGTTTTCGAATGTTCCGTAATTAAACTTCATCATTCCTCGCACAGCAGCACAGCTGGAAATGTTTACTTGACAGAATAAACTAACAGCTATAGGACCAGCGACATCCTTTCCAAACTAAAGCAGGAACAATAACATTCTAACCCAAATATGCTTACTTACATTTTAGACATATTTAACAGAATGCTTTGAAATTCAGCTCGTCATGTCCTGGCCTTACACTCTCCTCTAACTCTTTTTCCTTCAATCTCGGGTCCTTGAATGGAAGCTGGGAGCTTGAGGGTCCTCTGTTGTATCTGAGCTGTTCCCAGGACGGCACTCTTCTGGACGGAGATCTCAAGTGTTGTTCCTGGGATGTGTTGGAGCCACTCTCCCAGTTTGGTCTTGTTCCTGGGATGTGTTGGAGCCACTCCCCCAGTTTGGGGGTCACGACCCCTAGTGCTCCAGTTACCACGGGAACCACTGTTGCCTTTACCTTCCACTTCTTTTCCAGCTCTTTTTTCAGCCCTTGGTATTTTTGGCAGACTTGATATACTTTAAATGTTCTATTTTATTGTAGCTGTTAAATAGATTAATTGTGTGCATGTGTTGGTTCAGTTTAATGTTTTTTTTTTCTTTTTAGCAGTTGTTATGTCCTTCATGATGTATATCTTTTAATTAACCTTATAAGATCAATTCCTTTTTGCTCGTTGGTTCATGCTAGCGTTTGTTAAGGCAGTGTTGCTGGAATAAAAAGGATTTTCCTCAAGCAGAAATTATGTTTTCTGATATACTTTGTTGGTACCAGAAGTTGGATGCTGCTGCCGAGCTAGAAGAGACTGAGTGGCGCATCAACGAGCTCGAACGTGGGCAGCGAAGGAGATGTAACCCAGAGGAAGAGGGTGCAGAGTGTGTAGTGCAACTTCAGTGCTGGCACATAGCACAGTGATGGCACTTGTCCTGGTGGACAGGTCCAGCCAGCTGAGAACGAGGCAGCTGACTGGGGAAGGTAGTGAAGGAAACGACAAGGCTCAACAGTGGAGCTCTGTTGGTTCCCAGCGATGACGACAGTTGGACGTGGAACTTCGGTGCTGGCATTGAGCATAGAGACACCACACGCTCCAACAGCGTTGGAGAAAGAACATGTTCCTCAAGCAGAAATGCTGTTTTCTGTATCGTCTTTCACGCTGATGCTGCATTATGTTAGAAACAAATTGTTAAACTGATGTCATTCTAGTACATTTTATGCTAATTGTGAATCTATGTAAAATGTGTGGAGACATACTTCTAAAATGTACAGTGTATGGGTTTTGCTTATGTTTGGCTTCAGGAACATCCTTTCTTCAGGAACATCCTTTCTTCAGGAACATCCTTTCTTAGTGTCCTGCAGTGTCCTGCCAGCATAGATGGGATCCAGTCACCTTAGTACCACCTAATGACATATGAACATACTGGAACCATTCAGAAAACATAATTGAACATACTGGAACCATTCAGAAAACATAATTGTATTCAGCATGCAGTATGTAATAGACAGGTGTGTTTTTGCAGGAAGCAAAATCACTGTTGACTAGTGTTATTAGTGTTGTGTATAGCATTATGATCAATGATCAGTTATCAGATTTTTTGGCTTCTCTATTCCCAAGCCCCCTTTTTACTTGGGGTAATTCATAAGTGTAAGTGTGTGTGTACTGTTGTTTTGCTCAGGCTAAACGATGAGGTTTGTAATGAATTCCTGTTCAATTACAGCTAGGTGCTTAGTCACATATCTTCACCAGCTGTTCAGTAATTCCTGAAATATTTAAATAAAGAGTATTAAGCACTATGATATTCAGAGGTTTGATTATACTTCATGTGCTTGGTGCAGTGGAGCTCATATCTAAACATTGCTACACTTCAAAGTTAAAATTAAAACACATAGAACTTGTTTGCAGGAGCAATGATCCTTCTGCTGGGTTGAGTGTGTACGTGATGATCCTGCTGGGTTGAGTGTGTACGTGATGCTCCTTCTGCTGGGTTGAGTGTGTACGTGATGCTCCTTCTGCTGGGTTGAGTGTGTACGTGATGCTCCTTCTACTGGGTTGAGTGTGTACGTGATGATCCTGCTGGGTTGAGTGTGTACGTGATGCTCCTTCTGCTGGGTTGAGTGTGTA
>JAOXYF010000019.1:4934996-4951729 GCA_028565775.1 Sternarchorhynchus goeldii
TGCTCCTCTATCACCTGGTCTTCTCTCTGCTCCTCTATCACCTGGTCTTCTCTCTGCTCCTCTATCACCTGGTCTTCTCTCTGCTCCTCTATCACCTGGTCTTCGGAGCGCTCTGTGCTTCGGGCTGACAGTTTGGGCACATTGTTTCTTTTTCTTGTTTTCCTTTCTGGTCTTGGCGTCTCTGTTGCCTTGGCGCCATAGATGAGACGGTGGGGAGAATTATTTGGTCCACTGCACTGGCGAGAGGCAACTTCTCAGGACGCTCACAAGCTTGACAGACAACACCATTCCGGTGCCCACATGGGCTATTTTCAACCCGTTGTTGTAATTCTGTCTCCAGCGGTTCTGTGTCCTGCTCAGGAGTGAACAGCTCTCTTCACAAGACCCTTTTCGACATCATCAATTGTTCTCCTGGCATAGGCAAGGGCAGGTGGAGTGAGGAAGATGGAGAAGTCCACTGATGATCTATTCATGGTTAACTTATTAGCAAACTAAACAAACACAAACGCCTTAATAAACTCTCATTTCTTCAGTTCTGAAATGTTCTGTTTCTGCACAGCAGGTGGTTGGAGTCCAGTACTGGAGGGCCGTTTTGCAGCAGTTTGGTCGTTGTTCTGCTAAGACACTCCTTCAAAACCTAGTTATTGATTGAGTTGAATCAGGTGTGTTTAATGTTAATGTAGCACTGTGGTGTCAAACCCTGAAGTCTGGAGTGATTGACCTGCTTTAAACACACCTGGTTTAGGTGTTAATCAACTGGAGGTTGTAGGTTGGATGATGCATGTATATATTTTTTGTAATATTTCATGTGTTGCTCCATGGTCAGGACCTGCCACACCAATCTGGAATACGTAGCTGGTCTTGTGCATTGGCCCGTGTATCTCATACTATGGATCTCTGAGACCACAGAAGCTTCTTCCATTGTGGTCCAGGTCATGAGGTGATGGACAGCTCACCTTCTTCCAAACTACACCAGCAACACCCCAAAACACCTGCAGTTTTGGAGAAGCTTGGATGCAGTCATCCAGCCATCTCAGTGTGGCCCTCATCAAAGTCACTCAGATACTCTTGGGCATTTTTCCTTCTGACTGTTCACTTGCTGTCTAATACATTCCACCTCTTGTCAGGTTCCATGTCAGCGGTGGCTGATGGGTATGTATGTATGTATATACAAGTTATTTATAAATATAATCAGTAGTGCTTTAGTGCTTCCGAAGTACCTTCAGAATGCTGGAGAACCTCACTAACCTCATAGATAGTCTCATCTACATCAAAGAAACTAGTCAGAAGAACTTTTCTTATCACTGTTTTTAAAAATGTATTTATTTTTGATGGTGTTGAACAATTACTGTTGAGCTGGAGTTTGGTTTTGAATAGGAGGTTGAGACTTTGTGCTCGGGTTCCAGACATTAACGCCCATCTAATCTGCTGAATCTAAATGGACTCTCCTACAGCTCACGGTGCTGTGGGCTTTTTAATCAAACTTCCACTTGCACCATTTAATCTGGAGCACTTTCTG
Source organism: Sternarchorhynchus goeldii (assembly GCA_028565775.1). NCBI lineage: Eukaryota > Metazoa > Chordata > Actinopteri > Gymnotiformes > Apteronotidae > Sternarchorhynchus > Sternarchorhynchus goeldii. The sequence continues at coordinate 4,936,516 of JAOXYF010000019.1, forward strand.
AGCTTACCGACATCCACTCTTATCTTAAGCTTCATGAATGCAGTGTTCAAATGAACAATGAAAACTTATCAGGATAGAAGATCTGTTCGGTGTTCTGACTACATATTTTTGCTCACCTGCCTCCGCCCATGTGTGTCGTGAAGAAATGATGTCATGAGTGAAAATAGTTTCTGTGTGATTCCTGCGTTTCTTTTTCATTGGGCTTAAACAACACACACCTTTCTTACTGCTTATTGGAGAGTGAAGGTTTGTGTGGATATTTCTATGTGTTGATGCACAAACATAAAAACAGACCTATGAATTATTGACGAGCTGTGAATTATGCCTGGTTTAAATGATTGCTGGTCTCTAGGACTGTGTTTCATTTACCTGATTTAGGGGAAGGGGATTATGGGAGAACTGAAGCGATGATTACACTCCATTACTTTACCGTGAGATGCGTTCCTCTTCGTTTCCTGCATGTTTTTGTGAACTGGGTCTCTGTACCTCACTATTGCGCTGTGTGGGTCTAATTCTGGCCTCCTGCTCTCTGTAACACAGACGGCAGATGTCACCACCACCGAGAGGAGCAGGGTTTCCTCTCTTGGAGCCCAGGGCCACGCAAGCTTGATGAGCCGCACGGATTTCAGTTCTGAAATACAGAATTTCAGTTCTACAGCCGTTTGTTTGTTTGTTTTTGTTTGTTTGTTTGTTTGCTTTTCGGGAAGATGGGTAGAGGGTTTTTCTGATTAATTTGAGGCTATGCTCATGTTGATGGAAAGCAAATAAAAGCACAGTCTGCTAGTCTAACAGCTGAGCTGTGATGTATTAGAGAAGCAAAGAGGCGTGAGTTAACAGAGCCCCTGGAGCGTCCACGGGGACTGTGAATTTTCCAGTCAAAGCTCAGCTATATTCAACCATGGAAATGTAAAATCCATTGAGGGGGGGATGGTCAGTTTTAGCTGAAAGGGTGGGGGGGCATGTGTGGGGTCAGAGGTCTGCGAATAAATAATATATTTCTAACTCATGCCTGTCTGAATCTGCTAGCACTGAACCAACCGCTCTGCTGTACATGGGAGGAAAGTTGTTAGATCGCCCCCTACTGTTTACATTCAAAACAGAGGTTAACATTTTGCCCCTCACGAGATTTGGTTTGAAGAACTTGTATACAGATGGAATTAAAATATTGGTAGTAGACATTTTTGTGATATAACAAAATTGATCAAAAATGAATGCAGTGGGACTGTGGCAGTTTTTCAAGGGAGACGTGGCAGTTTTATGAGGAGGAAGGCTTTCATGAGGGGGAGATGTTTCTTGAAGGGGAGGGGTTGTTTCATGAGGGGCAATGTTTTCATGAAGGAAGGGGTTTCATAAGCAGGAGGGGTTTTTCATGAGGGTGAGGGGTTTATTTTTTTTGTTGTTTTTTCTGGGGATATGGCATCCCGTCACATCCTCCATGAAGTTGAGCTCTTGCTATAGTGATAAAATATCGTCTCTTTTTCACTGGGCTTGTAACTCTTTCCCTATGTCTGTCATACACTATCTCTTTCTCACACTCTCTCTCTCTCACACACACACACACACACACACACACACACACACACACACACACACACAAACTCTCTCTCCCTCTCTCATTCTCTGTGTTTTTCCCTCTTTTTAATGCTCTTTGTGGTATTATGTTCTTAGCTCATTTTGCTGTGGAGCATTTTAGAACGGTCGTTCCCTTTCTCCTGAAGAGACGCCGCACCACTGCACAAGCTTAGTTCCAGTCTGAAATTGGAACAGCTGATTCTGTAGTAAGATCTTCACAAGTACCTGGCTGTTAGTGCCAGGTGTGTTGAAATCTGGAACTATAACCTGCTGCCTGGCTCTTTGGAGACAGCTGGGCCTCCCGGGGTTATTCACACACATCTCCAAAGGAACCATGAGTTGAAAGAACAGAGGATGCATGGTGTAGTCGGACTTTAGAGCCAGTTAAAACAGCGAATGAGTGGCCCCTTCCTCCCTTAAGCTCCTCCCCCACGTTTGTGGCCATCACTACGATGATATATTGCAGATCGTTAGAGCAGGATCAGTAAAAGCTGGGCTTACTGATAGACTAGCGGCAAGAGGTAGTCAGAGTAGCAGTCATTTTGCAATGAATCACATAGCACATTTCCCTGTTCAGTACTCTCCCAGGTTCAGTACTCTCCCAGGTTCAGTACTGATTATGACCTATGAGATTGCAGCAGGAAAATGATAATCTGTTCTCACGTCTCTTATGAAGCATCACATTCCAGCAAATCCAATAGGCCATGTGTTGGTCACATATGCTGCATCTCAAGTGTCGCCATCTGAGCGTGCACACACACACGCTCACACACACACACACACACACACACACGCTCACACACACGTAGCCTGGGTGTTAATCCATTTGTGTGATGAAGGAGTTGCTGCACGGCTGTTGTCGTGAATCTGTTAGCTATGACGAATGTCCCCCGGCCCCCATGTGCAGGAGCTGAATTTTTCACCAGCTACATCTGTGCCTGCTCAGAGTCCCTGGCTGCGCTCCCGCAGAAATGTATGTAATATCCCACAAGCCCTCAATCACTCCAAAAGGTCAAAGTGACAAAGTAATCAATGGGTCGTCTGGGACTCCTTAAGAGAGCTTGGGGAGCAGGAAACGACGACTCAGCTCTCGTCTTGATGTTCTCGGGGATCGTTTAGCTGGCCTGCATCCTCCATTGCTTGTCGACCGTATTTCCTGACTGATCCTGCACTGAAGGGAGGCTGTTGGCATCATTATTTAGGCACACCACCAAATTGGATCTTTGATGGACCTTGATAATGTTAACTACACCCTAGACCAAACCTGCAAACCATTACAGGAAGTTAAGTAGCAGAGATATAGTTCTTGTTTACCCGCAGGTGCTGTTATATGTTTGTATGTAGAAAATAAATGAATAACAAGCTTCCTGGCATTGCATAAGTCGGTAACTAATGGGATGTTTACATTTATCACTCTTGTATTCTCAGTCTTTTCACAGTGTTCAGAGCAGATCTTTTTTTTACAGCTTTTCTCCTTTGGATGTGTCTCCTCCTCCTCCTCCTCCTCCTCCTCCTCCTCCTCCTACTTCTATTTCTCCTTCTTCTCCGGAACATTAAAAAAGTATCAGATCTTCTTACTGTTGTATCTTCTTACTCCTCATGTAACTTCGCACGAGCTTCTCTCACGACATCATGGCAGTGATGTGACACAGGTCACATTCGCAGGCGCAGACTCAGAGATGCGTGGAGTTACAGGGCAGTTTGCTCTGTTGTTGTGTGCTTACCCTGTTAAACGTGTCTGGTGGTTTGTTTGTTATCTCAGTGTGTGCAGTGTGAGATGCAGGGTGGAGTCCTCAGAGCAGGGTCAGCACATGACGCAGCCCTCGCACATACTCTGCAGCTCACGCACGCGTACCGCACCCCATTGTTAGCGCAAGCAGGGTCGGTGTTTGCCCCTCCCACCGCCGAGGGGCAGATGCTGTTTGACATGCGTCCATCTCTTTGGCGCAGGTCGATCTCTTGAATGGCAGGCGTACAGAATTCATCTCGTCACGGGAGCGTCAGCGGTTGCATTTCAGAACGATCTCATTTGTTTGTTCGTTCTCCTTCATCTCTGCTCTTAAGAAGGCGCTGATATCCCCGAGTGGGGCCGCTGATGTTCTCTCTGGGTGATGATTCTTCTGACCAGGGAAGAGATGAGGTCGTGATAACTGTGGACTGCCCCCACATTTTCACTGTTTAGCCACTGCCGATCAGAAAATTGAATCTAAATAAGATTTTCTCTGTACATAGCTGCTCCACGTGATAAACAGTGGTGATACAGCGGTGATAGTGGTGATACAGTAGTGATACAGGTTGCACTGTAGAAGCCCTTCATTTAAATATCAGCAGTCCTACCTTCCTCCCACTTTTCCAATGTCAGTTTGTTAAAATATTTCCATTTGTTGTGTATTTGCATGTAGATGGAAAAGGGGTTGAAAGTAATGTGTGTGTGTGTGTGTGTGTGTGTGGGTCTGACAGGGGTCAAAATTAATGCATGCATGACACCAGTAAGTTTAAGGTTAGCATAATTCTCAAAAGCAACAGGTTTTTCCTTCATCTGTGTCTCGTCTTAATATGGTTTATAAATAAATATGAATACTATAAATATTTTCCCATTCATTAAGTTGCTGATGACTTGAAATGGCTCTCTGGTGAAGAGACTGTGCCTCTCTCAGCCTTCTCAGTCTATAAGTATTTAATCGCTCATTATCAGAATAACACAGAGGTACACACATGCTCACACACACTCATGCATGCACACACACACACACACGTCCGACTCCATTAATGTCAGCCATCTCGTTAAGACGGCGTCTGGCGGCTTCAGAACGATGATGAAATCTTTCAATGCTGCCTTATTGATGTAGAAGTACTTCTGGGATCGTATTTACCGATGCGCTTCTCTGATGAGCTGATTTAATGAGGAGGTATGAACGCTGTAGCTTCTGTCTCTGATAGCATCTCGGAACACGGAGATCCCCGCCGTCCTCCACGCTGCTCCTGCCGCTCTCGGAGTAAACTAGAGCCATCAATAAATCAGACTGACAGCCGGAGCTTTGCGTCCTCCTGCCGGTCGGTCCGGTTGTTTTCGTCTGCTTTAAGGCCTGGGAGATGAAGTGCGTGCTGTTTGTGTGAAGCTGTCATGTTTCCGTGGTACTGCTGTGGTCCTGTGCTGTAGGGTAATGGCACGAGAGTGGGCTGTTCTGGGCTGTTCTGGGCTGTTCTCAGCTGTTCTGGGCTCTTCGGGCTGTAGCATTGTGCTGTACCATTGATATAATTTGGTCTTTTATAACAATGTTGTAACACCTTTGTAAAGACTCTGAAGTTTACACCCGCATTCCTGGATGCCTTGTAGGTCAGTCTTTTATTTAGTGTTGTTCCACCCATGTCCTGGGTGTAGTCCCCTGTGCCCCACCCATGTCCTGGGTGTAGTCCCCTGTGCCCCACCCATGTCCTGTGATGGCAGGACAGATACCAGTGCCTGTAGAATCATGTAGAAGAGTGATTATGATGACCAGGTTTCACCATTAATCCCCGTCTGCATAATCCCAGAGTGATTATGATGACCAGGTTTCACCATTAATCCCCATCTGCATAATCCCAGAGTGATTATGATGACCAGGTTTCACCATTAATCCCCGTCTGCATAATCCCAGTGACCACAACATAAAAGCAGTATGGAAGTCTGAAGCCAACGTGAACAGCAGACCAGTGACAGACTTGATGACCTACAGCTCCTGTAACCACAGAATAAAATGCATTTGTTATTTTTATGGCCACAGCTAAAGATGTAATCTGTTAATGACTGGTAAGCTTCAAAAGCCACAGGCCACAGTGCCGGTTTCTGGAACTGCCATACAGCAGAGAAACTGTGCCAGTTTCGTCAAAGTGGGCTGCTCGTGCTGAGCTCCACGAGGACTGTTGGTCTGGTTTAAATATTCACTCATGGAAAGTTTGTTGTTGTGTCATCAACAACGGTGGAAGATTCTAGAAGCAAAAGCTTATTTCTTGTTTAATCTTTGTAAGTGACCCCGCGTAGAGCGATGCAAAACTTTACCGAACAGTAACGACGATGTCCTTGGGAACTCTGCATTGATCTGATTACATCTCATTACATGTATATTTTTGTGTCTCCTACATGAAGTTTCTGAATAAGTAAATTGGAGCATTTGTGTTTTTTGGGGTTTTTTTTTTTTTTAGAGTAAATTGGTTTCAGACATTTAAGTGATTTGAAAACCCCCAGCATATTTTTGCTTTTCTTGTTTTTGCGAGCCTGTGTGGGTGATGCGTTTAATAGTTACAGTTTCCCTCGGCACAAGATGTGCAGTGTAAGACCTCCAGCTTCCTCTCTGATCACAGCCTGAGCAGAGGCTCTTCTGGCTCTTCAACGCGCTACAGGTGGCGCGCGTGAGGCGTCACACGTTTCATTCCAAAACGTGCTCATCTAATCAGAGCAAGTGTGGGATTTTGGCAAATCTGAAATTATCATCATTAAAGGTAATTGAAGCTCAGTGAATCAATGAATTGTCTTGCACTATATTAACATTTTATGATAATTCAGTGATGTTTTTATGTGATGACGGCAAAGAGGAGACGGAAGGTGAGGTTGCCGGGAACATTACATGTTTAAGGTAGACAAACAGAATGAACACAGAACAGTTGTAGTTCTTGGTAGACTAGCGAGCCAAAACAAAAGGGAAACTTGCAACACGGAGGAAACGGAGGCGGGGCCTCCAGGTAGTGCGCAGGCTCGCTAACCCCAGGGCCAGTCAACGCAGGGTGATTGGCGACACCTGTGGGCTTATATGCAGTAGTGAGATGATTACTGGAGATCGCCTTCAGCTGTTTGTTGTAGACTGGTGATTGGGACCTGGGCAACGAACGTATTGAAGTGGAGGTGGGCGTGGCGTTAGACCGCTGTGCCCGGCGCGACGTGACGCGAGTTTATTGAAAGCTCAGTTCTGCACCTCTAACTGTAAGTGCATCTTAACCCATTCAGTAGATATACGTTGGTTGCCAGATCACACAAAATGCTTGACTGGCATTTAAAAGCACTGGCAGATCCATTAAAGAAGAGAGGCATATTCTTATAGGTTGCTTTATATCAGGGTAATGCAGCCTACACGGCTCACATCGTCTCCTTTAGAAACACGACCTGCATGCTGGAGGCGAACGCCTCTATTGATTCGACTCCTCCTCCTCTGTATTGCGTTTGATGCTCGCGGGCGTGAGTGCCTGGCTCCTGACCCACCAAGGCCAGCTGAGGCCTCTTCTCAGTGGGTTCTGGTATTCTGGTTCTGGCCCGTGCCCATTTTTGGGCTTCCTCGACTCTGGAGACTTTTCTAACACCTCATTGGTTTAGAGGAGGCAACGCTGTGGGTTACAAAAGCAGATGGAATGTGGCACCGTGAACGAGCTTTTCTTATGAGAAACGCTGCTCTCCCTCAGCGTCTGGGGACAGAGAATTTTTCATTAGATGTTCGCTGCACATAAACCAGTGTGCTGCTCCAAATCCCAGCCCAGGGAACCATATTACTGTATCGTCTCTAATGCATCATCTCCACTGCAGCTCTGTAGTAAAGTGTCGAGCCACTTGTCAGCAGGTCTGGTTCAGTTAGCACTGAAAAATGCAAAAAATTACTAATCAGTGCCTCTGGTTGGCATGTAAGGAGTGATCTCCTCTCTTGAAGGCATTTAAGGAGAGATCTCCTCTCTGGAAGCCGTGTAAGGAGAGATCTCCTCTCTGGAAGGTGTGTAAGGAGCAGTATCCTCTTTCCGTTCTCATCAAGTGTTTTTCAGACAAAGTGAAGGGCACCCAAGCACTGGAGGCCAGGATAAGTGCCTTTGCATGAGAAGAGAAGAGAATAGAACAGCTGCATTCACTACGGATGTGTTTCTTAACGACTGGATTTCCAGGAGGTGTTCATGGCTAAAGTCAAAGCATGTAAAACAGTGTGTGCGCATGCATGCTCACGCGCACGTGTGGGCCTGCCTGCCTGTGTGTGTTGCTTTGTGAATTATTTTGAGGATTATGGTGTCTGGCAGTAAATGCTGTATCGCAAACCGGTAACAGCCTTGTGGGTTTGGCTGATCACACGGCAGAGCAGCAGTCGGTGCGCTCAGGGTTCCCGATAAGGATTAAACGTGCGACCCCTGGGTGACCCCGGTCGTGGAGCAACATGAGCCGGTGTTTTGAAGTGAGGGGTTGCTGGGGGCGGGGGGTTGTCGAGGTAGGTGGGGGGAGGGGGGTGCAGTGGGTGTGGCTTGCCCCACTGGGGACTGGTGTTAGTCTCTTATCACACATCTCAGCCTACCAGGGCACCCCCCCCCCACCCCCCTGATATGTACCTACACAGTCCCCACAAAGACATTATCAAAACTGACTTGACATTGAATGGACAACGGCAGCCGTTGAGAACATGCAAATGATCATTAATTGGATCATTGCCGTCTGCGGTAAACTAATTGCCACATTCTAACTCTTAATTGCGGAATGGTTGGATTCCGTTTAGAATGTTAATGGCTGAGACAGCTGGTGCACACACGCTTTCCCTTCACTCTGTTTTTTTCTTCCTTCCTGCGTTTTTGGAATGTCTTCCAGGACAGTGTCCAACACACAGTGTGGGTTCCACCTCGTGCCTAAATTTCTCACGCGCGTGTGTGTGTGTGTGTGTGTGTGTGTGTGTGTGTGTGTGTGTGTGTGTGAGGGAAGGAGGGAGGCAGAGAGAGAGAGGGAAAGAGAGAGAGGGAGAGAGGGGTAGGTAGCGTCAAAGTAAGTGTGACAGAGTAAAACGCTCTCTCATTATCTCTAGGCACCAACCCTCCAGGCCCAGACACAGAGTCTGTATAATCACAGGCCTAATTTAACCTCATTACAATAATTCATGCATATGCAAAGAAGATCCCTTCTACTCATTACATATAATTAAATAGAGAGGAAATGGGTGTGGTCATATACCAATTTACTCCTTTGCATTCCAGTGTAGTTTTTCACCTCATTGGGTAAATCCTGCAACTGGCCATTAATTACTGTTCTCTTCCTACTTCCTGCTTGGCAGAAACGTTGAGTCGTTGAGTCGTTGAGTTGTTGAGTCGTTGAGTCGTTGAGTCGTTGAGTCGTTGAGTCGTTGAGTCGTTGAGTTGTTGAGTCGTTGAGTCGTTGAGTCGTTGAGTCGTTGAGTTGTTGAGTCGTTGAGTCGTTGAGTCGTTGAGTTGTTGAGTCGTTGAGTTGTTTGATACTTTCCTGTCTTCCTTCCTTTCGTCTTTTTACGTTTCATTTTTGTTTTTGTTGTGAGATGATGAATCTGTGCCATATGAGTCTGGGTTCAGAGGCTGGTTGTAAACCGAGCAGTCTCCACACTGACCTGAGACCTGTAGGTAAGGCCGAGGTAATGCTTTTTTGGCCTATCGATCTGATCTGAGGTCTCCCGGCGAGCTGGGCGGCGTGTGGAGCGGCCCACGGTCGATATGTTTGTCAGGGCGGGAGGAGAACGGGCCTCCCGGAGACCTCAAATCCCTCTGACACTTTATGGATTAGGCTTGTCTGAAGCGCCGTCATCCCTGATGCTCTTTTTGTCACTGACGGGTCCCACTGAGGCATTTTAAAAACAGGCCGGTTTGTGCTGAGACGTCCACAGCACGCGGGAGTCTGCTGCTCTACAGCTGGTAATCAGACACCCGCACCTTCCTTGTTAATACACTCACACACATCGCCTTTTGAGCAGGTCTGATTGGCGTTTAAAAGTCGTGAATGTAGGCCTGTTCTGATGTCCTATGGTGATTCTGAATCTTCTGTCAGGAGCAGCTTGGGTTGTTTGTTTGTTTGTTTGTTTGTTTCCCTTTTCTCATAACAGTTGGATAAAAGCTAAAAAGCAAAATAGTTTAAACCAGTTTTACGTTTTACTTCAACGTTCTGCATCTGCCTGTGTGCTTCGCAGAGCTATGGCCACGATCCGTTTTGGACAGCATGTTGTGAGGAGGTCATGCGTGTTCCTGCAGACCCAGCTGTCCTTCGCCCTGGTCAATCGGAAGCCCGTGGTTCCTGGCCGTATCCTTTTAGTGGTGGGCTTCAGGGAGTGTGTTCTTCAGCTTACTGCTCAGGTAGGATGCTCATTTTCTCTCTCTCTCACACACACACTTGCACACACACACATCTCTCTCCTGGTTTCTATGTTTCCTCAGGAACATGATGTGCTCAATAGAGCAGCGTTGTGGTTGCCCACCGTTGCTTGGCAACGCGTTTGCTCTCTCTCTGACCTTCGGGTAGGGTCACATGAGCAGATGTTTACATCGCAGCCCCGCAGGAGAAAGAAAAGTTTGTGTTAAAACAGGACCAACAGAACAACAGCTCTCTGAGGAGGAAAAAGTTTCATCTTTTCTGGCCTCAGGCGACCTCTGGATGGGTGGCTCCTCCCCCGGCGAGGATCCGAACATCACCGCCACTCCCTCTGTTTCCCCGCTTCACTCGCTGAAGCTTAATACTTTCCCACTTTTTTTTTCGTTCCTTTTTTTTAACACCTATTAATCCTATTCCTCGACGCCATTCCAACCTCGCATATATTTGCATGATTTCCGTGACTGATTTGTTTGAATAATTCAGTCACTCCATTTTTCTTTTTTTTTGGAATAACAGGTTTGTGCCTTTGTGGGAGAGATGGTGAGTTTTGGTAACTCTGCCCCTGGTTAGATGAAGCACCACCCTAGTTAGATAAAAAACCACCCAGGTTAGATGAAGCATCGCCCCCAGGTTAAACGAAGCTCCGCCCTGGTTAGATGAAGCCCCGCCCCGGTTAAACGACGCTCCACCCTGGTTTGATGAAGCCCCGCCCTGGGTTAGATGAAGCATCACATATATGGAATGCAGTGAGGTGCAGTGGTGTAGTGTTTCTGCTCTGCCATCTTGGAGGTTTGTGAGTGAGAACAAGCCTCTCTAACCAGAGCTGCTGGTGCCGTTACCGTGACGAGGAGGATGACATATGCAGGTGTGTGTGTGTATGTGTGTGTGTCTCCCATTACATACAGAACATGCTTGAGCTAGTCTTTCCGGTGCGGTCGGGTCCGTGCTGTTTCTGTTCCACCCACTGCGTTGCGGGCGGAGCTGGCCCTGCCTCGTCTCTGTACCGACTCCGAGGCAGTTCCCGGCTCCGAGTGCTATTTCGGTGCTGTGTGCATGGACGCCGTTCTGCTTTCTGCAGCCCGTGTGAGTGGCTGCTCAGCAGTGCGATCCGTACCGTCTCCAAGTTATTTTGGTCAGGTGGATCGGCGCACGGTGCAGACGCGCTGTCTGCAAGCTGTTTCATTAGGCGGCGGGGCATGGCTGGTGATGCAGTCATCTCCACGCAGTCATCTCCACGCAATCATCTCCACGCAATCATCTCCACGCAGTCATCTCCACGCAGTCATCTCCGTGCTATTCCCGCACTCGCTGTGTTGACGGGTGGAGCTGGAGTTTCCCAGTGCCGTTCCTCCACAGCCAGGGCGGTCCAGGCGCTCTAACGAGGGCCAGACATTTGTCCCCATGTTCATGAGTTGTTAGCAGTTTGGAGTAGGAGGTTCTTTTGTTGGTGTCAGATGGTGGGATGAAGGACATAGACATGGGTGGGTTATGGTGGGGGATCAGGGGACAAACCCTGTGTTTAAGTGTGTGTTGTGTTTAAGAGGCAGTGTGTGTTTAAGTGTGTGTTTAAGTGTGTGTTGTGTTTAAGTCCATTCTGAAGGAATGGTTTCCCTTTCTGGTTAGTCTCTTCCTTGTTCTCTATTCTCTCAATTTCTTTTCTCTCTCTCTCTCTCTCTCTCTCTCTCTCTCTCTCACACACACACACACACACACACACACACACACACACACACACACACACACACACACACACACACAGCCCTGCCATTAACTTATTCAGTTATTGCCACCTGCAGGTATTTTTTAGCTGTGGAGGCCTCACTGTACTTACTGCTGTAAAGACCCTATCAGGCACGGTGGAATGAGGTCGACGCAAGCCAGAACCCCACAACAGAGGTCAACGTCTCATATATTTCCACAACAGGGCTGTTTGGACATTGTCTGTATTCTGTAACATGTTCTATAGTGGACTGTGCTGCTGCTTGTACTGAAGCGAGAGAGTGGTTGTCTCGTGTAGGTGATGCACAGGCTGCTGAAACCATCCACTGGGGGCTTATAGTGTTCACTTAAGCATTTCTTTGGCTGCACGAATCTCATAATGGATTTGTGGGTAAATTAACAAGATGAATAGACACTTATTGTCAAAGGAATCTGGCTGTTGATTATTGTTTCTTGAAGCAGGTGTATGTATATTGTGACTGGTGTTGGCAGAATTGTGTACAGAGGGGCTTTTCCTATACTCAGGGTGATGGAATGAAGGATTTCTTCTCTTATTCTTTGTTGATGTCTCCAGTGCTGATTTATTTGTCTGGTGCACTGGGGATGCAGACACACACACACAAACACACACTGTGTACACACACTCACACAAACACACACTGTGTACACACACTCACACAAACACACACTGTGTACACACACACACACAAATACACACTGTGTGCACACACTCACACAAACACACACTGTGTACACACACACACACAAACACACACTGTGTACACACACACACACAAATACACACTGCGTGCACACACTCACACAAATACACACTGCGTGCACACAAACACACTGTGTACACACACTCACACAAACACACACTGTGTGCACACTCACACAAATACACACTGCGTGCACACAAACACACTGTGTGCACACACTCACACAAACACACACAATCGCATACACTTGGTTGTTTATCTTCTCTGACTGGATTTCTACTGAGCTAATGTTGTTTACCCAACAACATTGGCACCTAGTCTAACTATAACCCTGGCACCTAGTCTAACTATAACCCTAACTAAAACCCTAACTCTAACTAAAACCCTAACTATAACTATAACCCTAACTATAACCCTCTCAATTCAGACATGAATGAAACAGAACAGACCTTTCTCAAACTGTTTTTCTGAAGGCTAAGACTCCTAATGTTGTCTGTAGTGTGAAGAGGGAAGTGTGTGTGTGTGGGGGGGGGAGTGTTTGTTTGTGTGGGGGAGGGGAGTGTTGTGTGTGTGTGTGTGTGTGTGTGTGTGTGTGTGTGTGTGTGTATAGTGGGATCTGAGGGCGAACCCTAGCCGCGCTGGTGGTTCTGTTGCTGAGTCTGAACATCTATCAACAGTGTGGCCTTCTTAGTTCTCATAAGGTCAGTCTAGCTGAGAGTGCGCCTCTGAATTTATGTACTGCTTTAATTAATTCTGTTTATTGTTCAGAATTGATGGTGTCTTTTGTCTCTCGCCTGGCAACCCCTAGAAAGTGGGACACAGCAGAGACTATGTTTTATGTTAACGTGGTCTTGCGATGTTTTAATCATCTGATTATGCGGTTGGAATGGGGTGGGTGGGAACCATTCTGTCTTATCAGCCAATCAGAATCATGTACACCAAAAATCAAAATGGCATGGATTAGCATAATGGTGATGCACAAGCTCCAGCATTTGAATTTTCTGCAAAAAATTAATAGCTAAATAAAAATCACTTACCAATTTTGCCCGGTCCCATAACAGTTTGACTGGTACTGAATAGTCAGTACTATATTTCCTTTCCAGAAACTCTGCAATTGTTTTTAATTCAGAAAGGCTGAGGCTGCAGGATGCTGTTGGATGAACAGTATTCAGCATCAAGCCCTTTCTGTGGATCGCTATCAGATAAGCTGTGTTAATAAGGCCCTGTGGTTTCACCCATGCGCTCGCTAAGCTAAGGCCTTCTTCTGCTCTGAGAGATTTGCTAATTATGTTGCTCAGAACTTTAGCTGGCTGTCAGTGACTAAGCTGTGAGAAGGGTCACTGTTGGAAAACATTTTCCAGTCAGTGAAACTCTTAGCATGGTTCCACACCTTTGAAGAAGACCATATGTCAACAATGAGAGAAAAAAAATACTGTGTGATGATTTTTAAAACTTAAAAAAAAGGAGGGGGGAAATGAAGAAATGAATTCTCCAAACATCACACCGTATGATTAATCATCGCCCCACTGAATGCATTAATCTCTTCAATACCCCAAATAGCAGATTGGTAGAGATCTAGTAATCCTATTAAAATTCATAATTAGCAGTGCTTTTTCTTGGCTTCCTGTGGTAGAAATTGGGGGGGGCAACGCGAGAACACTTGCAATTAATTCTAGAACAATCCTTCTTATCAGTCCATCTTCACCACACATGAGCTAGCAGGTGTGTGGGCGGGATTATCCCGTGTTTGTTCAGAGCGGTTGGAGCAGTGTGATGTCACGGTGGTAAATATCAACAGTGTGATGTCACGGTGGTAAATATCAACAGTGTGATGTCACGGTGGTAAATATCGACAGCGTCCGGTTCATTTTTCTCCACAGGAGCAGAGAAGGGTCACAGACTGTGTGATGCACGGAGCTCAATAGCCAAGGGTTGTTTTAAACAGCCCCCCCCACTCCTCCCCTCCTCCCTCCTCCCACCTCCCAGAATACCATTTGCTCCTCTATTGTTCATTGTTATTCTGCATTTGTCTGTGTTTTGTTTTTAAGGTGTGTTTTCCATTCCAGTTTCCCTCCTCACACCTTTTTATTGGTTTGATTTGGAATTGTTTTCTTTTGTGTGTGTGTGTGTGTGTGTGTGTGTGTGTGTTTATGTTTGTAACAGGTAGGTACATAACTCTTTGGTGTGTGTGTGTAAGTGTTTATAACAGGTAGGTACATCATTACTCTTTGCAGTGACAAAATGTTAGAGTAAAAGATATTTGGCTGGTCTCTATTAGGATTGTTTGTTTGAAAAAACAACAAAAAACCTAAGGTTAGGTTTAGGGTTAAGTTTAGGGTTAAGGCTGGGTTTAGGGTTAAGGTTAGGTTTAGGGTTGAGTTTAGGGTTAAGGTTAGGTTTAGGGTTAAGGTTAGGTTTAGGGTTAAGTTTAGGGATTTACCTATTATAATAAGTCAGTTGAAATAGCTTAGACGATATGATTAATATTGTACTGAGACAGAGACAGAGAGGCAGAGAAAGAATGGGGTTTTGTTTGGAAGAGCGTTTTGTTGCTAACATGGTTCCCTGTGCCTGTTTACTAAAGCTTGTAGAGGACGTGCAGATGAGGAGGACCTTGAGTATTTAAGGATGTTTTAATTGTGCTGCAGCGCTGTACCCGATCGGTCCTTTGTTCCAGTGTAACACACAGGTGCAACATCATGTTGCTTATACATCAACACATGCACTGTTTTGCATGGACACAATGTTGTTATTTTGTGGTTGATTTGCTAATTGTCTCCACAGCTGTGTGTGTGTGTGTGTGTGTGTGTGTGTTTGTGTGCACATAATTTGTATATTTGTGTCTATATTGCACACCTTTGATCACTGTGTGCGAGCGTGCTTGTGTGTGTGTGTGTGTGGGCGTGTGTGGGTGTGTGCGTGCGCCTGCGTGTGTGTGCGTGCGTGTGTGTGTGTGTGTGTGTATGTACGTATGTACGTGTGTGTGTGTGTGTGTGTACGTACGTGTGTGTGTGTGTGTGTGTGTGTGTGTGTATGTACGTATGTACATGTGTGTGTGTGTGTGTGCGTACGTGTGTGTGTGTGTGTATGTACGTATGTACGT
>JAOXYF010000019.1:4951829-4966888 GCA_028565775.1 Sternarchorhynchus goeldii
TGTGTGTGTTCGTTAGTGTGTGTGTGTGTGTGTGTGTGTGTGTGTATGTTCGTCTGTACATGTGTGTGTGTGTGTGTGCGTACGTGTGTGTGTGTGTGTATGTACGTATGTACGTGTGTGTGTGTGTGTACGTACGTGTGTGTGTGTGTGTGTGTATGTACGTATGTACATGTGTGTGTGTGTGTGTGTGTGCGTACGTGTGTGTGTGTGTGTGTGTGTGTGTGTGTGTGTGTGTGTGTGTGTGTTGTGTACATTGTCTTCTTCCTTCTTGCTTATTGCCTTTGACGGATCTACAAGGTCTCTCTCTCTCTCTCCCTCTCTCTCTCTCTCTCCCTCTCTCTCTTTTAGTCTGTTGGGGTTTGACGTGTGTGTGTGTGTGTGTGTGTGTGTGTGTACCTCCTCTCCTTTCCTCCCCTTCACCTCCCTCTCTTCTCTGCTCTCCTCCCTCCCTCCCCTCTCCTAGCGTTCCACTCTTTCATCCCATGCATGGTTCACTGTGCTTCAGCGCCTGGATCCATGCAGCAAAGAAATCAGGTCACTGGGTGTTTGGAGCTCCAGGAATTGACTTTTGTATCCCTGGTGGGCTTTTGTCTATATGAGGTTTCATTGCTGCGTGGGAGGGGGAGGGACCCCTCGCCGTGGCCCACTCAAAGCGCACCCTCGCTGGGTTAAAGGCCAGAGCGTGTCCCCTGGTGGATGGGTGGAGAGAGAGCGGGGTGCTGGCATGTTGGAGGAGCTGGACTTCCTCTCTGGCTCAGACGTCTTGCTTTAGAGAAAATATACTGCAGTCTTCTATTTCAGTGTAGTTTCACTTCAGTTGAGCTCCACATCAGTTTTGTTTGCATAGTGCTTTTCATAATAGATATTGTCATCATCTTATTGTGCAGAAGTTCTCTGTTCTGAACACTGACAAAGAGAAAGAAAACTCCTTATGATATAATGAGGAAGGAACCTTGAGAAGAAGCAGGAGTCCTAGGGGAAGTAGCCCCGCTCTGCTGCTGCAGGCTATTGATCGTACATGAATTGATTAGACAGTAAACAAAGGGGGTAACAGGACGTACCTTCTACACTAGTCTGAGTGCAACGTCACACCACCGCCCGCAGCACCATCGCAGCATCACTGCTGAAGGAGTAAGGGGAGAAGATCTTGCATCAGAGCAGATTTTAGATGACGTTACAGTAGATATATTACATCATCAATGAATTTTTTTAGATGGCACTAAAATTTGATCATTGATATGTTCTGTGACAAACATACTAGCTAACCTCAATTTTACATAATCTGACAATCTCGCATGACGAACATTAGATTAGACACGGGAGAAGACATGTTGCCTAAGGGTTCCCAGTCCTCTAGATTCTCTTGGGGAAATCTTTTGCAAAATGTGTCCTTTTGAACATTTTCTCCATGGTCACAACCAGCATAAAAGAAAGTTACTAGTTATCATCTGAACTTTATGTTCAGAGTCGATATACATCCTAAATACATGCTGTTTCTCATCAGTTCAAATTATGTTCGTTTTGTGTATTGCCTAGACTTGGTCCCTCCCTCTGCCTGCCATATTATCCCACAGTCTTTTGAGGTAGAACTAAATTACATATCGTGACTTTCTTAGTTGTAAACAAGTCTCATCTTAGTAACAAATACGCCATTCTCACGCATCTTTTATATGTAAAATCTCACGCAAATATAGGAATCAGGAGTAGCTCAAGAGTTCAGCACATCCTGTAAATCCAGATTTACCTCGGACAATTGAATGTCAGGCTTTGTGTTTTTGAAGGTCACCCCGGTTAGCCGCGCCTGTTATGCCTATGTGTGTATGGGTCTAATTACAATACTTTCCAGTTTTTGTAGTGAGCATGATGTAGTTTTGCCAAGCTGAAAAAAATTCAGTCATTTCTTCTTGCAGCTGGCTTGTATTGGGCTACAAACCAGTTGCAGAGACTGAGGAGAGATTTCAGATCCTTGTAATGACTTTCTTCATTAGGTACCATGTACTGGTACTAAGGTACCATGTTCTGGTTTTTATTCAGGGTTGTTATGAGGCCATTTTCTTTTTTCGATTGTTTTCTATCTCAAGTGCTTCTGCGTTGGTTAGGAAGATGTTGCGTAGGCATTGTTTCGAGGGTTACCCTGCGAGGGTGTTAACACACGCCTGCGCGGACCTGACGGGTCTCCCGACAAATGCTCCCGCTTTGATGTAACGTGAATGATTCACGTGGTCGGGGATGACTTCCCTCTACGGCTGGCTGAACACACGGCTGACACGGGTCAGCTTTAATCCTGCGTGGTTTCAGGAGAGATCAGCAGGAGGCTTCGTTTGGCGAGTACCAAAGCAGACCTCAAGCTGAGTCAGATATTTGCACGAATCGTTTTTATTTTCCATATGAACACAGAAATCTCACAATTGATGGTGACGTGCGTAGTTAAACCAGGCAAATCTCTTTCCCCATGCCTTTCTGTCTTGTTGCTTCTCTCTTTGCTTTGTGTGTTGTCTTTGACACACACACACACACACACACTCACTCACAAAGTACATAAAATGTTCATTCTGTCATCTGTGTTTTTTTTTTTAACACAATGAAAAGATTCCCGCAGTTCCACAGACCTCAAAGGCACCAGAGACAAACCAGTTGAGATGTTTATTGCTAAATTTCCTTCCGTGGGTCCAAAGTGTGTCGGAAAAAGAATAAACTCCCACAGTTCCTTTCTGGAACTCCCACATAGTATGGATGTTGTAGCATTTATCATCCTGTTAAAACATGTAAATCATAGTTGAAGATGTTCATACAAGCTTTTCATGTATAACAAACTGCTCAGTAAATTGTATTGGTTTAGTCACAATTCACATATGAAAAGCAGCATTAACGTATGTATCAAAGTTTTGTGTGTGTGTGTGTGTGTGTGTGTGTGTGTGTGATTATCATGATTAACAACTTTAGCTCCCAAGGCCTTTCATGGACTCTCCTACACTCTGTAGTGCACTCTGAACTTATGACTTCAGAATATGGAAACTGTACATACAGAGCGTTTCCTACACTCTGTAGTACACTCTGTACACTCTGTAGTACACTCTGTACACTCTGTGTGTGTGTTTCATGAAATAACATCATCACACTCCTTCCTGCTTTCAGTCATTTCTGTTGTGCAGATGAAACAGCTCCTTCCACTTCATTTTTATCAAGCTGTGTTTTTCCTCGAGTGGCGGCTCGGGCAGACGTGGCGCTTGGCGCTGTGGCGGCGGTGCCCCCGCTGCCCACACCCTCCGCAGCAGGTAGCTGTCGCTGGTGGTGGAAGTTGGCATGACGATTAAATTTGGAGAACAATGAGAGGTAACTGGAAAAATGTTAATGACAAATACACAAGTAAACAAATAGACAAAGGGACAATTAAAATAAATAGAGAAAAATAACATTTGCAATCACTTTGATAGAACGATAACAACTCAAGTGGTCTGGGGTGTGCAGTGTCTTTAAATGTCGTCTTAATCTGTTGGGTCTCATACTGTCAGGGATTCCAGACATAAATCAGACCATTAGTCAGTCCTGTCTCATCTCCTGCCATATTTAACGTGAGCACAGGAGCAACACAGGCTTCTTCACATTTTCTTGTCTTGGTTGATGTACTGTTACGTTGTTTGTTTTTTAACACCTTTTCTGTCAGCCTGCAGACTCTCTGTGAATGAACATGATTTCGAACGTGAAAACATTAGTACCACAGTATGTTGGCTCATGCTCGTGCACCTGTCGTGCCTCTGTACCACCAGAGGGGGCGCTCCTATACACAATTACTGTACAGATAACATCATGCCATCTTTGATGATGAATTTTGTTTTGAGAGACTATTAGGAACTGTTTACCAGATACCTGGTCCAATACTGTACTCAAAAAAGTTTTCTTTCAAGGTAAATCTGAAGCAACAGTTTAATTCAGTTCTGGACAAGGTTTAATCTGTCTGGGGAAATGATGTTAAGGCCTATGAAATTAACTTTCACAGGAGTAATTAAAGACCAGAGAGTTTTTGGGGGTAGAAATGTAACTAGGGTGAGTTGAAAGGAAATATCCTAGCTTAGAGGAGTCCTGGAGAAGAGGGGCACTTTCTCTCATTAAAAACACTACAAAGAGACAAGCCCAAGAGACAGCCAGTGACTAGGGCTGGCAGAGAGTGTGCATGCATGCACATGCGTGGGCTTGTGTGTGTGTGCGTGCGTGTGTGTGTGTGTGTGCATGCTTGCATGAGTGTGTGTGTGTTTTGATCTCCTTCTATGGATTTCTCTTCTGTTTTTTTACTCTGTTGCTCCACTGTGCTTCAGAGAACACACCCAACCCACAATTCCTTCATGATTCATGCACTGACCAGCGTTTTTCCTGGTTGAAACGGATCCTGGTAATTGAAGTTTTTCTGACTGCCTGCTCGGCACACAAGAGCGAGCGGCTGTGAACTCACTGGCTGTGTGGTTCTGGGGGTCGGAAGGTCATACAGACTTTTTCTCGGTTAACTCTCATTACACAGGGCTCGCTTTCTCACTACCAATGCTGTAGGTTTTTGGAAGTGAATTTGGACCTGGGCTTTCAGACTATTCTGTGTCCAATACTAGACTCAACTGGAATGTTAAATTGAACATTTTAATTGACATTAAACAGTGGTTTAATGCAAAGCTTAAAATAAGTGATCTGTGCATGTGTGTGTGTGTGTGTGAGTGTGAGCATGTGTGTGTGTGTGTGTGTGTATATGTGTGTGTGTGTGTGCAGTACCTGAGGTTAACAATCCATTTTCAGCCTGTTTCATTGCTGATAGTAACTGTATTTTTCATTTCTGATGGTATCTTTAGGGCCATGTTCTATGGATATATTGTTTTATGTATATATATTGTTTTATGTATATATAAATGTATATATTAGTGTACTCTGAGTTTATATAAACGGTGTTTACAAGTACCTTTGTACAGTCAACATATACCAAAGAGCTACAGTAGAGTAAAGGCTGACCCAGCACACCTTGTGACCGATCACTCCATCTACTTCATAAAGTAAACACTCCATACACAGGCAAACAAACACATTATAAGTTTATGTGCTTCTTTATTTATGAGGCTTTCCAGCAGTGATGAAATAACTTACTCCCAAGACACTTTAATATACTTCAAAGACTTCAAGGGCTTGTTTGGACATAGTGAGGAGTTTTAAAGCTTCAGTCTTCTCTCCTTAACCTTTAACGTGGCCCTCCTGAGAAGACGTGTTATTAGAGAAAATTACAAAACAGAGTGTTTCTCATCAAAGCAAAGTCAGACCCAAACAGACCCCTGCCAGGACTTCGATCAAATCGCACTTGGCTCAAAGATGTAAACTCCTGCTTTAACCTGTGGCCAAGTAAACAAGCAAACGTTGCACTCAACCGTTCAGTCAGAAAACGGCCTCGTGTCATTCCATCAAATGAATGATGAAATGTATATCCTGTAAGAAGACGTCTGAATGGAGTTTTGCAGTGTGCTTTTTTTAAACGAGGGATTTCTTTGTACCGGGAGCTCTGTTTGTGGATTTTAGACAGGTGATGTTCTCTTCTTCCAGGCTTCAGAATTTCCTCGGGGGCTAAAGAGTCCCGTGGTGTTTCCTTTCTCCACGTGTCGTTACTGAGTAGGGGCTATTAAACTAACCTCTGTGCTTTTCAAGATGCTTATCAGCAAATATTTGACCTGCTGTGACAGTGAGTGATTGCTGATAGCTGAGGCAGAACCGGTGGTTTGGGTCGCCATTAACAAACCATTATTCATAATTAGCCTCCATGTCAGAGAGAGGCTGAACTGTAGGACTCCCAGTACATTACAGCAAAATATGCATGTTTGAAGGGAAATGGGGTGTGTGTGTGTGTGTGTTTTGGGGAGGGAAGGTTACTGCATCACACGCAGTCATGCTGTTGGTGTCAGGTCTGCATTGAGTTGACGACTGTCTTGTGAATTTTCATTAGTGTACATTTTGTGGACCTTACTGATTCAGTTTGCATGACAAACACCACATGGCGGTTCACTGGTTCTGTTCCTGGCAAGCAGCAGGCCTTCCCAGAACTCGTCCTGGAGATTATCATGATTAACAACTTTAGCTCCCAAGGCCTTTCATGGACTCTCCTACACTCTGTAGTGCACTCTGAACTTATGACTTCAGAATATGGAAACTACATACGGTGGGAATAATTCCAAATGGCTCTGAGTCACTGATCCTGAGTGATTCAGAACATGTGCATCATTCTCCAGCAAATCTCCTCTAATATCTTTTCATTCGTGGTTAAAAAAAACAAACAAACAAACAAACAAAAAAGAATCCATAACAAAATGTCCAAGTTGGTCTTTTACTAGAGTCTTGCAGTTATGTGCTTCTGATGAGCAGGAACTTTCGGATCCACTCTGAATTATAACACCATTTGATTTATATTGACCTTTTGGTGTCATTTATTCTTGAGGAGAATTTCCTGGTGCATTTATTTAACTAAGAGTCTCTCTCAGTAGCCTGAGTGTGGGGATGGAAAGCAGATGTTCTTTCTTGGCAGACACATTACGTGTTTTGCAGGCTCCTGTTCCCTGTCCAAGCACGAGTGACTTGTGCTGCCTGCAGTTTGCCACTATTGTTGCGTTCGGGAGTTTCCGCGCTGCCCGTGGCCGCGCCCGGTGCCGCCCTAACTCAGCAGGCTCCGAAGCCTCGTGGATCACGTCTAGCACATTCAGCAGTTTGTCCGCATTCATTGTTCCAGGAACAGTTGCTTTCCTCAGCATGGAAGAGGATGAGCTTGAGGAAGATCCACGCAACGGCCCGTTTCAGAGTCTAAAGTCTCTGGTTAGCAAATCTGTCCCTACAACTTTAAAAATACAGTATATACAGTAGACAGCCAAGTAAAATGTTTTTTTGTTTTTTTGTTTTTTTTGGAAATCCATGTTTGTGGTTGTGTTGAATAGCTGGCATCGTTGTGAGTGCATTGCTTTGATCCCCATCTCAACTCTGGAGCTGTAGTGCTTGTATCCGGAGATGTCAGAAGAGAGACGCGCCATCTGTCTTAACAAGTGTGCAGCCTGCAGACGCATCTCTCCGGCTCTCTGCATAACGAGCGCCGCCCGCCGCCCGCTGGTGCTGTAAGGAAGAGCGTCCTCTGCTGTAGGCGTGCATGGCTGCAGGCCACAGGCTGTGGGTGAGGAGGTGACATGGAGCAAAAACTTAGTCACTGTATTAAGACTTAAGGAAAAGCGAGCGTGCACGTGCCATTGTGATGGCACGTGCACGACTGTGTGGTGTAAACAGTCACGAGGGCCTCAAAAGCCAGGGGTGTCTTTGTCCTAAGAGAACGTCAGTCTGTGTCAGACGCAGTGGTTCTCAGGTCTGGTAGACTACGGCGGATGGAGGCCGGGGAGGGCGGGTGCCAGACCGGATGGAGAATGCGTTTAGCGTCCTCTGGGCAAACCCAGCGCACTTCACAGCCACGCTGGCAGCAGATCACTTCCCACCTCCAGCAGAAGATGCTCATGCAGAAAATAGAGAAAACAGCTGTGGTCTTCAGGGAGCTTTATCTGCAAGCTGTCCTGTTACTTTACGGGTCACTTCACAATGCCTTGCTGATTTTGGCATCGGGTTTTAATTGAATTATGTGGAGTAGTTTCTCAAATTTTCTCTGTTGTTATTTTGGAAAGCATATTACTAAATATATGAATATATACCTAACATATAATAATATATGAATATATACCTAACATATAATAATATATGAATATATAGCTAACATATAATAATATATGAATATATACCTAACATATTTTGAATGCTAAAGGTAAACGGTACATTGCACTGTGATTCTGTGTAGTGATTGTGTGTAGTGTTTGAGTAGAGATTGTGTGTAGTGTTTGTGTGGAGTGAGTGTGTGTAGTGTTCGTGTGGCGTGGGTGTGTGTAGTGTCCTCGTGATGTGATTGTGTGGTCTGATTGTCATTACATCATTTGTTTACATTCATCAGCTGTATCCATTTGAAAGCATTTATTCAGAGCCTGCAGTAGATAATGGGTTTGATCACACTGTGACATGCAAAATTTCTTGGTTTAATTGTGACCCACCAGATGATTCTGCCGTGAAGCAGAGTCCATTCCAGGCGCTTCTGCGCTCTGTGTTCAGTCCGTCTCAGTTTGTATAACATTATTGACTTAATCCAACTGTATTAAATCACAGTCTTATGTATAGATGCCTTCCCACTGATGTATTTAAAGTCGTTGTAGGGTTTTTCCTCCCCATCATGATGTCTCAACTATCCTCATTCACATTTACCCTTTTGTCATTTTAGAACATCTGCAGTCTGAATACCAGTCTAATGTACTTTGTTTATGGTTTGATTTAATGTCCAGTTTTGTATCATTTATTGTGTAAATATTAATAAATATTAATGTTCATACTGTGGGCAAGGAAATCAAAAAGTTATAGAATAGAGGCGTACGGCACCTGATGTTTTAGAGTTTGGGTAGAATTTTATCAGTGAGCATGAAATGACAGTCTGGCGTAAAATGGATCGTTTTCAGACTCTTAAATGGCAGCAAATGCAGAAACAAGCAGATGAGACGTCATTTGTAGACATCCAATAACTACACAATTACTGGGATGTAATAAAAGGAGGAGAAAATAATCTCTGCATTCATGAGATTCATAATGCAAATGATATTAAGCTGGAACCTTAAATAAATGTATTTTCTTCCCACCACAGTAACCATAGATAATAGAGCCCCACATTATAAAGCCCTTTTCTTGTCATCCATGTGAACTGATTGACTTGGTATATTCACTATTACTTGTGCTTCTGGGCACATCTACCCCAACGAATGCAATCTTGAAACACAATGCAGCTGGTAATTAGGATTTTTAATGAACAGACCCACACTGTAAACTGGGGCAGCAGAGCGATGTGTTGCACTCACGGGCTGTTAACCCCTCCCGCGGTCGGCCATCGCGAGCCCTGGAAATCTTTTACAGTCAATATGGTTAAACGTAAACGTACATCGTTTAGTGCTGTGACCCGAGGTTAAAACTCAAAGGTGAACTTCTAGGGCACATGCTGAGTGCATTGAGAAGAGACTTTGAATGTGTGTGAAAAGCTAATTTTGTGTGTGTGTGTGTGTGTGTGTGTGTGTACTTCAGGCTTGGTCAGATTGTCACCTTTTTAATATGTAGCATCTGTGCACGATGTTTGCATATATAAACTCTGGTAATAGTAACGGAAGGTAAAACTGATGCTTCAGTGAGACTCACAAAGCCAAGACATCATCAGATTTCTTCAAACTGCACACAGTTTCAGAAGAAGAGGGTGGAGAGTGGAGAGTGGGTTCAGTGGTGCTTTGCCAACGTGCCACTATGACACTGATCCCTCCCCCAGGGAAAACTGGGGACCAATCATCAGCTCTAACTGCTTTAGAAAGCAATGACTAAAATGGGTGGGGGTGGGACATGGGAGGAGTTTGAGGATGAAGCTGTTAGGGGTTATTGGCCTGATCAAGCTGGTGGGAGGAGTTTGAAAATGGAGCTGTTTTTTTGCTTGGATTGATGAAGCACACAGAAGTAGGAGGCATGAGATGAAGCTCCCGGGAAGTGCTGTGAGCTAACGGGAAGTGCTGTGAGCTAACGGGAAGTGCTGTGAGCTCTCAGGAAGAGCATGTTCTCCAGAGAGCAGATTAATAGTAAAACGACATACAGAAAGGAACGTGCAGTACTTTGTTCATGATAAAAAGTTTAGTAAGTTAAAGATCGTTAATGATTACTTGATTGTTGTAGTAAAGACCGCAGGGTTTACAGTGTGACACAGAGCTCACACTAAAGGCACGAGAGATCGCTGGGTACGAGTGCCAGGGATCAGGAGCTCGGCAGCTGGCAGCACTTCGGAGAGATTTTTATCAGGTCTTGCTATGGTAGAAGAGCTGAAAAATATTACTTTGGTGCATTAGTGCTTTATTACAGATTCTAAAAGCAATTTTGCAGAACCGATCTGTACCCTGTGGAACCCTGTTGTGTTTTTTTTAACCATGTTTGACTTTAGAAGTTCACAGTTTATAAAAAAGCAGCATTTAGATCATTGCGAAATATACAGAAAACATATTTTTGAGAAGTGTTGTAACTTTATTTGTTTATTAGTTCATAGGCAAATTTATTCTTATTACTTCAAAAATGCCGGTGTAACTTTTAGATTTTGAAGCTGTCACCAGTGTTATTTCCCTGTAATTCTGTTCAGGGGCCATTAATTAATTCACTACGGAAATCTAACAGCAAAGTACAAACATTCGCAGTTGGATATTTGAAAAGAAGAAAAATCGAAGTGGAGCGTTTTATGTTGATTTTTGCAATTATACATGCGTCTCTTTCAGAAGTTGTTTATGTGAGCGTCTCCAGCATTGGCTGATAACACCACGCCTACATGCCACATGCTCCACTCCGCAGAGTGTGATCTGCTCTGCTCCAAGTACACAACACGCTGTCTCGCTGTGAGCTCCAGGGTCGCGACCCCGGAAGCTCCCGTCTCAGTCTGTTAGCAGGTCCCCGCTGGCTGTGCGGAGCCGCATCGCGTTTGGCTGGCTAAGGTGATTCTGGTAGAGAAGAAGCAGAAGTATACATACGACCGCGTCTCCGTTTAAGCGCGTCTGCTCTGTTCGAGTGCGTCTGCTCCGTTTGAGCGCTCAAACAGCTTCGTTAATTCTCGCTGCGGTGGAAGCAGAAGAGGCGGATCCTCTCTAGCTTGTGTGGGCAGCGGGAGGTGCAGCGGGAGGTGCAGCGGGAGGTGCAGCGGGAGAATGAGATTGGCTGAGATTGATGATGAAGGCAACAGAAGGTGCTGATGGAGTCAGAGGGAGCAGACGGGGGTGGGCGTGGTGGGCGTGGTGGGCGTGGCCCGCTGCCCCGTCTTTAAGGGAGGTTATGGTAGCGGTTAATCAGGACACGGTGGTCTAATGCAGGCCTGCTGTGCGCACACCCTGCAGGGGGCTGGAGATGCTGATTGCTCCTCTTTCATCAGCCTGTCAACACACAGGAGGACCACAAACAGGCACGGCAACCTCTGGCACACGAGGTCAGAACACACACACACACACACACACACACACACACACACATACCCACCTCTCCGTGCCCTACTCTTCAAGTTAACTTCCAACACATCACATTCTTCTTCGTTTCCTTCTAAAGTTCATGTACACCCTTAAATCAGGGGAATCTGTTGTTGCTGTAACATTAATTAAAAGAACAAAACAATTAATGTGATGGCACTTAATGAACCTGAACTTTTAATTACAGCAACTCATCTGCTTGTTTTGTTTTTAATGATTTAAACTCCTTGAACCTTGTGAAGGGTTCAAGGTCCCTTCAGCACAGCCCCCCCCCCCCATGCCTCCACAGGCAGTGAGACAGTGAGGGAAGAGTCCACTGAGACAGTCTGTCAACAGTCCCTCCTGCCGTCCCCCCGTGAAGCGTGGAAAAGGGACTAGGTTATTGAGTGTGTTTGATAGTGTCAGCCTGCGCCCTCTCTGTAATCTGTCTTTTTTCACTCCGATGGTTCTTTATTGGAGGTCTCCGGTGCGTCTCGGTGAGGCGTGAGGACCAGGGTGGCGGATCTGTTCACCGAATTTATTTCATCGAGAACGTGAGTCGTTATTGAAGCACGAGAGCCACTCACACGCCACTGCTGGCCTCGGCCCAGAGCTTTGACTGTAGAACGTTCCGGAAGGTAAATGCTCGTTCTGGATTGATTTCAGTAATTGACCTATATCGCCGTTTATCATGCAAGGATAATCAACAGGAAATTACATCTAGAACAGATGGAAGGAACGAGGCCGAGGGTGTGAGTGTGTCGTGGCTTGACAGAGACATTCTGCCATTCTGTAGTCACTCCCAGTCACGTGTCGATGGTGCGTTTCCAGTTTGCCACCAGTACGGCGGCGTCTTAAACTGTAAACCAGTGTCCTGCCAGCTTTACGTCACAGACGTGCTGTAGTGGGTAAGTTGCCGCGGTGACGGAGGATATCTGGCAGCTTTTGAACATGGTGCACATGCCCCCAGGTGCCCCCAGGTGCTCCCAGGAACAGCTTGCTCTGTAATTACAGCCTCATTACTGCACTTGTCATATCTCTGTCAGCGCAGCGGTTGATGGTGACCTCCCTCGTGCCTGTCCACTCCGACGGCCAGTAAGTCCCAGGTCTCCCCTCTGCCCCCACCTCCTCAGACTGGATCTGGACGCAAGTGAAATGTCATAAACCCCGATCTCCACCTCAGTCGTTCTGCTACTCACATCGAGTCCTAACAATTAAATGGTGCCAACAGCCAAACTGACTCTGATTTTTTTTAATTAACTGTAACTTTTATTAACTGCTAACTGTAATCTAACTGTAATCTAACTGTGAGCATACATATGCCTTTCTAAACTATTACACTTCTCTATAACAGAATTCCTTGATTTTCCTCTGGATTTTCGTTGTTCTTTGTCCTGTTCAGGCTACAGAGTGAAGCAAGACATTACAGGATCAAGACGGGCATCAGAGACACAAACCATAGCCTTGATCTGTCTTCCACAGAGCTCTTATCACAGACAGCACCTTGTTGTCCATTTACTATCTGATCTCATCTCTGCATCTCACCAGCTTTGTCCTGTGCTCATGGTTTAGGGTTGCGGGACGTTTATAGAGATCACTGGATATTCCTCGTTCTGATTACCTGAGATTTATGTCCAATACGCTGTTTGCATTCAGACAAAAAAAAAACAAAACCAATAAACGTGTCTCATCAGGAGCTGATCTGAGATCAGATGCCCTTTGTCTGCATGGGCGTTGAGACGGGCGTGTACAGACAGACAGCACTAACCAAGAAACATCTCACCCTGTGCTAACTGGCTCACTACTATTTAGCCTTTAAATGCAATTCAGTCCAGTACATGAAATGCACTTCGTACCAGTAAGTTCTGTTAAAGACTCAGGACGGTTTTCTACCTCTTCCTTGATTTGATGCAGCATCAGCTGATCTGGGTCTTGGCTGTGTTTTGCCGGTGTGGCTGCCTGCATGCGTCTTTATCTACATGTTTCTAAATCAGAGGAGAACTTTGTTATTACCACATTGTCATTCTTCTGATACAGTTTTAGCAGAGCCAGAGTCAGCTCGAGTCTGAAAAATACTTTCTGTATTTTTCCTCTATCTTCTTCATCTGTGCTCTGTACATATATGTCTATATCAATAGTTCCCTTTTCCAAGAATTCACTAGAATCCATCTGTCTACAGTTCCTGGCTGTGCCTTGTTTAATCAGTCAATACAGTCCTGCAAGGGACGTGTCGGTTCTCAGTAGAGACATTAAAGAATCCACTGTGTTGATATACTTCCTAACTAGAGTTCAACTGAATCACATTAAACCATCTGCATAAGCATATTTCACTCTGGGATTTCTTACTTAAACCAATGTGACAGTGAAGCTTTAGCATCAGAACAACAGCTATGATGTTTGTGCATCTATGGCATTAAGTCTCATCCCAATTATAAATCCTGATTTCTTTAGATTAACATTGTGTTATTTCCTCTGCAGTTTTAAATAGATGTCCAGCTGACATTAAGCGTGGTATCCATACTGAGAAATGATGTTTGATGTGATGGAATCTTGTTGGTGTCTCTTGGGTGGGTCAGTGGAGTTGGACTCTCGTGGGTGGGTCAGTGGATCTTGAACTGCTTGCGTTTGTGCCAGATCAGAGCCACCCTGATAACTGTGACGTCTCACTCTCTCACGCCTCTTTTCGGTGAGAATGATCTTCTCCTCCTTCAGGTGCTTGGACTGGATGCTAATTAATATGGACATCACTGTGTGCAGACCCATTTTTTAATGTGTTGGGAATTCTCACCTATGTGCTGGATATTTTCTGCTTGGTATTGGAAATGCCAGTTGAGCTCTCACAGTGTTTAATGCCATTTTCTTAGGATGGGGGTCAGGAGAAGAAAGACACGTTCGGGATTGAAATTCCAATCCCATCTGCCTCTCCTCTCTCGCCCTCTGTTAATCTCACCCTCCCTCATACTTTCATTGGTTCAAGCAGATAATCTCTGAAAACTTAACAGAGGGTGTTTTTGGAAGAACAGAAGAAAAATGAGTCACATATCAGAGCATGATATGGCCAGCAGCCCACTGAAACGCGCACACACACACACACACACACTGTAAAAGAACCTGACTACTCTGTCAGAGTGTGTGTGTGTGTGAGTGTGTGTGTGTGTGTGTGTGTGAGTGTGTGAGTGTGTGTGTATATTCAGTCCTTGTGTATTTGTCCCGTTCCTCTCCAGAAATCTTCTGTTCATCTCATGGGTGTTCTGAGGAGGTCCTGAGGAGATCCTGAGCAGGTCTCCCTCCTTGCTCTTCCTCTTTAGGTGCACTTTAACACTCATTTCCTCACCTGACTGTATTATAGTGATGTGACTTCATATTCACAACATGATGGATGGGTTATTTGGTTTCGTGCTGAGGCCTTTACGTTTTTATGGTAATGATTTTGATGTACTACAATAGTATGTATCTAATGTATCATTAAAAGTGCCTTCTGTGTAATACATGGTACCAATGAAGCAGTCCAGGTCAATTATGTTTGTACAGGAAAAGCCTTTCTGCCACATGGTATTTCACTTTTGCTTTAATGTGACTAGTCACACGTGAACTGAGATTTAATAGGGAATTTTGGTAATAATTCATTTTTATCTGTAACCCAGGTGACACAGTTGAGTTTGAGTTTCGATGCAGGGCAGTGCGTTGCTTAACAGACAGAAGGTGCATAATGGAGTTTTTTATTATTGGTTTTCAAATTAGTCTTTTTTTTGTTGTGGACCCTTTCATGTTGAAGAAAAAAACCCTCTTTGCTTTGATATCCATGCAGAATAACACAGGCATTTGGGAGCAGCTAGAAAACAAAACAGAATTTGAATCATTTCTCTTTGAAACTCCCTCTCACAAGCTCTTTTAACGAAGGTCAAAGAAGACGAGTGAAGGCGGTACAAGTTTTCGTTCTGAGTCTCAGCTTGGCAGCTGCTGGGGCTCATA